>OW203764.1:25009659-25609659 GCA_934045905.1 Leuctra nigra
AATTGCGTCAGTGGTAGTGATCTGGAATGTTGAGGGAATGATATTGTAGTGATATTTGTTGCTAGAACAAAGGGGGTGAATAGAAAAGAGATCCAGAATAATGGTTCACTTAGCTTTTTAAATTTATAATAAAACTAGATTGGGAATGGACTTTTTAGAAACTTCCTTGACATATTTCCGCAGCGCTTTCATGCTTTGGGAATATTCATCTTTCAAAGGTAATTATCGATACTGATTTATGGCATACTTAATTTTGATCATATTCGAATTAATTTATAGAAAATTGTCTATCTCTTCTAAAAACAGTTCCAATACAAATTGAAGTTTAATTAATTATCACAACCAACTATTGGAAACCTGGTATTACAATTAAAAAGCCACACATTAAAACAATATTTCGATGTTGTTTTAATGTGTGGCTTTTTAATTGTAATACCAGGTTACCAATAGTTGGTTGTGATAATTAGTATATTAACTGGTATATAATCCCTTCTTGTTTTGTAATAAAATTGAAGTTTATTGTGAAAAATCTGTATACGAAAAATGCGCTAAAAGGCAAGTTTATCACTTATCTATCAGGCAAGGTTTTCTTTGTCGTTCGTAATAGCTGTGGTAATAAGCTCCAACTCTATGGACGTGTTTGTATGTGTCGGGTAGAAACTTGGCAGAGTACTGTCACTCATTGTTTAATTCTACTAGGCTGGTTTTCCAAGTGGTCGTTTCCATGGCAATTTAGTCCTATCAATTATATAATATTTGGCAGAGCATTGAAAACTTATACCTAACACACACAAGATTATTGTAGTTGTTAAAATGTCATGGTTTTGTTCTCGTAAATATTGTAATATTTTCTTCCAGCAAAAAACAATGACGTTCGTTTAATGTTGACAGATTCCCCTAAAAACTATTTATTAAAATTCCTTGTTCAGAAAACACGCTGAGGAAAATGCAATATCCTTACTAATAAGGATATTTATCTATGTTGTCCTTTTACGGAATACCAGAGTACAATCTGTTCAAGTAGCAGAATGTTGAGGATTATAAAAAAATACTGCAGAATTATAATGGTCTAGAATGAACATATTCCTGATAGTTGTGCGCTAATCGTATAGCCGTCGCAGATCTTCGCGGATCTCAACAATAATTAATTACTACCTCATGATTTTGAAGAGTTGTAAACTATCATTCTCAAAGAAGACTGAAAACTGTTTGGCCGTTTTGATATTGACAAAAATCGTTGGTCCGTTCATTGAGCTGCCATTTTAATTTCCGAATACACGAGTAGGCAATATCGAGCAATCTTTGTTTTCTTTATGGTGATTTTTGAGTTAGGCAAACTACTTTTTTATGACGTCTAAAACAGAAATAATATTTAGCTCTGTGCAGGTTATACGTGATAGAAAACCATCGAAATTAAATCGTTTCAGAAAAATAAAAGTGTCGAAAACACTGCTACCAGATTTTTGTAAACAAATGCCCAATTTGCAAGTGACTATTTCATACTAAACACAAAACATAAATACCTAACAAAAAAAGTCGGATTGAGTTGCTCGCTTCGCTTGAGATGACTAATATGATGCACAATGTGCAATTGCACGTGCAGTGTAATGCATTTACATTCAATTAGCCTCCATCCAACGCAATTGCAACTAATCAAGTGCATTGAGAAGGGATGAATTCTAAAATCAGTCGCGAGTGGCATGGAATCCGATCCGGGAATAACTTGAGCTGGAGGGTGATTAAATTGATTGTTAAACCAATTACAGAGCCGACTCGCATCGCAGACTCTAGCGCTTGACAAGTTGTCTTGGGGGGAGAATGTACTGCACACGTGTACGCTCAATTTACTGCCAGATCGCTAACTTCAGATTAAGTGCTGTTTTAATTTACCTCTCTCTTCAATTGATTTTCCTGACATCGTCGAAACCAAGTTTAATTCACCAGCGAATTGAATTCAAACACGATACTGGAGTAGGGTCAATATCAAACTTTAGACCTATGTAGTAAATAGGTATATTGTTATTGTGTAAATAGGAATACTTGATTGACGTCGGGTTATGTGAAGGGCTCAAATTTGTAAATTGATTAACCCTTTATCCTCAACGGAGTCAGACTTCACTAGTGAGGATGTAATAGAGAACGGAGGAGAGGCAACCCGGTACCGGCATAGCCTACTCCTGATGAACGATATGAAAGGGACCAACGTCCCTTCCGAAGGACGGTGTGACATTAACGTCCTCCACAACTCGCGACGTCGAGAGCCTGATAACAAGTGGAGGGAGGTCGTCACCCCCCCCCCCCCCCCAAATCCCAGTCTCTATGGCCCAACGACAAGTTAGCGAGGCAGACTTGATCGGTCACCCATCCAAGTACTAACCCGCTTATCCGTAGCTTTTTCGGTCAAGCATAAATCTGAGGATCTGCGTTCGATTCCCTGTAGACAGTAGAACTTTTCGTCTTTATTTGACGTGCCCGTTTCATTTAGCATTTTATTGATTTACATAGATGCTTTTAACAAGATTTAATGAGCATGTAGCGATAAATTAGTGGCAATGGGCTGAACCATGGCTGAACACAATTGGATGCAGCACGTTGATTATTTTCTACTATGAAGAACTAAAAGTATAGCATATTTGGAGCATTTTGCGCATGGGGAAGCAGGGGAAGGGGTGAAATTGTTATTATTGCATGAAATAGTAGCACAATCGTACGAGTAAGATTTAATTTTGTCCGTAAGACTCATAAGAGAGAATTATCTAGATTCCAAAACAGTAGACCCTGACCAAGAATGGAAACAAAAACTTACAAAATATAAACAACGATGTTTTTTGGAGACATTAGAAAGCACTACTCATGGAAGAAGCATGCCATGTTCACCAGGGAGTGCAAGAGGGGTATATGTCCCCCCCCCCCCCCAATCCCCCTGCCGACAAGATCCCGGCAGCGTCTAAATATTGTAGCGGTTTTGAACGCGAGTAAGCCTGGTTTCAAGCTGAAAAACATAATTTGTCTTTCGGAGGCGAAATTCCATCCCCCACTAATGTAATTTGAACTACGAAGTTCAACAAAATTAGGTCACATTTCGCTAACTTCTACGACTTTGTTTTCTGAGACCGACTTTCATGCTACATTTCCTCACAAAACGATCATTCCACGAAACTTTCGATTCTCTTAATGTTTCCTTCTTTCAAGTCAGTAAACAACCAAGTAGAAACGAAAATACAAATGTGTTTTCCTTAAAATGCGAAAATAAGAAAGTCAATTTAAAAATAATTATTCCAGAAGAAACCATAATATTATTTAATGTCCACACATTGGAAAAACAGCGCTTGAGTTGTGTGGAACTTTTCACTGAATCAATAAACGTATGGACAGATTTAACTTTGCAATAACCTCATTGAAAAATCATATGTAATCTAAACTGTACGATCAGTTATTTTTTATTTAATATATTTTAAATCTGTTCAAATGCTAGTTTTATTACATAATAAAATACAGTAGGACAAGATGCTAAAAATAAATTACATTTTACAGCTTTGTAAATTAGCCAGAACATTGTTCGGCAGTTGGTGAGTTGGTCGAAAATAAAATCTTGCACCTGTCAAAAAGACGTAACATTTAAAGCAGCCAGTGGCTTAAAATTATCTTGATCAGATACTTGATGTCAACTGAAGAGAGGTCGTAAAATCTTCTTTCCACTTGCAAAATATCTCGGGTGGACAAACCCAACTTGCGGCTATAAATAAATAAATCAACTAATTAATCAGTATTCAACTCAGATTGTAGAATGATGGCAAAACGTTCTATATACGATATCTCAGAAATGGGCAAAAATGGGCTCGAAGTTCTAAAGAAAGATCAAATCGAATTGCTTATAGCATGATCCATCAAAGGACTTGTCATATTCACCAATATAGTGACCTCATGAGTATTGGTTATCGGGTTTAGATTTAACAGTAATCCTGACTCAGGATTGTCATGGTAAGGACTTTTCAGATAAAGTGCAGTTTTATGTTTGAAGCTTCAAGGATCGAAGTTGTTTACCATGAAAATGCCTGGCCATGTTGTGCAGCCATCGGAGACAATTAGTGCTGTTGTTACATTCACCTCTCCGAGCAATTATTGTGTTGGCAGTTCAATTATATTTTTATTCATTATACAATCGCGACATGTAAAGGATGGGGAGATTAAGAAGAGGATTCCATTAACTAGACTTAAGAGGCAAACGGAAGCGAGCGGGAATCGCACGGTTCGTCAGAGCGTTTTTTTGAAATTTTGTCTTCCCATTAATTAATTTTTAAAAATCAGATAGTAACGACCCATAACAGCCTAATATACTAAATATAATGCCGCACACTGGAGTTCATTATGACCTCTGGTACGACCTCAAAGTGTTAAATAAGATATTTTTAGTAAAATATAATAAAAAAAAAAAATCGTATTTAACACTTTGAGGTCGTACCAGAGGTCATAATGAACTCCAGTGTGCGGCATTATTTAGTCTATTAGGCTGTAATGGGTCGTTACTATCTGATTTTTTAAAATTAATTAGTGGGAAGACAAAATTTCAAAAAAACGCTCTGACGAACCGTGCGATTTCCGTTCGCTTCCGTTTGCCTCTTAAGAGCCTGCGTAAGCGAACGGAAAAACCACGGTTTGTCAAAGCGTTTTTTTTTAATTTCTTCTCACGCTGATAACATTTAAAAAAATCAGATAGTAGCTACCCTAATATAGTATAGCCTAATATACCCTAATATAGCCTAGGTAATATACTAAATAATGCCACACACTGGAGTTCACTATGACTTCTGGTACGACTTTAAAGTGTTAAATACGATATATTTGGTAAAATAATCGTATATTTAACACTTTGAAGACGCACCAAGTGTCATAAAGTACTGCTGTTTGCGGCATTATTTAGTATATTAAGATGTAAAAGGTTGTAATCGTTACTATCTGATTTTTTTAAATTTTATCAGCGTGAAAAGAAATGTCAAAAAATCGCTTTGAAGAACGTACAATTTCCGTGCGCTTCCGCAGACCTCCGAGGAATTAGTCAAGGTATCGAGACGCACCCTATTAAAGTGTTATTTTGAGTTTTGTCTTTAAACTAACATTGACGTTGCACATACCGGTGCTCTCTTGTCAACGCGTTACACATAGCGTTTTTATATTCACTATCTTGCTCATGTTTCTTTTCCTACATTCGGAAACGACTTTTGAGCTTTTGCAGAACAACAAACGAAAATTTAGTTTTCTTTCCTTTAATCAAGTTTCCAGTCAAGTCAACATGCCCTGGACATTATTGAATTCTGTCGTCAAGGTTTGTTTCCGGATGGACCTCAATAGTCGACAAATTCTACGGAATAAGATGTGATCTGTAGCGAGATGTTAGGAGAAACTACAAGTGTGTTGGAACGCAGATACGTGCTCTTTTCCCTTCGCACAAAATAGACCAACCTATCGCAAAATCAATTGGAAGGTAGAAGATTTCTTTGTATGCTCGAACATATTTTATTATCTCTCTTGTTTGAGGTTGTTGACAACTTTTTAACTATTGTATGTTTTGACACTTTTTCAGTTTGACTATACTGCATGATCTATTGTGTTTTCTAACTAAACGTAGATTCTCCGCTGATGGAAAATGTGTATTCGAGAGACTTTCGATCCTTTTACGATTGTTCGGAGACATTTTTTCCGTATCATTAAAGAATCGTTGAATTATTTCCAAGTATTTTATGGCAAAAGAATCATTTTAACATGAAAGATGATACTATTTTCTCTTTGTAAGATAATCTGACAGTCATGCTCGGAATCATATCTCATTAAATTTTGATAACAAAGCTATAAAGTTTATTTTTAATTTTTCCAGTAAGGCAGAGAAAATGTATTCACTGTTCCTTCGCATTTAAACATGTTTGCAAGCCAGTGTTGTCAGCTAGGTCATATTGCGTAGGTACTTTGAAATATGATTTTGTTTCTAACAAAGGGAGCTACTACGGGGAGGGTTAAACACAAGGCATGTGTGTGGGCGGGGGAGGGGTTTGGGGGGGGGGGCGATCCCGAGCAGGTGAGAAGGTCAGTCATCAGAGGAAGACCTGCCTGAGTGGACGGCGCTCAGGGTGGACAGGTCTTGGAGGGCGTGGGAGTAGATACTTGTTGGCAGAAGTCCTAAAAATTGTATGTCTTATTCGGACCAAATTTTTATCTAAAATGTTACAAATAAAAAAATGTCAGCAGTGTTCTATCGCCCCTTACATCTAAATGTATATTTCTGGAAATTGCCTGCCCCTCCTCCATCCCCTCATCACGCATATGTCGAACAAAAATGTTTTTTTGTAAGAACTCATCCACCCACATTTATAGCCCTAGAACTCTTCTGTAGACCAGAAAAAAGATCAACATGAAACCTTATCAAATCAATCTATTTTCTGTCACTGACAGAAAGTCAGAGTTGTTTTCATTTATAGGTACTTTTGCACGACGTTCAGGTGATGAGATTCTAAGCATTTACTGATATCCCCCTCCCCCCCCCCTTCCGACGCCCGCCCGCCCAAGATTCCGACGCCCTACAAGCGTCTCGACGCCTCTGCCATCCGTCGGTGGAACAAAGTTTTTGCATAAGTGATTTCCATCATACGCCCGGGGCAGCAGCTGTCGCAGACATAATACGCATAGAAAGTCATGACAAGGGTTCGAACCCAGTAGAAAAAATACGCCTCCCCACGCTCACCCCTTGACTGAGCCCCAGGCGCGTAGGAAGGGGGGGCCTCTGATTCAATTTCCCCCCCCCCCCCCCCCTATGCTTTTAGACATAAATATGCCAAGATAAAAACATACTTAAAAAGTGTGAAAATCGCGTAGAAATGCACCAAATTCATGCCTGAAACTCAAAATTTTTCCGGGGCTGTGCGCCCCGGAGTGTCTTCGTAGCCAATATCACAGCCAATAGTATCTCCAGCCACAGTTCTTCTGCATGTAATTGTTTTTTTTAACAATCCATCAAAGTTCACTTTGAAGTCGCTCAAACACTATTCGCGATTATTTTAGAATGAGTATGTGTGCGAAATTTCAGCTCGATCGAAAAACCAATGTGACCGAAAAAAGAGATTGTGACAAAAGTGCCGAATATAAAAATTATGTCAGTTTGTTCGCTCATTTATGTCAGAATTACAAAATGTTTAGTGAGTTTCTCCAGTAAGCGGAAGAAATATGCGATGGTGCTTATAATTGCGACTGTAGAGATACCCCAGAATATCTAAATTAATTTACACAGAATTTAATTTGGTACGTCAAAACATCACTGTGACGATGTTATATTGAGATGTCGGGATGTTGAAGTTGTCTTCCGGAGTCCAGAAAGAGAATTCTTGTCGAAATAACAGAAAGAACCACGAACTGATCAGGACAGATTGTGATAAATCAACCAAATAGACGAATTTCGTAGAGGAATTTCAATTTCATCTTCAAAGTTAAGAACAAGATGGAGACAATCGATTTCTGATCTTCTAAAATGTAATATACAAATTCCACGAGAAAGTCTTCGATCCCTAACAACTTCCCCATTTCTCTTCAAGTTCTTCCGTGTTGCTTCTCTTCAAAAAATAAGAAGCTTAAAAGTAAACGGGCGCGTCATGATTCGTCGCACAAAGTATAGGTTTTAAGAAAGTATCATGCCCTCCTAAATATTGAGAAATTGCCAAATCTCCCGACTTATAAAATGTGATATAAAATTTTATGTGTCGGTATCTCCATAGTTCATTGCTTCTTTATTCCCTAATACTAAGGATGAACGTGCATCATATTCCGTTCCCAATTAAAATCAACCCGCTCGTTAAATTTTCGTGTCGTTCCTCGTGTTTCATGGGTCAGAGCGTAGGAGCGACGCCTCGGCTTGGGCGTCGCGACGTGTGTGGCAACAGGTTGATTGTACAGGTTCCCATGGCAACTAAACACTGAAAATTCTTTCTCAAGCTAAACCTGAACACGAAAAGTTTATCTTGTTAGTTGGCCATTAGATAGTTTCTGGCAGTTTCAATACATTCAATATACTTAAAAGGCATCACAAGCCCTTATTTTGTGCTGATAGGATTAACTTTGCACTTTCTTATAAAGATTTAAAAAGAAATAAGAGTGAGAATACTAGATCCATGAAAGGAGTATCTTGATGTGCATTTATGAGACATAAAAGTTTTATTTGTACCTCAAGTACAATACAAGTTAGTACAAGATACTTGTATCTTTGCTTGTATTCAGAAATTCACTGGGCACTGCAAAAAAATCTGGAGATTATAATTGATTTGTAGGCAAATGAAATTAACGAAATTCAACAACAATAATTGAGCGAACGAAGCGAGCGTCTCCTTTTGACTCTTGTGACACGGACCTCTGTTTTTTTTGTTTTTTTTTTTTGTCTGCTAAATGGAGCAATAAAAATCGCACAGTTTTACCGATCGACCTGAAATTTTGCACACATGTAGAGACAACCTTCTCTGTTTGCTGACCCCAATATTTTTTGAAATTCATTGATTGGTTAAAATTTAAATAAACATCTCCTGATAGGCTGAAAAATTAAAATGGTCTTCGACAAATGTGATCAACCTTATATTTTGCATGGTCATTAAGACCAACATTGTCTCTTATTTTACAAATTTTCAGCCAAATCGTCCCATTGGTTAAAATTTAAAAAAATATTTCATGTGCTTTTTGAAATTTAAACCAGAACCGTTTGACCGATTAACTTAAAAATTTGCATGGTCATCGGGTCCAACATTATCTGTATTTTTGACCATTTTCAGACTAAACTGTGTTTAAATTCAACAGTTATTGACAGTTTACGGATATTTTGCGTGTTGGCTGTCATATTTCTCGAATTTCACATTTCACGGCATCTTCGGATCTTCACTTCAAGGTTGTTAGAGCAGAAACTTTCAAACGTATTATGAAACTGTTTTGACCGTTTAAATATTTTTTGAACGAGATCCTGTGATTTTTGTAAATTAACAAGGAATCGTTCAATCATAAAGGTTCAATCGATCAACTTAAAACTTTGCATGGTTATTGGGACCAATATTTTAGGAATTGTTGGAGATTTTCATACAAGTCTATGACGAAATTCAAGAATTATTGGCTTTTAAGGACATTTTCGATAAACAGAGTTTCGGTTCGAGGTATTGCGCGTATCAGTGCTCGCTCATCAACGCGTTACTCAGAGCGTTTTCCTAGTTAGATGTTTCATAGTTTCTGATGCCTTCTCGAGTTTTATCCGTCAACAGAAATAGACAAAGGTGAACAAACAAAAGTTGCAATTATTTCAATGTACATTGCTGTATCCATTTGCAGAGGTACAAATATTAATTTTGTATCAAATATTTGAAAATAATTCGGAGTTTCTGCAAAGATAAATAACTTTTTAACTAAAAATTAGGCTACTTTGAGTGGAGAGAAATGAGTGCCGACCAGAGTTTCCATCTATTTTACGACTTGAGCACTTGATTACACGCAGGGATATTGGCGAACAGTTATTGAAGAATTATGTAACCCTCTATGTCTTAAATCCTACAACCTTAATGATGTCGCTGTGAAAGATTGGTCTCGAAATGTAACACCCCCGATAGAGCGTTATGTGCAGTCAACTCCATATGTCCTGATAGCGATATGTCTGCGATACGTCTGATACGTCTTGCCTAGCCAGATTGATATTTGTATACAGAGAGATAACTTGCAAACCTGGTTTTATCATTTCCTTTTATCACAACACATGGGGACGACTGTACATGTTGGATCCCAGTGGCTGTAGCAGGCTGATATAAAAGGAATATAGCGAATTCAACAAGTTTGATATACGTAGTTATGTTCATTACGACGAATATTCTGTGAAAGATATTTTTAATTACGAGACCGCCAGCGCTTACTTGTAAATTGTTTTTTTTTCGGTTTTGAATGTATACATAAATAATTCTATAAAAGAACGAAATACTAGTTTTTTCACGTCCTCTTCACCTCCTCCTCCTCCTTCCACACAAAAATGAACAAATCTATGCACTCTCGTGAACATCAGTCACATATTTTCCTTATTTTATTAGTCTCAGAAGCTGAGACTAAGAACTGTGTCAGTGCTGTTCTTTGTTGTGGTTTTTCATTCAAAGAATCTTAAAGAGATAAACTTAGGAAGCCGAAGGGCAATGCGAAATAAAACAAGAGTGAAAGAAGTTATTTACTAGGAAGAAAATGTAATTAAAGAATTTCATTGAAAACGATGAAGCTAGTTGGGAAACTCGCTGTTGATCTCTTATAAGAATCAAGAGAGAATTATTTAAATCCGAGTTTTATAGGAAGTATGCTTTCAATTGGCACGCTTGAGAGGTAAATAGGCGGCCGCTTCTTCCTATTCCTACTAATTAAAGAGTTGTTGAGAAGAAAGAACACTGTGTTTGTGTTGAACAGATGTAGGTCGTGTTCTAAATCTTTCACTTGATGTTGAAAGCGTCGTCGACTCAGGTGCTATGCTAATTAACAATGAGCTTTTATGTTTTATAAATGTCAATCTTCATTGAACAGGATTTTTACATTTTTCATAAATTACAATTTCTATGAGGACTTTATTCTGTAACTTCATCAAATGTTAACGGTTTATGTTAATAAAATATTTTAAACATACAATGTATGTTACTTATTATATCGCAGAGTATACTTCTCAACCAGAAGTTATTTTTTACTTATTTAAATTGTTTTGTCATGTGAAAATAAGGACTAATGTTTCGTGTCAGTGGAGGTGCCGGGTTCAGTTCCATTGAATTGATTGCCACATTAGGTATTTTAGTAAATTTTTAGTTGACATGAATTAGCCATGAAATGAAGTTAAGTCAATCTTTATTCATTATTCAGGAGAAAGTTGACGTGCTAAAAGCATCTCGGGATTTAGCGTATTTTCGCTTGATGAACTATTGTGTCAAAATAACAATTTGTTTACTTGTTGCATGTGCAGAGAACGAATTTGCGCTTCATATAATTAAAGTACATTTTCAGTGTATGATATTTTTCAGAAAATTTAAATTTTCAGGGTAAGAGGGTAAATTTGAAAGGGTAAATTTAAAGAATACATTTTCTGAAACCGAAAATGTATACTAATTTAAAACGTAATTTTTCACCAACTCGTGAGTAGATCTAGGCGACCCACCACATAACAGGTAAAAACATAAGTTTTAATTTTTACCATTTACATATACCTAGCTAAATTTTAAAGTAGTTACGAATTATCATAATTTGAATGACCTGATAAAACATTTATGATCAAATGTAAAGATACTACAGGTTAGAAAGCCAATTTATATAAAAATGACCTAAACTGGCTTTGAAGATACTTGATCGGTCGATGTCTTACTTCCAGTCTGTTCAAGAAAGAAAGAGATTTAAAAATCTTTCAAAACATCAAGAGCTGAGCTTAGGAAGAGACTTTTGACAGTTAGGAAATCGCGTTCAATTTCCTATCAACTCCCCCCCCCCCCCCCCCCCCCCCCCATATTCCCATCAGCCATCTCACCTTGTCAACCAAGAAATCTTACGTAGGGTCAGCGTCAAAAGAAGCCGGCCAAATCCTCATGTTGGTATATGGGAAACCGGTATAGGAACTATTGGAAGTGGACTACCATTCAACTATTGGGCCAATAAAACGTCAAGTTAGAATAATTCTCAGCATTGAGAGTTTCTTGAAAGTTTCCACCACCAACACAAATCTTGAATTGTGGATTGTGGATTGTGTTTTTATAGTGTACTGTAAAGAAGTACGAGTATAGGAAATATATTATAATTTTTTATATTAGGTATTACTGGATGTTCATATATAATTTTCAATATTAGAATATAATTGTCACTCTCCAATTCTACTTCTATTTCTCTTGAGCTAGATTTAGTTAATTGGATTTGAAAATAGCAATCATTTCATTGTATGCGTAAAATGTCAGTTCATTTGACCTCACGGGCAATGTAGGTTATACAGTAACAATCGTCATCATCATCATCATCATCATCATCATTTCCGGGCCATGTATCCGAGGATCCCCCCCCCCTCATCCCCCCACCCCCATAAGACCAGATTGCGTTGACCATAAAGTACAAATATCCACTTGGCATTCATGGATGGTTTGATTCTGATTGCTATACGTAGGTGTATTAGTCCAAACGACCTCATATTTTTATATGTGTTTCGATGTGATAGTTTATTAGTTTCCGCTTCTCTGACCGAACTCACAATTAATTAGGGATTTATACAAAATTAATTAATGTTATTTTCACTCGTCAAACGTTTAATCAAATGATGAATTCTAGATTTGTTTACCATCCGGTTTAATCCCTTGACATTTAATCTAACTCGCCATCAAAATACTAATTTTGCATATAAACCTGGGGTTTAATTGAAGCTAGTTACTAATTAACTAAACTCATTAAAAGGATAATTTCGAGTTGAAGCCACAAACATTCTCGCGGAAAATGTTATACCTACAAATAAACATTTGATGAACTTCATGATTGCGTTTTCCTGTTCGCATGCATGTAGTTGTCCTGACATTAATTTCAAGTATGTATATTCCCTCTGGAATACAGATCATTCTGATGTTTCTTCTATTAATGAATAGCGTAATAAATCCTGCATCGATACCTAATACGATTGGCTATTATATTTCATGATCAAATCAAATCAGCAGGAATTATTTAAAAGTACTGGTGGTGAAGTTCATCCAGAATTCCCATCAGGAAAGAATTGTGTCAACTATCACTATCATTCTGAAGGATATGAAATAAAATAATAGGGAATTAGGCTATGATAATGGTATAGTAACTTTGGTAATGAAGTAATTACTAAATTGTATATACTTATAACAATAAATTACTCATAGCCAAGTCCCCTGTTAAAAAACGTCTCAGTAGGTACTAAAAAAGAATTGATGTTGTACAAAAACAAAAACTTGTATATAGACTGCCAAGCACCTTTCCCCCTAAAAAGATTGAGATCTAAAAGAAGGTCGCAGCAATAATATATTGTTGAAACATTTTCGCACTTAAAATTCGTGAAATCATTTCGCCCAGTTACTGCCGCCAAGCACAACATTATAAACCAAACATTGTACCCAAATTTGAGATTGAAAAAATCTCTATGTGAACCATCATAGTATAAACTTTAAAACAATTATACTCATTTAAAACTAAAAATAGAAAGTATTCAAATTTTAAAAACGTAAACAAAATCAATTTAAAAACATTTTTTTTTTACATAACTTAAAATACAAATTAAAAAAAATTATTTAAAATTAAATAAAACAAAATAAAAGTAAAAAAAATAAAAATAAAGCTTGGCGCATTGTGTCAAGGAGGGGGCAACATAAAAAGAAAATGTCGACCAAGGAGACGACGAAAGAAAGAGGAAGAAGAAGATGATGAAGGAAAGAAGGAAGAAGTCAACATGACGGTGCAAATTCAATGCGCCAAGCTTTATTTTTATTTTTTTTACTTTTATTTTGTTTTATTTAAGGGCTTCGGCAAGGGAGTGTTCTATCACCAATGCTGTTCATCATAGTAATGGACGAGTTACTGAAGAAAGTAGAGCCAGATGAGGGGATCGATACTCAAACGTTGATTTATGCGGATGATGTGGTGGTGTGGGGAGGAACTAGGGAGGAAGTGCAGTTAAAGATTGATAAGTGGAGTGAAGAGACAGAGAAGATGGGTTTGAGAATAAGCGAAGAGAAGAGTGAAGTAATGACAATGGAACGGAAAAAGATAAGACAAGGACATGCCAGAATCAAGATGAGGGATGGATGGCTGAAAGAAGTAGAGGAATTTAAGTACCTGGGGAGCCTGCTCACCAACAAGGCAAAAGTAGATAGAGAAGTACAGGAAAGAAGAAGGAAAGCAGAGGGTTTCTATCAGGCAGTGAGGAAGTTGCTGTGGCATGAGAAATTTCCAAAAGTGTGTAAAATGATCATGTTTAAAATGTATTTCCTGCCAATTCTCACATACGGGGCAGTGACATGGTCAGCTGGAGGAAAGGAAGTGGATCAGCTTCAGGCAGCAGAGATGAAGTTTTTGAGGAGCGTGAATGGGGTGACAAGAATGGATAGGGTTCGAAGTATGAAGATAAGAAGAGAGCTGAGGGTTGAAAGATTGGGGTTCAAGCTGGGCAGAGAGAGGCTTCGGTGGTTTGGCCACATGAAGAGGATGGGAACCGACAGAGTGCCAAGGCGGGTGTTTGAAGCGGCTACAGTGGGAACACGGAGAGTGGGGCGACCAAGAGACAGGTGGATTGGACTGATCAAGGATGATGTGCTGGAGAGAGGAGGAAGTTGGAGTGAGTTGGAGGCTGAGAGACAGTGGGAGGACAGAACAATGTGGAGGCAGTTTGTGGAACAATTGGAAGTGGAGGAAGAAAAAGAAGATGAGGAGGAGACGCCAGGCGTGGCCAGCCGGTCTCCAGTAGTCCTGCGGCCCTAGTGTTGGTGGGAACACCCACCCCCTGACCCATTGAATTGGAACCAGCGGAAAGATGATTATTATTAATTTTAAATAATTTTTTTTTAATTTGTATTTTAAGTTATGTAAAAAAAAAGTGTTTTTAAATTGATTTTGTTTACGTTTTTAAAATTTGAATACTTTCTATTTTTAGTTTTAAATGAGTATAATTGTTTTAAAGTTTATACTATGATGGTTCACATAGAGATTTTTTCAATCTCAAATTTGGGTACAATGTTTGGTTTATAATGTTGTGCTTGGCGGCAGTAACTGGGCGAAATGATTTCACGAATTTTAAGTGCGAAAATGTTTCAACAATATATTATTGCTGCGACCTTCTTTTAGATCTCAATCTTTTTAGGGGGAAAGGTACTTGGCAGTCTATATACAAGTTTTTGTTTTTGTACAACATGTCACATGAGGTGGTAGTTTACAGCAGCTTTCATTGATCATTGAGTGTTACCTATCATTACATTGTTAACGCCAACAACGTCACTTCTTGTCTAAAAATTTCTGTTTTTCTCCCAATAGTTCCCAAGTTAGTATAACGAAAGGGTCAATTTCTTTTGGTTGAATATGAGTTATCTCAACTTTTAAATTGCTAAAAGTTCACAACTTGTGAATAACGTAAATTGTATGTGTATTGTTCCGGTGTAGACCGGAATTTGTGCGTCATCTCGTACTACGCATATTAGTTGCCAGTTGGTAAACTGAAAGGTACACGAAAGGTAGATGATTGTAAATGCGTTTCCTTAATTTTAAATTCTTCTAAGTTCACTTTTTTGTGTAATTTAAACTCTATTGGTAAAGCGTTAAGGCTTTACAGATGTTTACAGCACATTTTAAATAAAATCCGGATGTGTTTTGGAAGGCAATATAACTTAAAAGGAACTTATTTCATAAGTTAACTTTCCAGTTTCTGGAAACTTTCCAGGTAGGTAACTAACCAGTTCTTTATTTGAACTGGAACTAGTTCCTTTTTTTGAGGAACTAATCCAACACTGCTGTTTAGTGATAGTTCCATAACATGGATTATGCCGCAAATTTTTCCGCCAACAGTTTAAAAACGTACCAAAGATCACGAGTGGGGTTATGCAGAATATGCATATATAATTTTCTATTATTACCTACGGGTGATTTTTTAAATTAGGGGATGTTGGAAGGGATCAAGTATCATACGGTATGGGTTATTTCATATAGAATGAGTACACCAAATTTGGTTGAGATCGGTCAAAGGGTGTAGGAGAAAATAAGAACGTTCATACCAAGAAGCCTTTTCCTTTGTTCATGCGCAGAGAGACACTACTGAAAGTTAAAGGAATTACGGCAAAGGATGTGGCCATTTGATATTGCCTTGTTGTGAAAATTGATTTTGAAGATGTCAACCTAGAGTTCCTTTAAGATTAACTAGCTGAGCCACCTGGTGTTTATAGTGCTGGTTGGGAAGGAGTAGGACGTATATCATTAACAGTCACAAAACACACCAACACACGAACAAACCAACAAAGAACGGTCAACCTGATTGTACCTGACTGATTGCCAAGATACCCGAGAAGCTAAAGCACTATTTTTGCCGGAGAACAGACGCATAATCCTTGATCACACGCTTATAAATTCCCTAAGGTGTCTACCGCTTACATCGGTATGTACGAGGGACAATCAATTAAAAATCAATGTACCTACACATATTTTGTTTAAATCTCACTAAATGATAATTAACATAAAAAATCTCAAATGATTAAAAAAAAAATATATATATATATATATATGATAACAATGAGAAAAAATGGTAACACGGAGCGTATTTTATCTCCTCGGTCCCATTCAGTGCGTACCTATACATTTAAAAAAAACTGTTGCTCGTCAAGACTCAAGTGAAAAAAACATTGTTTAAAATATGACTTTATCCAACACGTCATGTAATATACAAGCTAATGTTCAAATTCTTTTAAAAAGTACCAAATATAGTTATGAATGTAATTTATGAATAAGATTTTTTTATTTCATTTTGAATGAAATGGCTTTAAATAAAAGTCCTTTACGATTACTAATTTTACACTGGGGACGTCTTCGAACGAGTCGTGTGCTTACTCATTGTCTTGAAGTATACAATTTTACAATAAATAGTGTGAAAATAAGTTATTTGAAAATACAATTGTGCTAGAAGACAGCCTCCTACTGCAGCAGAATCTATTATGTTATATTCCAAAACAAGTGTCATCTACGTACATTTGTATTCGTTTAAAAGTGTCAAGACAACATAGGAAACCAAACCTCTGATACGCTCACAACACAACCCCCACCCCTAATCCACCAGCCACTGAATAGATCTGAATGTGAATTGTTTATTCTCCAAGCAATGACGATTCACGATATTAAATGACCTTTTATTGTTGTTGTTTATTGATTATGGTGTGTGTGGGGTGGGGGGGGGGGAGGGGGTGTATGTGTTTATTACGCATAGATCATACAATCAATTAGTCTACCGGTCTTTATTCCTGATAGTGATGGCATATTGTTGATGCATCTAATTGATTTATTGTTTGTTTTGATATTTTAGACAGTATGAATTATTTCGTGCATTAGGTATTCTTTTAAAAATGCCATTGCATAATTGACCATGTTTGTAAACACCTTTCGCACAAGGCATTCGATTGGCGTCAGAATACCATTGCTCATTGTGCGTAGTTAATCTATTATTCTTTATTCTACACAAAACGAAGTTTCCATACTCTCGAAACCGAAATAAATTTAGACATTATAATATTCATAGGTACGTGAAGTAGTAGAACTAAAGATTTCATTATGAAACGGAATCGATGTCTGTTATTCGTTTGTTGTCTCAATACTTGGATATCCATAATAACTATCCAAACGAGTTTTCTCAAATGGTTGATACTACGTCATATTCTGTCGTCATATTGAGGTATATTTGAGGTTTGAATCTTTCAATGTGACAAAATTATGAAGTTCACCTAGAATTCTACGAGCGGCTAGAGACAGAAGGTGCTCCAGGCGGCGTAGGGCGCGCGCATAAGTTTTACTGGGCAGCCTAAGGAATAAAACTCTCTATGGGTATAGACAAAGTCGAACTGGCGAAAATTAAAACTGTGCAACTTAAAAAAATAACTCTATGGTTAGGCAGAATTAAAACTTGTAAAAATTACAAATAAAAAAGTACGACCACGGCCGGTATCGAACCGGCGACCCCTAACACCGTAAGCCAATGCACTGTCTATTGCGCCACCAGGACGGCGATACTGAGAGCCGTTCGTAGCCACTAAACTAGCAAATGGGCGAAGATTTCAACAAGACGCAATGTCGCTCGTCATACCTGCAGCATTACCTACGAACCTGATACTATCTGTGATCGCGATGGCAATCGGCGTGCCGCGATGGCGATGTTTCGGGTTATTGATGATCTACACAGCATCCCTCGACCTCTCACTTGAATATATATACTGGAAGGTATCATCGCTTACACAAATTAAAAAAGGATGATGTGAAAAAAAAGATTTTCTAGGATCGGGAATCGAACCCGTTATGCAGGAACACAAGCCAGCTGCCTCCGATAATTCAGCTATTCAGGCCGACAGGATATGTGGAGTTGACAGCGAAGCTGCTGTGTTGGTAGATGAAGGGGAAGAGCGGAACGCTTAATATTGATAATTTTTCCACTTCCGGTTTGAAAATTTTGTTTTTTCTTGAAGTGGAGTGTCTAGCAATACATTGTCTTTAATGTTGCCAAATTTCAAAACTGTCGATGGACCCGTTTGACTTTTGAAAAAAATTAAAATTTAAAATTGGATAAATTCACTTCCGGTCAAAATATTTCAGATTTTCTTTCAGAAGTACGCGTGAGAAGGGGGACTCTATGTGTCTACCAAATTTCAACTCTCTAGACCAAACCGTGCAATCTGTAGAAAAGGGCAAGCAAAACGACGTGCCTAGCTAGCTAGCCAGCCAGCCAGCCCCAAAGTCAATCCTTGCATGTTTGAGGCCCAAAATTCACCCCGAAGGGATGATCGCAGCACTTTGATTTTTGGTTAGGTGTTGTCAGGTGGCTAAATATACCCGATAACCATGGTTTTCAACTTTCATTTCTCACTGCATGTATGCCTGTCGACACCTCGTTTCGACCACTTAAGCCGTTGCGGTATAAGTCTCTGGTAGTAGCTCGCACGTTGTATTAGAGCGTTGCTTGGCAGCGTCGAGCTAGCGCCCGACTAGATATCAAAAAGGAAAAGGTCAATAATTCTAAATAGGTAGTTAGACCAAAAAAATTCTTAACGCAAAATATCAAACTATACGTAGGTACTGAAGAGTGATAAATTTGGTACGCTAGTTGTGAATGAGATATTATGTGTTTTTCATCTTCAATAATTAACGATGCCTGAAAACCCGAAGCTCTCAAAGAAACTAAATTCGAAACTAAATTGTACTTCGAATGCACAACAGTTAAAAACCCTCCGCTTGACACAAACAGTTGCAAATGTCTGATCTTGTCTCGTGTAGTTTGCGGTTTGGCGTAATATATCCACCTTGGTTGCATCACGCGTATCGACTGTCAAGACCGTGATATGTCGCCATTCATTATTGTCTGTTGAATACGCACAAACACGAAGCATGTTGTCTCAATGATCAGGTTTGCATCGCGGGTGAGAGTTTTTCATTCTTCGATCAGATCAATCAGTATTTTTATAACCAATCCATCACGTGACTGGATGGAATGAACAGTCTATGATTAAAGAGTTTACATTTTATGACAGTCAAGTTTTGAATGTCTTAGATAAAACGTCGCGTATAAATTACGTTTCATTCAGTTAATTGCCACTCAACATTTACTTGACTACGTTGCTTGACTGATTCATCTGTTCATCATTGCGAGGTAATTGAAGTAGCTCTTGAAATTGCTGCTCTTCCAATTTCGAACATTTTCCAATATCAACATTTTGATCGTGAAAGCTTTTAGCACAGCTTTATGCGTTTGAACTTGAATTCAAATCAAATGTCACATTCTTCAATATCTTGAAATTGATTCTTAAAAATAGAAATTCACTTTTACAAAACTGATAAATCTTTTCTTCCCTCTGCATGCACTTTGCTACATTATTTCTGAATCGGCATCAGCAATCCATTTTATCGTTATTAATAAGAATGAACTTGACACCAATAAATCACTTTAATGGATAATTTGGGTCATTCTTAAGTGTATAGTTATGGAACATAAATGCATATTTAATTGGGATTCGCTCAACAACGTTAGACTAGAACCATGTTGTTGAAATGTGACAAATGATTTGAAAAAGTAATTACTTGTAAATTTCCCCTGGGACTTGAGCTGTGGTCTTGTTTTACACTTTTTATTCGCCGCTGTGTTTCTGTGGCAACAAAAATAATTATTTCATTGTAACTAAATTGTAGCATTGGACTGACAATTCATAAATACATATAATAATAACTGCTGGGAAATAAAGCAATTGATGTTTATAGGTGTGTGAAAAAAAAGTAATTTTAATCCAAGAAGCAATATGGACGGCATAGAAGCGATAGATAAACTTCACATTAAGAGGTTCCATTAAATTTTATTTCGCTATTAAAAGTTAACCCTTAGGACCAGTTATTCAATACGCTGCTAAATTTTAAACAGCTGAATAGGACTATAATGCAATGGCAACAATCAATGGCATTTCTTGAATGGCCGTTTGAACATAGCTACTGGATTAAACAAAGCATTGAAACCCCGGCCCTTACTTCAAAAAGAATAGTTAAACATTCTGTTTTTACTTAAAAAATCGTTTTTAGTGCGAACTGTCTCATTGAAATATGGTCTACTATTCAGGAGGTAAATACAAAGTGTGACGACAACAACGACTCGGACGAAGACAGCGAAGTTATCAGCAACCAAAGCCATCTTTATTTAAACAGTTTAAACGACAGCTGTCCATTAGTCAGTCTAGTGCTTTTGACAATTGACTCGTTTTATTTAGATTTGCATAAAGATTTCTTGGCGAGATAATATAACTGAATTATTATTTTCTGTGCAATCAAATCAGACATGAATAAAATTATTAATTTATTATTCTAATTCATTCTATTTTTTTCTGATATTATTTGTACCTCTAGGTTCCGAGAACAATACTAATTTCCTATAGAATTATAGAATAGAGTAGAATTATAAATAGAAATTATAATATCCTATTGACCTGTGTTCACAGGATACTGCAATGACGTCACAAAGTAAAGATCTGATCTCTTAATCGCAACACCTCTGGCTCCTGATGTTCTTCTCCGGCAACCCTCTGCTGTCGACGTCGCCAAAGTCATCCTTCTGCAAGATCGGGCTGTGTTCGAAACAGAAGCCTCTCCGCGTGATGGTCCTCGGCCAGGGAGGCGTGGGGAAGTCAGGTAAGCTGCAGTGTTGTCACATTCACACAGGGCCGCAATGTCATGTCATCTGCATTCGAATTCAAATGAATTTCAATGCAGTTTTGGTAAAGTGCATCTCGCACTACGAAATAATTTAAATTGGGCAATTTCAATTTCTAGCCAATGAAAAAGCGTTTTGAGTGAAACTCTGGAATCCGATTGGCTTGATTGAAATTATCCAATTTGAATTGTATAGTGTGAAATGTTACTTAATGTATCACATGTGGAGAAACATAGGAGTTATCCAATGGTTAATTGTTCAAAGTCATTCGCCGACTATCTTTAAAAGGAGTATAATCGATAATATTATATTATTTAACCGCACATAATTCCTTGGTTGACGCAAAATAATAGAATTCGTTTTTTTATTCTTTATCAGCAATGCTGAACTCCTTAATTGTGATTGCCTCAACCTTACTGACTGTAAATTTTACTTCATCTCATGAAAATAAAAGTATAAAAAGGTTAGAATTATCTCCGGTAATTCTACCGGAGATAATTCTAACCTTTTTTCATAAGAAGAAGTAACGCAATGAACATTATGCAAACTAAATAAGAAAACCGTGTGTTTTTTAATTTGTTTTCCGAGTCTAATAAAGTTCTACAACATTTCTACAAGATACGCTCTGCTCCTGATTAAGAAATGTAATTATGCTCTGGCTCACCAAGAATCTCAAGCAATCGCTTCTTGGATCTCATTTCGATTTCATCACAGATTCCTAGAATGTTACATCCCAAAACTTCCAAGTACCGAATCTTATTTATGGTTGTTTCAAAAGTTTTGATTGCATTCCACACAGGAAATCATTGAAGGTCTAAAGGTCGGGTTCAGTTGACACTTCGTCAGAATCAAATCAGTCACTTTAATTAGACGTCGAAGTTCAAGGATTTTATGAAATTGTTGTCTATTCCTGGATAACTTTAGTGTCAAAATTGCATTCAAATATTTGCAAAATCCAATCATAAATCAACGAATGAAAACTCTCCTAAATACTGCAGCATTTTTTATTATTATTAAGTCTATATTCTCAACAGAGCCAGGCTCCACTAGTGAGAATGTAATAGAGAAGGGAGGAGAGGAAACCCGGTACCGGCATGTAGCCTACTCCTGACGAAAGATACCAAGGGGACCAACGGCTTAACGTCCCTTCCGAAGGACGGTGTAACATTCACAGCACGAGCCTCCACAACCCGCGCCGTCGAGAGACTGATAACAGGTGGAGGGAGGTCGTCACAATAACCCCCAAACACCCCAGTCCCTCTGCTGGCCCAACGGCAGCAACCTGGCAAGGCAGAGTTGAATGGTCACCCATCCAATCGCTGACCGCGCTCAATGTTGCTTAACCTCGGTGATCTGACGAGAACCGAGGTATCCAACACACCAGCCGTCGGGACTACAAGAAAATATACGCTGGAATTGGAAAGATATCATCGACATTTTTGTTGCCAATATAAGCGTAAATGCTGCAACATTCTTCTTGAATTGCATTCGGGAACACTGGGTTCAATTACCTTGGCAGACTTCCTCACTTACGATTTATTCGTAAAATTGCTCTATAAGTTGAGAAGGCAAATGCAGGGAAGGTTCCTTCCTAATATGCCATGATCACCTCCTTTTCACCTTCCAATTTCTTTCTTCATCATTACCTAACAGTGTGTGTGAAGGAGTAGCGTCGTCGTCTGGTTGCAAGATCCTTCACATCATTTGCATTTCGATGAAGGAAAGCTACGAAAAATCTTTGCCCGGAAGTTCCGCCTCATAAAATGGTTCGTATAATTTCCTCCTTTGAGTGAAATATCATTTAAAATAGTAAGAACACGATTTATGAGCATTTCTGTGCATAAGAAATGTTCAATGAGTACTACTACAAAAGAACTGACATTGATTCTTTACATTGTTGCATACAAGATAACAAAAAAGTCGAGAAAGAGAGTAAATCCGCTTTGGTTGTTTGCTCAAGTAACCAGTTCCTTCCACTGACCTTAGTTTCTTTCTTACATTGCTCGTGACGACTTGTTTGAAATAAAACTTCCGTGGGGCAAAGTGAAGGGTGGATTTGTCAACATTTCTATGCCACTTCTGTTTACTTCCGTCTTGTGGAGGACAATGTAATGAAACCGATCTCGCTGGAGACTTAGTGAATGTTGGGTAGTTTGTGATTCCCCAGTCGTTGTCTCTGTTCATATAATGTTCAACAGAATCAAACCTTACCCTAAGTGTTGCAACTTTTTGACTATCAAGTTAAACTATATCATACCATTCTCAGGTCCCAAAAATACTTTTCCTGGAGACCTCATATAAATAGCTTAGCTTCCAAATTACGTTCTTGCTCGTTTCAATTGTTTCATGTAAAATCTTTTTTACCTGTTAGAATTTTAAAATTAATATATTCTGCTTTAGTGGAATCTGTAATTTCTTACGGTTTACTTGCTTGGGGCAGCACATCCAATGTTCACCTTCAAGTCATTCGATCTATACAGGATAGAATGATCAAGAATTTGACCCCTGATGCCGTTAAGCTCAAATGTAACAATAACACTCTCTTAATGTACGATCATCTTAACTTCCTTCCAATATCTGATTTGTATAAATATAAATTCATAATCAAATATTTTTATTCGAACGAACTTAAAATTATCTACAATCATTCCAGGGCCACTAGATCAATGGTGAATCCAGTTTCTTTAATACTCCCCCGATTTACTAATAAGTATGGAAAGCGATGTTTAAATTACTCTGTCCCTTTTATTTTCAATCAGTTGCCTCAAGAAATTAAGTCTTTAGATAATTATAGTAGTATTAAGAAAGAAGTGAAATCTTGGTTGTATGAATACTCTGATGATGTATAAAATATTATTTTTTTCTTCTTTGTTAATCAGTTTATTATGTATTTTTCTCTCTTTTCTTGTATATTGTTTAAACATTTTTGTATCCACTAATTTTCTTTAAATTAATCCACAGAAAAGCCGTTTTGGCTTTGTGGAAAACGGAATGTATGTATTTTTGTGTGTTTACAATAATAAATAAATAAATAAAAAAAATAAAAAATAGCTTTCTTATAATTTCGATAAATTATACAAAATTAATTGATTTTTTGCACTCGGCTTTCTTCGGTATTTCATCTGCAAATATTTTGTGGAGTGTCTTTTTTATGTTGCAAAAACCTTTTGTACAGGCTTTTGTTTAATTGTATTTGAAATTGTATGATGCATTATTTAGTTTTGTTAAACACGATGGGACAATTGATGTGGGTAAACTAGAAACAAAGTTAGACAAGTTACAACTGAGCAAAACCGCGGATACATAGTCATGGAGAACGCCGGGAATCGAACTCGGTTCTGCTGCAAACAATCACCACCGCGACTCGACAGTCTTGCTTGAAACATAGATGTAGTATCTACTCGATACATAGATGTAGTATCTACTTGAAACATAGATGTAGTATCTACTTGGAAGTGTAGTATCTACTTGATACAAGGTGGATCGATTCGACGATTATATTTACAAACGTCACGTACATTTTATTTTCTTGCTCCCTAATTTACTGCCTGATTAAGAAAGCTATGTTACTTTGGCGTGTATGATGATTTAATTTCTGTTTGGATCATAAACTTACTTCTATGTTTTATCAATGTTTCTGAAAAGTTTGCCACTCGAAAGCTTTATTTTCAACATCTCACATCACTTCCACGAAATTACGTTTCTCGGAAATTTCCTGCTGTTGGCTTCATTTAACTACATGAAACAAGTTCTAAATAACTTAATCTCAATATCCATATTTAATATCGTATCGAATTTCAAACATTAAAACGTCTTCTTGGTATTTTAGTATGTATTTTGCCGTAATAGGATTTTGGATTATTTTAAATCAAAACTAGCAGTCATAGAGTGCTCGACTAATATTACAAATATTACTAATATTACCGTCAGACACGCGTCTATGAATAGATATAATTCTATGGCGAGGAATTAATTATAATAAAAATCGATATAAATTTAGTATTAAGAGGGAACCTGCGAAATAAAAACGCGCACCCCGACTGGGATTCTAACCCAAATCCTTCGGGTTACCGGCCCAATGCTTTACCAATTAAGCTACCAGGGCGCATTGGGAATCCAACCTGATGATTAAGAATGCGCCATGGTAGCCCCTATTGGTAAAGCATAGGGGCGGTAACCCGAAGGATCTGGGCTCGAATTCCAGTCGGGGTGCGCGTTTTTATTTACCAGGTTCCCTCTTAAGCACCATCCCTAAGTAAGAGATTCACTAAATTTCCCATCATTATCAATGTCAGCATTTTTAAAAGAAATCCCATATCACTGGACGAATATATTAAAAAAATATGTAAATTTACAAATGGTGGCAGATGTAGGATTTTCGAATAAAACTGTTCAAGCGATGAAATCAAGCCTGTAATCACGTAACCTTCTGGAATGATGATCTTTCACACAAATGGAGGATTATAGGCTTGTACAGATCTCGTTAACCATCGAGAATACCAGTCGTCGGCTGTCGATAAAGTTTCATGATCGTCTGGCAGTAGTAAAATATCAATTTCGTATCATTATAAAGTGGTATGCCGCAAAGTTGTAATAAAATAAGTCTTAAATTCAAACTATCAATACTCATACTATTCATATGCAGGAATCATCGAATAGGATTATATTCAAATGATAACAAGTATTTATCTGACGTTGACCGGAGCACGATGTGAAGAATGGAACATACCCCGCGGCTCTGCTATCTCATTGACTATTGGCGAAGGATCCAGCTTCCAGCCTGATGCTGTGCTTGAGCCGACGTGCGTGGGTCAGATTACAAACGAGATACCCCCGAGCCCTGTGGTCAGAGGCTGTCTGAACAGCTCGTTCCAACTCAAGCTAGGTACTGAAGAACTCCAGCACATACGTGGACAAATATTTGCATTTTGCAGACGAATATCCTGTGTTCAAACAACGGTGTCGGGGATTTATTAAACTTATTGTTGATATTTAATGGAAGATTGTACATCACGTAGAAGAGCGGAAATCCATTTACTCGATTTTGTTTTACACTTTTGTATTTATGTGATCAAGCGGTATCAATTTCCGTTAGACTGATGTCAACAAGTACAGTTATATTAAAGTATTATCTTACACAATGGCACATGTCACCATTACAAATTTGTTTTGATGAACCCAGAAATACTGGTAATTGAGATCACCTTAAGAATGATTGAAATAGACTTCCGTCCTTCTACCTCTGAGGTACAGAATTGTAATTATCATTTTATTTCCTATTTGACAGTTTACGATTAAATATAAGTATTAATTTATTTGTTTTTATCAGTTTAACATCTCTGTAAATTTATATATTCATTCTATTTATTTATATCTTTGAAAGCTGCTTTCTTTGTTTCAAAATCCGTGTGATGGAAGGTTGCAAGATATAACATCGCTTTTTCCAGATCGAATATAGTTTGACAAAATAATACTTCCGTTACTACAAAAAGTAAAATAAAATCTATTCAAACTGTCAGAGAGCACTTGTTTATATTTTCATCTATATCGTATTTGTTTGATGATGTAGTGAAATAGATAACTAGAAAGTAAGACTGTCATAGTATGTTTGAAAACATTCGTCAGACAAGCAAATCGATTATGTGTTCTCATCATATTGTGAATGGAACTATATAATTGCATTTCAAACGCAGGTTTTATCTTAAGCCTGATTTACACGGTACAATTTCTTGAACAACTTCTGTGTCACATTCGCACTTTTCATACAATTTTGTGTTTACACGAAGCAACATAAAAACTCAGCGGAAATAATAAAAATTACCAGTTAATGACCAGTTAATTAAATTAGAGTGTGAGTCCAAATCAGAAAATCAGAAATTCGAACAATTTCCGAACCCACCCAGATCATCGATTTGAATCGGTGCTGCAAGCGCAAGCGATTTTGCTGCCTTGTGTAGACACTTTTTGGGATACGATTGGAGACGAAATGGGTTGGCCAAATTATTTGAAATTTTAATCGTGATTAGATAAAAGACAAACTTAGGGTTATCCCTTGGTACATTTTTAATTTTTTGTTTCGTTAATTAGTAATAATTAGTGGATTTTTGGTGAAAAATTTGCTATTTTCTTGTCTCCATGGGTGCCGTATAAAATTAAATGTCAAAAATGTGCCAAGTGATAACCCTTAGTTTGTCTTTCATCTAATCATGATTAAAATTTGAGATCAATTGGTTTACGGGTTTGGTCTCCAATCGTATCGCAAATTTCAGAGTTTTGCGCGGTTTTGTGGAATAACCGGCGCCTAATTAACGATGCAATTAGCAAAAATTAAAAAGTGCTACTAATATACAATCAGACTGATCATGTGAACATCCTGTATAAGTTACACTCACTTATGAAACAATTTTTCTCTCTCAATTTTCTAAAACGACCGAGCGCTTGTATCACCTTAATTACAGAAATTATATTTTGGAATGTACGTATTTTCGTGATTCATTGATTTCCCGTCGATTGGTTCAACCAAATGATATGTTCCTGAACAATTTTCCAACATATTTATTATTTTCCACATGATTTTGAGTCATTGATTTTCCATCAGCGCTAAATGGAAAGGACTTGATGAAAACCCCATCGTTTAATTGAAGTTCAGGAAAGTATCTGTAGCGCATCTTCATTGATTTCATTACGAGTTGAGTTTGTTTCATAGAGAACCTATGATTGGTTCTGTACGTGACAAGGATAATGGAACGTAATAGAGTTATACATTGAAGGTGACTAAATAATTCACTTGCTATGACATTAAGCGACTACACAAAGTGATCATAAACAATCGTACGAAGTGCAGATACAAGCTGTTTGCAATTCAGCAGTGCTTGAAACTTCGTTTGAAAATTATGTACCTATTGAAAAATCAGATTTAGGGGTGCAAAGGTTCCCTTTCCTGGATAACTACAGTCTGTTTTTTTACTCTATGAACTCTCACCAGATGGAGCCACAGTCAGCTGTTCTGCTAGGCCGAGAAAGACTTCATTGCGCGCTCACCTTGCAATGTTGTCTTTCTCGGCCTTACAGAACAACTGACGGTGTCTCGGTCTGTAGAGAGTTCAAACATAGGAAAAACGAACTGTATATCACATTCTGTCGATTTCTAATAAATTCAAATTAACCCTCCTAAAATAAATTAATATTATATTACCTCACCTTATTTCTAATTTCTAATGACATGACCGATAAAACAATTATCGGATTTCGAAGAAGTCTGCGAAATAAAAACATTCTAATCTTGAGTTTTTTGAAAATGTTCGTCATGACGTAAATTAGATTAAATTAGATGAATTAGATTAGATGTCGGTTGACATACATGTCAACATGTCGGTTGACTTTCAGCTCTGGTAGTTCGCTTCATCACGCGGCGCTACATCGGAGAATACGACCCCAACCTCGAGAAGGTCTACACGTTTCACACGATGATGGAGAACGAGATGGTCTTCTTCGAGATCTTGGACACAGCCGGACAACCACACGTAAGTTCAACACATTCTTTAGGCCTGTTGGTTCACCCTGCCTGCCAATGCCAAAACCTACCTGACACAAGCACCTGGACACAAGCACCTGACACAAGCACCTCAAGCACACAAGCCTTGCACTTGTCAAAGCTACAAAGTATTTAAAATTTCAATATTCGTTCGTTATTGTATCATCCTCAACAATATCGAAAAATTGATGGGGTACCTGCAGTGCGATTGTATAACTTCTTAGCTGAGATAATGGATCGTTATCGATACCAATTGATGAAAGTAATTTAGCCTATCAGAAGGTAAAGCAATTCAAAGTGCGTAAAGTCGAATTCCTGAGATAAATAATGTGATTATATTTCATATCCTAGTAGCTTTTGCACAATTCAAATGGTAAACAATGATATTAATAGTTTACTTTCATCAATTGGTATAGATAACGATCCATTATCTCGGCTAAGAAAGTTATACAATCGCCCTGCTGAACTAAGTTCTGAGATATTCACATTTAAAGTGTCACTTTTGTGTTTGTCCTATACTTTAACATTGGAACTGCTATAAAAGAGACCTGTTTAATTTTTTCCCTCAATTTAAACTATGTTCCCACGTTGAGAATTTTACCAAAAATTAAAATGAAGGTAGAATAAATACTAAGGAACACAATTTCGTAAAGAAAATGTACCCAAGCTGAACTTATTAAAAAGATATTAGTCATATATCTACTGTTCTGATATTTCATAAGTGCAATTGTTCAAAGATAAACCATTGGCTGCCAAAATTAAGTTTATTTTCATGACAAACGTCACTAAAATTATTTCAAAACTTATGCAAATTTCAACATCTAAACTGATCACTTTCCATATTTTAGTATTGACTTGTATTGAGGGTCAATGTTTTCATCGAAATCATCGAGCCCCCTTAATCTTCAAATCATTTGACTATTTACCTACTTTCGAATATGAATATGCGAATACTAAAAATAAAATAGTTAATTTTACCTATGTAAGCGAAAAGAGAGTATTAGACTCACATCAACGATGATGGTTGACCAAGTAATTAGGTTCGATTGCTGTCGATCAATCATCATTAGTAACGCGATAGACTGATATCAGACAGTATGATCAACAACCTGGACATTCCATTCAAGTACTTGATCATTCACGACTTATACTTCACCTCGACTCTATCGATCTGATCAGTGATGATACACATATAATGATAAAGCACTTGATTGCAATGTAAGTATTTAATTCGTCTTTGGGAACAACTAAATAAACAGTTTCTTTGTTTATCTGGATTATGACACATCTGTATTATTTTATTATGTATTTGGCCCCAGACTATAAGGCTTTTGGTCATCTTTGCTTTTGGTCATCTTTGCTTTTGGCTGTTAGTAATTTTTACGAATAAAAAACTCACTCGTGCAATTTACTAGGAAATGCTGAGTGAACGCGTTGATAAGCGAGCATTCGAAATGAATGACCTTGACCACAGCTTCTCTGTTAGATTACCCATCAGTAAAGTATAGTCAATTTTCTGGTGAAACCAAAAGACCGGTCTTGTTAGAAATCTACGAGGAGACGAACAAGATACAAATGAATCTTTCGTAAACAATTTTGCCAGATCCGTTACTTCGTTTAAAAAAAATCATTAAAAAAAACAGAGATCGAGCTATTAGTTGAATTGAAACGCTCGCTACGCTCAATTAATTTTGATAACCTGAAACATATTAACAAGTAAAATATAAAAACTTACTGAATTGTGATTATAGTTTTCGCTTAGTCATAAGACGATGGGCAACTATAGCAAGTACGATTCTTAACCTCCTTCGTCCTTTGAACTTCATCCATTACAGAAGAGAAGATAAACTCGTAGCCTTTCGCAATAAGGAAATCGATTGAACATTGAAAGTACTAAACTTTAAAATACGTTTCGAACGCCAGCTGCCAAGCACTGAGTATTGTACTAGGAAAACGCTCTGTGTAACGCGTTGATGAGCGAGCACGGATACACGCAACACCTCGAACCGAAATTATGTCTATCGAATGTCATTAAAAGCCAACAATTCTTTAGTTTCGTCACAGACTTGTATAAAAATCTCCAAAATCTCCAAAAATATTGGTGCCAATCCTTGCTAAGTTTTAATTTGATCGATTAAACCTTTATGATTGAACGGTTCCTTGTTAATTTTCAAAAATCACAGGATCTCGTTCAAAAAATATACCTGGGACCACCCATATGATATGATATGTAGTGTGTGTACACAATATCAGATCAATCTGTTGAACGGTCATTATTAGTTTCATATCGTTTAAAACTTTCTGCTCTAACTACCTTGCCTTGAACTGTAGATTCGAAGTCGCCGTGAATTTGACAGCCAACAAGCAAAATGTCCCTAAAATGACAAAAACTTTTGAAAATAACAACAGATTAGAGTGAAAATTGGCAAAAATACCTTAAATGTTGGTACCAATGACCATGCGAAGTTTTTAGTTGGTCGGTCAATCGGTTCCAGTTTAAATTTCAAAAATCACAGGAAAAATGGTTTCAAATTTGAACTAATTGAAGGATTTAGCTGAATTTTTTTTTGATTGGGTACAATGTTGGTTGCAATGACTTTGCTAAATTTCAAATTGATCGAACCAACCAATCGAAAGATAATTTTTATAAAATTTGAACCAATAACAGGATCTCGTTCAGAAAAGATCCCAGGGATCGCATAGATTACGTTAGTATGTGTACAAAATTTCAGATCGATTGGTTGTGCGGTTTGACCTGGGCAGTGCAGGCAAAAAAAAAAAAACACACAGAGAAAGTGCCATAAGAGTACCGTGGTGACGCTCGCTACGCTCGCTCAATAAATCACCAAGGCCGATGAAAAGTAATAAAAAGGTTATTCTACCTAGAGAACGAATACGACTGTTTATGCTGACTTTAGATTGACAAATGTCGTAAAGCTACTGTAAATCTTGATTACCGTGCGAATGGTGAAATGATACTGAATCATAATGGCACTCCTAATATTAGCATGTTGTTCTAGTGAGATGAAAGCTGCAGAGATTCAGGAAGTAATTCAAAATGTGTTATTGCGTCCATCTGGATTCACAAACGCAATTACTACATCGATTGCAGTTACACTTACAAGGGGAAGATGTTATTACCTTCATGAATTAGTTCAGGAGTCTAGCCAGGAAGCTGCATGCATCCTTTTATCTTCAGATGTTTATTATTTATGAGCGTAGCGAGCGTTTTGGAGACTCTTATAGCCGTACATTCTCGTTTTTATATATAAAAAAAAAATTGTGCCTTTTTAAATATTTACATGTTGTGACAAGAAAATACACTCAAGAATGCTTAGGTACTATTGCTACCTTTGACTTCTATAAAATAAATAAAGGAATGGCAGTGTATAAGCTCTTTCAAATTGAGTTAATAATACTGGAAAAATAAGTGCAAAAAACCTGAACAATGTGATAAATAAATAAATGGAATAGTTTGCAGATGAACAAGATAAGTACCTAGTGAGGTTATAGAATAGAATAGAATAGTGATTTATTTACAACTTAAGAATTACATGTAACTTTGGTAATACACACAGTCAATGGCAGAACCTATAAGTTTACATTTCCGGTGGTTGCAATACAGAATTGATATATTATAATATTATTTGTTAACTTGCATCTAAAAGTTAAACATAATGATAATTTACTGTAGTCTTAGTACTAAGAGATACCATCTGTGATCTTGATAGTTCTTAACAGTAAACATAATAAATTTTATATGACAATAAAAATATAATTTGGTTTTGGATTGGTACGTACTCTAGTCATGCCCAGATCTTTCACAAACTAAATTTAAAGCATAATATATTATATGTAGGTATTATAACATAGGTAGGTATAGATAGATATATATAATATGATATTGGGTAGATACTAGATCTAGGTATTATTTGTAACCCAGACTATATCCGAAACATAGGTACTAAGAAATTATAGGTACATATTGTAAGTTTTTACGTAGCGAACACTTTAAACTACCGTACTTTTTTTAATAGACTACAATTTTAATCTTAACCGTTATGAAATGCTTCTACTAGAAACTAGACTTCATTTGTTGTCATGGTTGTCCGACCCAGGTCCTTCACAGACAATATCTGATCCATGATGTTGCCAGGAATCCCGTTCCACTCCCTGATCGTGCGGCCTAGGATTGAGAATTGGCCCAGGTCAGTCCGATACCGAGGTAGGAACAGCTTTCTGTTGTTGGAGCATCTTCCAATGTGGAGAAGATTATTTATACATAAATAAACAAGTGAAGAAGAAAATAAATTAGTGCATATACATAAAAAGAGGCCTCTTGTGTTGACATTTCAAGATCAATGGGTAATTCCCCAGTGAGAAAATCCACACATTCTCTGATTAGGCACAGATCAAGTCACAACCCTCAATCTGACTTCTGAATACACACCAGAGTTTGGAAGGAAAATCTAATAGGTTGAAGAGAAAATGGTAAAGACTAAAGATAACATTTTGAATGTTCATGGAAACGAACATTTTATCATGTTTTACAAATTTCGGTAAAATCGGTCAGTCTCAGTATAAGCTTTTCAATGCTCTGTTAAAGCAGTAGTTATGTTTAAATGGTCATTCAAGGAAAGTTATTGGTTGTTGCCAAGGCAATATAGTCCTAATTAACTGTTTAAAATTTAGCTGAGCGTTTAAAAACTGACCCTAAAGCATCATCATCATCAGTCATCTCTGTTTTATTTAAATATATTTATTGCACTACTTGGCAATTAATCTAACCATTTGCCATTGCTTCTGTCAGATGTATGTCTGTACCACATGTGATGTGACTGTGACTGTGAGTCCCACCCCCGTAGGCGAGAATGGAAACGACAAAGAGTTGCTTATGGGAGAACCGGCTCTTCCACTGAGATGCTCCGCTGCGCTGTTGAATGCGCGTAAGCTGTGTGTATTATGAACCAATCAGATATCGCAGACCCAATAGCTCAGTTGGTAAAGCATTGGCCTGTGGTGCAAAGGACGTCGGTTTGAATCCTGCCGCGGTCTCACTTTTTATATTGCATTTTTCACAAGTTTTAATTCTGCCTAACTATAGAGTTATTTTTTATTTAGAGTTGCCCAGCTTAAATTTTCTCAAGTTAGAATTTGTCTACCCATAAAGAGTTTTATTCCTGAGGCTGCCCAGTAAAACGTATGCGCATCCGACTGCACAGCAAAGCAAATCAGCTCAATCAGCTGCTTCTCCCATAAGCAACTCTTTGTCGTTTCCATTCTCGCCCCCCGTTCTCCTGTAGATGAGGATTGTTTCAGGAGAGCGAGTGTCTGACTCTGGAGGCGAACATCCGCTGGGCCGAGGCGTTCATCTTGATGTACTCCGTCACTGACAAGTGCTCGTTCGACGAGTGCAACAGGCTCAAGTTCCTCATCAACTATAACAAGCGGCGGCGTCGTTTAGTCTCCAACAGCTCCAAGGTAAAGGCAAATTATGTTCGGATCTGAATACACGAAACAGTTATTTTCAAGGTATCATCATAGAGAATATTCAGATTGCTCATACAAGTTTTGATATTGTGATAATTTTTCTGTGAGAGCTAAAATTGCTAAAATAATGTGATTGAATATGCGTTTGTGTGATGCATTCTATTTTATTGTCACATATTAAGAGATTTATTACAGAAAAACAGACTATACGTACCTATATTAGTGTAGGTACTATCCTTGCCACATAAAATGTACAATTTTTATTGCAAGATGTTTTGAATAAATAAATAAATAAAAATAAATAAAATAGGGTACTGTGTCCATGTGACCATATATTTGAATTTATATTTAACCTTTGATTTAACGACAAATTGTTGTTACGTACTAAGTATGCAAGTACTTCAGGTACCTACCTTATTTTACTTTAACATGCCATCAAATGGAGTCGATTATAGATTGTATATTGAAATTTTAATTTGTGTATTTTCCTAAGAAAGAAGAAAATGCAATTTCAAATTCTTAAAACCGAATACAAATAGGTATTTTACCCTGATTCATGCAATAGACCTCATGCCAATTTTAGAAAGCAGAGAATGTAATTTATTGGCAAGTCTCAGAACGTACTTTTCCCGATATAAAACCAGAAACCTCTTGATGTATAAATATATAAAACGAATATTGGAAGAGTAAACAAGTTAAGCGATTTCAGCGCAATTTTTTATTAGTAAAAAGAATGGGCTATAAATGTTACGTAAACATTAAAATCACATTTTACAGATTAGGATGAGCAAAAAGTGTATGAGACTGTGCATATTCGATCACCTGTTGTCCCTCATTTTACGCTTTTTCAAACGATCAAACAGCTCCAGTTTCGTAGAGTAGCTAGTAAACTCTTGTATGTCGATTTATTCGTTTGAGTGGGACATAAATAACACTACAAATCTGTCTTCTATATCTAAATCTGTCTTAGATTTCGGGTAGAAAAAATTACAACGCAAAGATTTAATTTTTTTATTGAACATATTGTGACAAATATTCTCAAAAAAGTAAATAAATCTTAAAAATTGTAACCGATTGTTCAAAATCATACAAACAAAAGATAAGATACAAGCATCCCTCTGAGGTATACCGCTCAGTATTATTCCCAAAATTCATGGTTACTGCGTGATGACGAAAGAGAAGAGAAAATATTGGTTTAAAAGAGGAAAAATTTCAATTAATTTGTTACACGGTGTGAGTGAACTAGGTACTGGTTTTATTCAGTTTTTCAATCAACCTCATTGATCTTGTAACAAAAGTAAAACTGTATGTACACTCAACAAATCAAAAAACGGCATTTGAACAAAACGGATTGACTGCTTGTCAGGTTCCTTGACAATATATCCTTGTTATTACAGTTTAAGTTATTACCAATGAATGAAATCAAAGCTCATTTACAAGAGTTAGAAGACGAGTTAGCATAGACTTTATAGGATGATGCCATCAAATTTTTTCAGCCAATCCATTTATTTAAAATACCGTTTTATCATTTGTTGGGTGTATACGTGGAATTGATATTGTCAGCATTCAGCAATGTTCATCTTGATCCGAGGAACTGTCTGGGCTGTACAGCGTGAAGCACTGGGATATAATGTCTTATGTATATCTATGATGTCTACAGGAGGCTGTGACGGATGTCCCCGTGGTCCTCGTGGGCAACAAGACTGACCAATGGGGAGACCGGATGGTGTCCATGGAAGACGGCCAAAGAAGAAGCAAGGAGATTGGATGTGTGTGCTTCCACGAGATCTCTGTTAGAGAAAGTATTGAACAGGTAAATACAGATTTTACGTAATACAAACTTACGTCGTGAATCCAGTGAAAAGAGCAATTCCTCTTAGATATATTATTTATTCTATTTTGTTAGTTCCCCGCTGTTGGTATTGCAATTCTGTTTTTTTTCTGAAAGGTACACAAGTTTTCAAAAATGTGTTTTCAAAATGTTTTTCATCGACAAGAGAAAAATCTGATTTTCAACTGATTTTCATTTTTGAACAGATTGTTTAAATGTCTCAACTATAATCTTCTTGAATTGAGAAGGTCAACACAATAACAATTTTTTGTGACTTTCCTTCAACATTGCATTTTTCTACAGACACAATACCTACCGATAATTTCTCAAATCATGTAGAATTAACACATTGATATTTATTTGGATATACTTTAGGTTTGGTCTGTATTTCGTGATGCCTGCCTCTTCTGGAAAGACCACAACAAATATCCCAAACTGAAACGTTCTACGAGCGACCTGCGCAGCGAGTCCCCGATCAGTCCCGACTCGCGTCTCATCTGTCAATCCAATCGCCCCGCCATATCGCCCATGATGGTGCTAGCTCGTCGCTGGACCGAAGTAGAACTCGACGAAGAGCCGGAGGATGTCGGGGAAGACGCTGTACACACACAGGAACTGAACGGGGGAACTCTGCCGCCATTCCGTGGTCGCGCGTCCACTGACGGCCATTTGCTGTCACGTCCTCGACGGTGGCGCTATCCACCGCCGGCAGCGGCAAGCACGGGCAGGGTGGAGAGGAGGATGAGCATATCGATGAGAGGAAGTAACGCCAGCTATTGAAACTTGATTTATTAAACAGCTGCCGGGGGGTTTCATTACAACTTAACTATTCGATTCAAACAAAACTTTTAGAAGTTTGAAATATTACTTGTTGAATGAAACAGCGAGTGACGATGTCAGTAGTTTTTGGTAGAGTAAAATTATATTTCCATTTGTTAATAATAATATTAGCGGGTTGTCTACAGCTCTAAGCCGGCCGTTTCCCGCACTCCAGACGTCACCTCTCTCTGTCCGTTCCAGTCATCATCACCAATTCCTCTTCTTGACATGTCCAGCAGCACCTGTTTCTTCCAATCCTCTTCTGGTCGCCCTCGTCTTCTGCTACCAGGAGGTATCCAAGACTCTAATCTTTTTGGCCACCTCTGAGGTTCCATGCGCTGAACATGCCCATACCAAACAAGTCTATTTGTTTCTATACAATTAACCACCGTCTTTTCCACTCCCATCCGTCTTCTTATCTCCTCATTCCTCACGTGCTCTAATCTTGAGACTCCACAACTCCTTCTTAAGAAATCCATTTCCACTGCAAGCAGCCTTTCTCTATCCCTCTGCGTCATCTCCCACGTTTCTGCACCATACAGAAGTATGCTTTGAACTATCGTCATGGTATATTCTTTTTTTGTGGTTTTACCTACACTCCCGGACCAGAGTAACGAATTGAGCTTCTGTATTGCCTGTCTCGCCTGACCAATACGACAGGATATCTCTCTCCTACTGTTTCCTTCTTACTTCTTACTTTCCATTTGTTATGCAATGAAATTGTATTTAAATACTCGTCTTACCTATACCAGCCAGTAAAAGAAAACTATCTTGATACCACTTCTAGACGTTTTCAACGAATAGTAGGTAAGTAAGATTCTCGGTGTCTATGGACATACAACTAGATGTGCGAAATGAAAATATCTGGCCGAACCAGAGCTCGAACCCGGGACCTCTGACTTCCCGGACGATAGCTCTACAAATTGAGCTATTCGGCCAGACAGCTCCAGTTAGGCTAGATGTTTTCAAAGTTATGAACTTTTCTTTATACAACGAAACCATACGATTAGTTCGGAAAGTGAAGACAGATGCACTAAACACCATGTTTCATTCATCAAGTACTTAATGTTTTCAAACTTCAATATTGATTTCAGTACCTGACTTTCGCAGAAATGTTGCAATGAAACCCCAACTGTACAGTCTGCCAGCTTGATTACTTGACAGCTAAATGGTACGTGAAGGGTTGCAGAGAAAACATGGAAATATCAAATAATTTTCACCGGAGGCTGTCAGTATCATGGTTATACATTTCACACAGTAATCCTGTTTGTATATCTCAACAAGCCTGGGTTTCATTTACCATGTTTCAATCTTACCATAATCCAACCAACCAATGCACTTATCTACGTACACACGACTTGTATTAAGACATAAGAAACAACAATTGAATTGTGTATTTTATAGAATTTTAACATGTTTTAATGATTCCATGAATGAAGTAAGCTCACTTTCTTCGCTCAATTCCTTGCAAGTCTAGGTTTACTCGGTGCCAACAACACAGGTGATTTTGTATCACACTGAGTCCATGGTCCACACTGAGTCATGTCCACGTCGAGTCCATGGTCCACACCTTGTCCATGTTCCACACTGAGTCCATGTCCACACCTTGTCTATGGTCTACACCGAGTGTCATGGTCCACACTGAGTCAATGTCCACGCCGAGTCCATGGTCCACACCTTGTCCATGTTCCACACTGAGTCATGTCCACGTCGAGTCCATGGTCCACACGTTGTCCATGTTCCACACTGAGTCCATGTCCACACCTTGTCTATGGTCTACACCGAGTGTCATGGTCCACACTGAGTCCACGGTCCACACTGAGTTAATGGTCCACACCTGGTCAATGCCCACGTCGAGTCCATGGTCCACACTAAGTCAATGTCCACGTCGAGTCCATGGTCCACACTGAGTTATTGGTCCACACTGAGTCCACGGTCCACACTGAGTTAATGGTCCACACCTGGTCAATGCCCACGTCGAGTCCATGGTCCACACTAAGTCAATGTCCACGTCGAGTCCATGTTCCACACTGAGTCAATGTCCACGTCGAGTCCATGGTCCACACTGAGTTATTGGTCCACACTGAGTTAATGGTCCACACCTGGTCAATGCCCACGTCGAGTCCATGGTCCACACTTAGTCAATGCCCACGTCGAGTCCATGGTCCACACTAAGTCAATGTCCACGTCGAGTCCATGTACCACATCAATGTACTTCCCTCTCCTCTGCACTGAGTTCATATCCAACCCGGTTATCTCGGTTTTTGAGGAGAAACCTCAGACTTATCGTGTCAATTAATGAAGACATGTTCTATCAAAAAATACGATTTCCCAATCTCCAATATTAATACATTCCTGTTCATGTCATATTGTAATTCTTGTTTGATGCTTTAAGCTGAACCCGGCCCTCCCTAAGTGACGTAAACCATTCCTGTCGTCATGTTGAAAGCTTGGGATTTGTTGTGACAGTTTACTAATTTAATTACATTTTATTTCGCTTCTAGGTCACTTGAATTAGTGCAACACATTATCGTATTTCCAAATGTATGAATAAGTTCAAATTATTTCTTTTAAATGCGGATTGCTGAAGGATTATATTTTTTGGTGTTTGTGTGTTCGTAAACCTTTTTTGTGACACTCTAATTGTTGCTTCAATGATGTTTAAAAATTGAGTAAATTATATACCTATCCTTGACGGCGTTTGTTAAATGTGTATATTGTATATTATAGTGTATTAATAATTGTTATCAATAAATGTGGTCACTGACCAATTTATTTTCAATGTCGTATTGAAGCTTATATTTGGCACCAATTCAATAATGGGTTAAAGGTAGGTATACAATGAATTGTCCCTTCATTTACAAATCAAGTGAAGCTATATTTATGAAATGATATGCAGGCATGCACATTCGCATTCATCACGTTTCTTCATTCCCTCTTCAAGATTCGCCTTTTCCTCATTTAGAACCTCCTCGCCGATTTCTTCAATAACCTCCTTCTTGTCTTCTTGAAGTTCCTCATGATAGTCATCTTCAAAGTCATTGCTGTCATATGCAAGGTCATTGTTGTCATATTCAAGATCCTCTTTGTTATCATCTTCAACGTCATTCTCGTTCACATAGTCGACAACATTCTCGATCACATCGTCATCCTCCTTGTAGTCATATCCTTGATCGTATACAGACTCCACGGAGATCTGAGCCAAAACATTGTCTAGAATCTCTTCGCCTATCTCCGAGATGTAATTCTCCACGGAAGCTTTCTCTTCTGCCGCCAACCTCTCAGCCTCCGCCAGCTCGAGACGTCTGTCTTGCTCCAGCGCCTTCCAGAACTGTCGCATCTCTTGCACGTCGTCCCGTCGTCTCACCAGGAACCCTCTCACTGCCTTCTGGATCATCCGGGCTGCTTCGTCGTCTGTAAGCAGCCAGGAGAGGGGGAAGATCGGACGGGGATGCTCTCGAAGACTTTGAATGGCGAATGGGATGTCGAATATGTCCAAAGGAGGATTCCCGCGGTCGTGTTTGGGATTATTATTCCACAAGTACTCGGCAATGTTGTCGACGCCGTTGAAGCGGGATTTTTGAATGCGTAGAACTTTCCATTCGATCGCCTTCTTTAGAGTGTCTTCTAAAGCCGGTAGTAAGACGGGATAAATCTCTTTCTCGAGGTAATCTTTGGCTGACAGAACGTCTGGAGGCTGAGTTTCATCTTCTACTGTAGCAGTTGGAGTGTTTAGGTGACGCTCATCTTCGAACTCTTGGAGGATTTCTTCCCACAGAGACAGTTTTGGTTTTATATCCGAGTCAGCTTTGTCGATGTCATCGTCGAGAATAAGTTCATCCTTGTCAGTTTCATAAAATCCACTACTTATGCTTTCAGGTCGAGGATATTCTTGAATATCCATTATTATTACTTAATTTTAAGACAAATAAACAATGGTTGTGAACACACAAAAAACAAACAATTGATGTGATCAACAAAAGAGAGCGAATTTATATTGTTCAGACCAAGGACATCTAAAGACACAAGCAACGAAAAAATACAGCCTCCTAAATCCGATTACCTATCAGTTCAAGGTCCTCAGTTCAGTTACCTACTTTGTCGTGCATTTTGAAGCAAAGCAGTAATTTTTGCTCTCTTGCAATTTTTAACAATTTAAACGAATTCTTTCATTTGAGAGTGAAATAACAGGGATAAAGACGTCTTAATCTTGATGGGTAATGACAAAAGTGTTTTTTCTATGAAATCATCAAGATCGACTAATTTATTTCCGAATTCTTTTGATCTGGTCTCCGAACTCCATAGCCACGAAGCAGCTCTCGTTGTAATTCTACAAAACATTACGGCAACGCTACGAACGGAAGCGAACCGTATGATTGGTCATGATTGGACATCAGTACAAACTGACGCCTACGATCATTAAAATAGAACAGGAAGTTAAACATTACAGTGGGTTGGGGAGTAATTAAAGAACGTTTATTTCGATCAATATTAGTGAGGGTGATCATCTATCGATTATCGCCATTTCGGTTCATTATTCATCCCTTTAGCAGGAATGTTCGCTATGTTCTAATGATGAATATCTTCATCTATACAGACATGGTCGGATTTTACACAAAGCTTCGAGCTATTTCCAATGCACATCTTATTAGTAAGTTGGTAGTCCTCTTGTAAACAAACTTCTTGATGTCTAGCAACGAAGAGACGTCAAGAAGTTGTGAAACTATAGAGACTAATAACAAAAAATACTATTGAATCGACTGTTTAAAAATGATCAGAGTAGATAGTACAAAAAACTGGCCCTAAGTTATAATAATTGGAAATAATTCAAAGATAAAATTCAATGGATAAACTATCAGAAAACGGAAACCCTTTGTATTGCATGCAAAATAATAAATAAGATAAAATTCAATGGATAAACTATCAGAAAACGGAAACCCTTTGTATTGCATGCAAAATAATAAATAAGATAAAGTTGCTTCTCCAAACTTGCAAAAAATTTAGCGTACAAAAATAATGACTTGAAGGCGATTAAAGGGGGGGAATAATATCTTGATTCTTGAAAATCCTACTGTCCACTGCTATGTGACAAATATTAAAAAATATTCTTAAAATGCCAAAAACTTGAAGTTCTTGACCAATTTGTCTAAATTTGGTAAAATCTGATAAAATGTTGTAGGTACCTACGCCATTTTGGATGCAAAATTTGAAGATGAGATTGTCCCACATTTCAAAGAATCATGTGATGCATGTGAGTGCAACATTTTAGATCGATTATTCGGCGATATGACCTGGACGGTGTATGCAGTAAACAACACACAGAAACAAACATTCAGAGATGTCGCATCATGAGTCATGACCATAGCCGCTGGCTGAGGTGGCAGTGGAATGTAGGATATCCGGACACAATTCAGTGGAAGATGGGCTATTCCGGCACAAAACAATAGTAGGTACTTAAAAACTCGAAACAACTCTTGGAACTACACCAGTACTGCGTTAAAATAAATAAATAAACTGCACAATAGGTATTTCGCGAGTGCTTCGACTCGCTTCGTCCGGTGCCTACTGAATAATGATGAGTTCAGTCACACTGATAAATAGTAGGTACTATTTATTTATTTTTATCGTCAGCTTGTCAATGCCAGCTCTGTTACTATTATCTCAATTATTTTTGTTATCACTAAATAGAAATTAGGTATAAGTTCTTGCGAATAAACATTGTAGAGAAGTCTACTACATATTGGAAAAAGTCTGAAACATTCCTTTAAAATCTAATTGTATAGAAAATGAAATGAAACTCGGAAGAGTTTCCCAGACATATGCGGGCCCGGAAAAATGTGGATTTGAAATATGCATTTTGACCATTTCTATACCTACCTACTACGGTTTCAATAATAATTGTATCACCTAAAACTGTTTCTTCATAATTATGAGAATTTAGATTCAGAATATGATAAGCCTTCACCTGGATCCCAAAGTTGGGTCGGGAGTGGCTGAAGACACCATCCTCTATTTAGAACCTCTTTCTTTTCCACCAGGTTCTTCCACTTCACCCTGGATTGTCCCCACATCTCTTCCTCCACTCTTCTTACTTGTCAAGTCTCTCTCATGCAGTATCCCCAGCTTCCAACTCTCACAAAAATATTTTATTTCATATTTTATTTTAGTTTTAATTTTTAACTAAAAATGTACCTAAAAGGATCTAGAACGAAGTCGAACACGAAGAAAACATTGGTTGCAATTTCATCATTGTCTGTAGTCGCTCACTATGGAAACTCACATAACTACTATACGGCAGGAAAACTGAGAGGATAGCACATCTTGAATTATCTACCTACACTTTCATGTACTATTTTCTCCACAGATGGCGCCTTGCGTTCAATCAACACATAGCTAATTTTGTATAAGAAGAAAGTCACATTTTCAAAAATTAAAATTTTAATACTTCTGGTAGTTTATTGAAACGTCTCTTCAAGTAGGTGCCCACTTAGTTGAATCTGCCCTTGTCACCGAGGACACAGGCACAATGCCAAAGTGATCGCTATGCGAGCCGATCGTTTCGAGCGAACAGACTTTCAATTAAGATTTCACTTGACTCAGTTTTATCCAAGAATTATGACATCACCATGGAAAGAAGCAGAATACTCCAGGTTTGGGATGGAGTCAAGGAAGATTTACTTTTAAGAAGTGTGATGCTGAAGGAAGTATGAGTCCACTTTCCTGTGTGCAATACAAAGAAAACATGATTACCTATTCTGAGTTGAGAGTGACTTTTTTGACTCGCAGTCAAAAAGTTCTTGAACTTCACACCGAGAAAAAAAACTGTCTCCGTTTGATTAATAAATGAAGAAGGGTGCCTATTCTCGTATCGAAACCGCATGCGAAAATGTTCGACTGCAAGTTAAATAATTTGTTTTATCATTGATAAAATAGCTGAATCCATTGTGCAGTGGCTCAATGAAATGAAATAAGCCACTGCACAATGGATTCAGCTACCTACTTTATCATTGATAAAAAACTTTTTGTGGAAATTTTCTGTTATTAATAGAATAGAACATTTTCGCATACGGGTTTGATTCCATTTGAGAATAGGCACCCAGGTTTGGAAGTAAATTAAACACATTTTATTTTATTCATCATTATATTGAAGTTAGGCATTTTATAGTTATCACAACCACAATATATTACAAAAAAATCTCAGACAAAATTCAATTGTGTGGAGGACCTTTTCAGTAGGAATTCACCTACAATTGGACAGTCATAGAAACTGTGGCAAAATATTACCGCCTTCCCATTTAGATCAATTGAAATTATTATATTCACAACAATCTACCATCTAAGCACATAGAGATTTTTTACCAGGCTTTGTACAATATGACTGAAAATGGATCTGCCAAATTACGTCTTCTGATTTGGGACTTCAGAGTTCAATATATAAGCAATAATAACAGGATAACATGAGTATGTATGTACTATTTGTCTATTATGACTGAGTAAGTATGAGTTCACAGTAGAATTTAATATCAGATCATTCAAAATAAAGCCTGTATCACACTTGGTTGCAGCCCAGCATGTTACAGGTTGAAGATACTCCATTTTTGGGTGATAATTTCTGTTCAAATAAGGAATATCTGGTTTATAATTTTTATACAAATATTTAGTAGAAAGTACAAATAAATGCTATTATGATCAAAACTAGAAATAGTTTGGAACCACACTTAGTAATAAATAACTGAATGGTCTTTTACACTTTAACTCTTTAGCACTGAGTATAGCTGAAATGTATATGAATCAATCTACACCATGACCACGAGAAAATTGCAATATCTGAGGCTGTTTATGCACCAGCAGATACAACAAATTGAAATGAATGGTACCTACATGTACATAGATTATTAAAAAGGTGCGTTTCCTTGTCTTCACCAATGTGCATTTCTTTACACTTCCTCAGCACCTCATTTAGTATGGATCTGTCATCGCATTCACTTGGTATTTCATAATAATATCCTAACTAACTAACTAGTTACCAAGTACCTACCCAAAAAGTAAAACCCTAGAGCTTTTTGTTCTTATTGCTAATTCTTGGTAGGTCCTAAAGTTGTGGAGTGAGCGTACCTAGGGCATTACCAAGATTGGCACAATTGCTGTTCGAACTTGTAATTTTTAAGAGGAAACATCACACTCCACGCCACAATTGATCAGATTGTGTCATCATATTGATGAAGATAGACAATTACGTTGCAGCAATGTTGTATTATAGTAATAAATTGCTCTGAAAAGTAACAAGCATGGACCACTTTTTTGAAGAATATTATCTCCGAAAATTTATGAGCAGATTTTAACACAGAATTTGCTGGAGTTGATATTCAGTGAAATATGTTACTTTTATGCAAACCATAAAAGCTTCTAACTTCTAGATTAAATATTTCGAAGAAAGATCCACGCTTTTCTAAAATAAATCAATTCTCTACAAATTTGTCGCATTAAAATGTGTCATAAAAAGCCTGCGATAAAGCATGTCTATCTTGCATGATCGTCACAATATGAAAAATGGCATATACACTGCCAAACAGCTTGGTGGTTCTTCACCTTAAATGTATGAAAGTCACAATCAGAAGATATAAAATTAACAGAGCATCGTTCACACCTAAAAAAAACACAGGTCTAATCTAGTTACATACAGAGTTCACATAAAATAATATCGACATGGAGTTTAGCAAAAATGAGATTATATTCATAAAATGCACGCACGGTCACTGCTAAGTCTTAAAAAAATGCAAATACATCATTTATGCAATGACCGTCAGTCTGTAAAAAAAGAAGGCTTAGAAATCAACATTGTTCCGCTTGTCTACTTATTTTCAATATAAAGTTCCCAAGCTTTGACAATTTAGTTGAGATTCTTTAATGATAGAAATATCTACTGAATGTAATAAAACCTTCATTTTCGGCATTTGGTATGCAGACTTAAAACCCTAATATTTAATTCCACAATATAAAATGTATCCAAATTGATAGACATTTACGTAGTATGACTAAGTTTAATGAGTAATAGATGATAATATTCATTATACATTGATAGTTAAGTGGCTGCCGTCAGCACCAAGCATATCACAGAGATTTGAACAAAGTTGGTGTTATTGCAACTTTCCCACTGACTGATAGATTCTCACTCCGAATTGAGCCGTCGATCGAGGGACTGTCAACGACCGACACATTAGCGGACTCTTCGCTGATCGTCGAGAGACCTGTAGTCGTGATGACGGGGATTTTGCCGAGCACTGACCTATTGTTGGTCGGAGCATCGGTGTCGATGATGTAGTCTCCGAAACCGGAGTTGAGGTTGGTGAAATCGTTGGCGGGAGGCTGGCAGTTGGCTGGATCTGGTAGCTGAGGGACGAACATCCGACGGTAATGGTGACGGAGGGAGTTGGCAGGCTCCGATGTACCATCCTGTGCAGAATATGATAACAAATTACTTAATGTCGTACAGATCAAGCTCGAACGAAAGCAAAATCATAATTCTGTAGAAATTTACTGACTGATACCCAATTATTTATCCAGTTGGGTAAATAAATTTATTTTTCAAAGTAGTGTAACCTTATGTATAGGTAGGTAATACTTGGTTTAATATGTAAAACCTTAAGTTGGTCAACTGTACCAGAAATGTAGGTAGGCAAAGTAAAACAAACGATCAGCAATAATTTAGCATTCATGGCATGTCAGGTGATGCAGGTGATGTTGGCCTTAAAACACCTGTCTTAGGGGGAGTAAAATTAGCTTTAAGAGAAATTGACCAACTCATTGAAATTCTCAATACATGCGATCTTCTTATTCCTGGTAAGTCTAGTTTGAATTTTGAAAACCACGTTGTACCAGCAAAGTACGTCATCCTATAATCCGATTACCTACGTTGGATGAAGCATAAATGATGTGATAATTACCATGTTGTATCGACTAGCGAGGGCAACAGCAGAACTGTGACTGTCTCGCTCCACCGGTTGAAATACTCGTAGTATCGTCCAAGTCGGAACAAAGAACTTGCCAATCATGAAGAAACAGATCACTGTTGAGTACACAATTTGAGTGTGACCGAACAGAGCACTGCAGCCGTTCCTCTCCGTTCCAACTGGAAATATCATTATTTTCATTAGAACAAGGAAACTGCACATTAATTTAATTTTTGGTTACTTTTCAGGGACGTGTACTTATCCCAGAATTCGTAACAGTTTTCCCATCCCTATTTTTCATTTTTAATCACAAATGCACTAGTAGGTACACCTCTAAAGTTAGGGAGTAGGGATTACAATCCATACGAATCGCAGAGAGTGTCTCTGTTCTCGTTCATAGACCGACCCTATTGTAGGTACACTCAAACCAATAAAAATTGGTACTCGAAAAGAAAAGGATTGGCTGCTGGTAAGGTTCCTTGACAATCAAACCTTGGGTTTTGTCAATGAAATAAGAGCTCGCCTACTAGAGGTAGATGATTTGTTAACACAGCCTTCATGGGATGATGCCATCAAACCTTATCAGCCAATCCTTTTCTTTTTGAGTAGGTACCGATATTATTGGTTTGAGTAGTACATAGGTACCTAAAAATCAAGAATAGACAAAATATATTAACAGTGAAACAATATCAGTAGGTACAACAGTACCTACAAAAATATAAAAAAGAGTGTGTCTATACGCACGGAGTTCGAGACGTCACACGGACTTTTTCTGCCGTGTGAGGAGGACCCAGTTCTATTCCCTCGGAGTTTCTTAGACCAACTTGTGCCGTCATTGACACGGGTTTCGCACGGTGTTTTAAACAAATTAGTGAATTACTTAGTGAATTTACTCCAGTCTGAAGTTAATTTCAATTCCTTGCAATAATTTTAGTAATGTGAGCCGACCAACTTGTTAATAATAAATTTAAAAATGTGTCCGAAAATAAATGTTTGTCAGCAGATCAATAATATACCATTATTATTTTTATTTCTTGCACAATCTCCAAATTTAACTTTAAGAATTTGTGTGTTAACCATACTTCCTTCCCTATTTTTAATGACGTAGGTACCACAGTATAAAAAACATTGTTCATAAAATTCGTAATTACAATCTGAAAGTGGTTGTGCGAAATAAGGGTCGCTCTTTTTAATTAAATTTCCGCTTTGACAAATTTTGAGTAATGACTTCACACGGTGTTTCAAACATAGCATTAAAAATCCGTGTAGTGACGTCACACAGCTTTTCAAATAACCGTGTGAATAGTACTGGGGCCTCCTCGCACGGGTTTTTAAAAGTCCGTGTGACGCCAGGAACTCCGTGGGAATAGACCCAGCCTAAAAAATAGTTCAAAATCCAGATTGTCTTAATAACGCACAAAACGTTGGGTACGTTAGGTAACTCTCTGGCTTCCCACACCTATCAGTCACCGACTGTAAAACCCCTAAACGTAATATAATGTAGCGTAGCTTCTACGACAAAATGTAGGGTACCTAGTTATTTACGGCCCCTAGTCTTAACTTTCAAGAAGGATAAAAGTCTACTCACCAAATCGCATAACCGAGTCAAATGCGATTGCCACTATAGCTGAGAATTCATATGCGGCAATTACGCTCCAAACGTCTTTGGTCTGAGTACTATTGAATGAAGCGAGTGCCCATATTCCTTCCATTCGATGTGTGACATAGATAGCTGCCATCAAAAATGTTTGCACAATGACAAAATCAGCCGAAGAAAGCATCAACCAATACGGTCTCATGCATTCCGTCCAAGTTCCGGCAACATCCACCATTCCCATCAGCGCCACGGTCGTGCAGTAGAGTACGTGCAAACATAGCACAGGGTTGATCAGATATTGAACGATGTCTTCTCTATTCAAACTACGAGCTGCCAACGACCAGTGGAGATGACAAATTATTGTAAACTGCAGTAGTTTGAGAAAACTGGCTGAGAAGTCGAGTTGAGGAAAACGATTTCCAACCATAAAGCTGGTGCCACTAAAAAAGTAAATAACTGTTGTTAATCCACACCACTTGTTTTACAGACTAAAGCTTGATTTACACGGGTCAATGTATTGATCAATACCTTGAATTCAAGAGGCTGTGCACATGAGAAGAGTGATTTTATCATATCAAAAGTGACTCTGCTCATGTGCACAGCCTCTTGAATTCAATGTTTTGATCAATACATTGACCCGTGTAAATCAAGCTTAAGGCCCGGTTGTACCAAGTCTCGATAAAGTTAGTGGTAAGATTTATCGGCTGAAACCATGGCAACAGCCAATGAAACACAGCCATCAAGACCACTTAAGTCCACTCTAGGCTAAAATTAACTTTATCTTACTTATCGGGACATCGTACAACCGGGCCGGGCTTGGTACAACCGGACCTAAGAGAAGTTATTTTTTAAAAAAAGTAGGGATTAACAAGTTTTATATGGGCATTGTTTTCCAGTGTTTGCTTAGTGTGTTTACTACTAAATAATAAAGAATTACTTTACCATATAAGACATTCGATGGCCGACACGTAGAATAGAGCATAATGATGTACTTGTCGATGCCTGAAGACATGGTATTTGACTATCTTCATGACCACAAATGCTAATGTGGCCAACGCCGAAGCAGTCAAAAGGCTGGTACGAACACATGCTAAGGTGTCATATGTGTCAAAAAAGCAACCTTTGTAGGCTACGTCTATCGTGTCATTACCAAACTTTCGTCCTCTCGTCCACATTGTGGACACTGAAAGTAATCAAGAGTTGTATTAGTATTATAATGAACCCTACACAATCCCCTAAAAGGGCTGGGCGAGTGTTTTTATAAACAACAACACCCCTTGAAACGTCACCCAAACAAATGCAATGCACTTTAAGAGCTCATACCTGAATTATTTAGCGTTTCTGTACAGCATACCTTACACAGTTGTGACGCCTATAGTTATGAGTTGAATAATAAAGATAAAACTTCTATTTACTAAGATGAAATCAGTATTTATGTGTAATGAAACTGATTTTCATGACACCCAAACTACGTTCAGTTCAGCAGCCATTGGCTACACTAGCGCCCCAGGTGCTTAACAATGGAAGCTTCAATTTGTGCTGCACTTGCTGTCATGGCATGTGTTGCTCTAATTTTATAAGGAGGGCATATCAAAACTTTCACAACTATTACTACTCAAGCTTGACTGTGCAAAACGCAGTAAGAATGACATGTGTAAGTTACAATACTCCAATGTCATGAAATAAAAAAAGTCTCCCCGGCGGGGAATCGAACCCCGGTCTCCCGCGTGACAGGCGGGGATACTGACCACTATACTACCGAGGACTTATACAAGTTCAGCTGAAATGAACACCTCTGACTCTGAAGAGGCACGGCATCCTTAAGAGTTGGGTAAGTAAGTTACTTAGTAAGTTACTTGTAAGTTACTTGTTACTTGTTGGTAAGTTACCTGATCTCAAAAGGAACTAAGTTACTTGATTTGAAAAGTAACTGAGTAGTTACCAAAAAATTAAAGTTACTTAAAGTTACTTTTCAACTTTTCAATATTATGCGTCTGATAGAAATGTAAAATAAAATGAATCTTAGGTTTGGATTTTCCCTGAAGAGATAGATAGGGAGTTCGAAGATTGTGAAATTCCACCAGAATATTATATTTGTCAAATTAATATTTCTCCCAAAAGTAACTTTAAAAGTAGGTAACGAAAATTAAGTTACAATTTTACAAACTCTTAAAATTGTAATTTAGTTAGGTACCTACTCACAAAGTTACTTTGGATGAAAAGTAACTAGTAACTAGTTACCCCAAAAGTTACCCATAAAGTAACTATAAGTTACTCGGTAACTTAGTTACTTTTGTTAAGTTACTACCCAACTTTGACAATACGTGAACTGAAACGGAACGAACATAATATAAAGGAGGCCGTGCTCTGATCTGAGTCTTACCAAAACCATGACTCGAATTTTTTCAAACTCAATTTTTAATCAGTATAGCTTTTTCAAATACAATGGCTACAAAAATATTTTCCAAAATTTTAGCTTGTCAAAACTATAAAAATGTATATTTATTAAAATAATTCTTAAATGCTCTGGGTATCTATCGCATTGATAAGCCAATAGACATACCATACAAATTGTATACTTGTACTATAGGTATGTCTCGTCTATGGATTATGGATAACCTTGCAAACTAATCCCACTGTGTGAGAGTTGCTGTCTGCTGAACCAATGATTTACACAGATGCGTCGTCATTGGGGAATTGTTGCCAAGCATGGCGGTTTTTAATCAAATATTAACAATTTAAAAGTAATTCTGGAATGCTGAACGGCTCAAATTATATAAAAACCCCTATTGTTGACCCGTTTCTTTTAAATAAGTGATTCTGAAAGGCTATCTTATAATTTAATTTTGTAGGGTAAATGGGGAGTCAGACTGATCCAGCGAGGGGGGGGAGGGAGACAATCCCTCCCCCACCCTCCTACGTGCTGGATTTGCAATTGATCACGGTTGGAACGAATATGATCAAAATTTAAAAAAAAAAAAAATGTTGGTCCCTATAACCACAGACAAGCTTTAACTGACTAATCAAGATTTTAACTTCGTACTAAAGTTTTCGGAGGATTGTATTCCAAAGATTGTAATTTAAACGTCATCCCCCCCCCCCCCCCCCCCGCCCCCAGAGCGACAAATATATTTTATAGACACCAACTTCATTAATAACTTGTTTCTAAAGGATTGATATAAACGATGAATGATTTCTATTATGGTCTTGACCAGTGTCAAGCAGGCCACATCGCGACAATTCACCAGATATATAAAATTAATTTTAAATTTTCGTTAAATCCTAGGTATTTTAGCTTTATTTGTATCTATATTGTTTTACATTTTTAATACATTCATTCGATACACCCCCCCCCCCCCCTTGCTAACGAAGTTATATACGCCGTGGTTGACAAACAGGGAAAGTGCTAGAAAAGTAAAGTAGGACCAAAGAAATTTTAAATTTGTCTTTTTTGCATTGTAATTTTTCTATATGTCACTTTTAATTGTATCAATTCTCTCCTATGAAGAAGATAATAATGAGATTTGTAATAAATAAAGTTTGTGAACTGTCCAAAGTATAGTCAGTGTTGGGTAAGTTCCTTTTGAAAAGGAACTAGTTCCCGTTCCAAGTTCCTCGCCGAAAAAAGGAACTAGTTCCAGTTCCAGTTCCTTCAATAATGAAAGGAACTATTCCGTTCCTAGTTCCTTTATAAAAGGAACTTAGTTCCTTTTAGTTCCTTTTTAAAGAAATTTGTAATTTTAATTGGAATATAAAAAATTGCAATCTGCAAATTAAAAATTAAAAATTAAAAATTTAATCACTGTATCACAGCAGATTTGAAAAGATTATAAGAGAGATAAGAAGATTCGTAAAAACTAAAAATTCAGTGGCGATGTGAAGTGTCCTACCTACACAGTGATCGGAAAGGAAATGGGAGGAAGGAAACAAAGTAAAAGCTAAAAAGAAAACGATCTGAGATCTGAAATCTGTGTGCCTGCGCACTGCACTTGTTCACGAGTCATTAGTCATTACTAGGAATGGAGTTCTTTGGTCTGAAGGGTTGGCCACGCGACCAGAGCGAATGGAAATCACAGCCTTCTATACCTAAGATGAATAGTGTATCCACTGAACGCGAAAACGTGTAACATTTTTTGATAATAAAATATGACCTTGAATTCTCTGTAGAACGACGCGATCCTGGCGGCATATGGAAGAACTACATAGTGTTAAGTTTTTATTATCTTATTTACCCTTTGTTAATTCATTTATTAAACCAGAGTTGTTTTATTTAAATACTAATATAATAATAATAAGTCAAAATATGTTCTTAAAATGGCATTTTGAATGAGAAATAAGAATAAAATTTCCTAGTTGAAGCTTTGACCGCAGCGCAGACTAGCGCTGCGATCGAAAGAGAATCAAACTCGCCGCCCAAAATCATCTACATTCGGCCCAATGTTAAATGCGTTCAGTGGATACACTATACATCTTAGGTATACAAGGCTGTGATTTCCATTCGCTCTGACGCGACTACAGGTAGATAGATGTCCATTGTGTTAGGGTAGGTGACGACTGGTTTGAGTTATTTTTAGCCAAATAGCCAATATTTTAAAACCTTGCCAAATAGCTAGGGGGACATCTGACTTCTGACAGAATTAATATGTTTGTAGACGAGTGCAGTTTTTCGGAATAAAAGTACATTCAAGTTTTAAACAAAGGAACTTAGCAAAAATCGTTACAGTTCCTCAAAAAAAGGAACTAAACCGTTCCATAGTTCCTCCCTAGAAAAAAGGAACTAAGACGTTCCATAGTTCCTAAGAAAAGGAACTAGTTCCTAGGAACGGAACTATTTCGTTCCGTTCCTACCCAACACTGAGTATAGTATATTGTTGTCCCAAAATTACAATCGGAAGACGAAAACTAATTATTCGTTAAGTAGGCTACTGTCACTGTCAGTGACACGATTAAAGAATAAATATAAATATAATAACTCACATGTCATGTCTCTGCTGTGAGTGGAAATGATGCAGCACTTGTGCCGTGTTCAAGCAGTACTCCTTCATTCTCAATCAACATGTTTATTGTTTGCAACAACTTTTTATCTATCATAACATTTATCATGATTCCCTGTCCAACAACAGCTCAACATTAAGTGAGATTTCTGCGGGGTTCTTTGATTGTATCAATCTGTTCTAGCTGCACAGGTCAAGCCACGGTCAAGCTGAAATTTGCACTCTATTCATATTTTTTATAACCAAAATTCTTACCATGTAATGTAGTTATAACACCTTATATAACTCCACTCTATATGATATGTGATTGGTTGGAATAGCACCTTCAACCTGTAACCAAGGTTAAATGAGATTTTTTTAAGAATATCTACGTATGTAAAGGTCGGTGCATGTAGCTTCGGTGTCATCATCATCGTCATCATCATCATCATCATCATCATTATCATAATGCAGTGTTGAATTCAGGCATGTAAAATGACATGTAACATTGTAAAATGTTGGTCTTGATGACATTGAAAATTTTCAACTTGATCAGATTAACCAATCAAGAATCAATCAAATGAATTTTCTAAAACATAATATGAGTCTGCAAACCGCTGAATTGGTCTTCACATATTGTGTGCAAAATTTCAGCTCGATCGGAAAAACGGTGCGACCATTATATCAACAGAAACAGAAAAAAGAAGACACCTGTGCCAAAAAGAGCGAAAAGGAGCTCAATTAGAGTTCGACCATGATACCTAATCAGATAATTAATTTGTAAATATTTCTCAGGTGGCGGAAGGACATGTAGGTTATACCTACTGTTTTTAGATTATTTAAAAACTAGTACCTACTAGTATGAATTCATTATGAATTTTATTAATACAAGCTTTAAACAATGATTAGCACAATTAACATAATCATAGGCTTGCTGGTTGTGTATAATTTTAATAATATCTTTGGTTGGGTAAACAAACAAAAAAACGGTTGAAGTGAAGAAGCATCCTTGAGTATACAAGTACTAATTACATTACACAAAGGTAAAATCCATTCGCTGTAAGAATGCTCGACAAGGAATGGCATCGGGATGATTCTCTTTTGTTTTACAAGATCCTAAAGCCCAATTTACACGTAGCAACTTATCGTACATTTTCTGTGTCACACTTCTTGAATGGAAATTATAACATTATGGAGTTGTTCTGTGACAGAAAGTTGCGTTGTGTAAGTACAAAATTGTATGAAAAATGGGAATGTGACACAGTAGTTGTTCAAGAAATTGCACCGTGTAAATGGGGCTTAATACTTTCTGTTGGAAATGTTATACAGAATATACCACAGGTAAAATGGTATACATGAAATTAATAATTAAAACATTTTGTATTATAAACGATGATTTGCAAAATATCAACTTTACAACAAGTGAATTAACTAAAATACAATTCTGATTTTGTAGGTAGTATAAGTGCGAGAAATCTATGAGAATAACTAAACAATTACAATTAAAATCAGGCAACAATGTCAATACATCAACCATGTTGCAAATCTCCAATTATTATAACACATTACAGAAATCGGAAGTCGACAATAATTTCAACAACGTAGTATCCAGGACAACTGACAACCTATAAAACTGGTTCTGAAATGTTAATTTGAACACAAATTGAGTTGTTCCATGCAAAATGAATAGCTACTGATTACTTATATTGAATGATTGGCGTCATCTTTTGATTGTGTTTGAAGAAAAGACTCTCCACGAATGAAACTGATGATGAGAGCAGACCAACGAGCAGCAAACAGCAGCAATACAAGTACCTCATCATCATCATTCTATTTTTAATGTGCAATTCCGTGGCATGAGCCATGCCATTCACAATCCCTCTCAAATTTAAAGTAAGGTACCCACAGGAGCGTATAGGAACTACTTTTAATAAGACAAGAGTTTCACCAGTGCTCAGAGAAAACCGAATATCCAAGGCATGGTCTAAGGTAAACATCATTAACTAAAATATTGAGAGCCTTCGCAACTCAATTCCAGACGCGTAGGAACTAAATTTGCAAGGGTGGGGGGGGGGGGGAAATATTGTAAAAGAACTTGAGCTTGAAATACTAGTGTCTACGAAGACAATGGGGGGTCTGGGGGGAGGGCCCCCCAGCAAAATATCAGCCCCGGTTTTTTTTGAACTTCAGACATCAATTTAGTGCATTTCTACGCGATTTTAACACTTTTTAAGCAAATTTTTTTCTTAACACATAAATGTATAAGAACATAGGGAGGGGGATTGAATCAGAGAGGGGGGGGGGCATCCCCCCCTCCCTTCCTACGCGCCTGCTCAATCCCAATCTTAGAAATATTCTTAGAGTATTACCATAACATAATTTAAATGAAACAGTGGACATTCTCTGCTTATCAGAACACTGGCTTAAAACTTACGAAATATCCCAACTCAAAATAGAGAACCTTACTCCAATAGACTCATTCAGCAGATGAAATAACAAGCACGGAGGGACAGCTAAAATATGCTAGCAATAATTGCAGGGACGACGCTAGGATTTTTATACAGGGGGGGCCTAGGTAGGGCAATAAACTTTGTAGGTGGGGCAAACGTATTTTCACATGTATATTTTCATATTGTGGCGTGGGGATCAGGCGCGTAGGAGCTAAATTTGCAAGGGGGGGGAATAATATGTAAAATAACTTGAGCTGGAGATACTAGTGACTACGAAGACAATGGGTAGTCTGGGGGGAGGCCCCCCCCGCCCCCCCCCCCCCCCCCCCAAGCAAAATGCAGGTCCGGGGCGTACAGCCCCGGAATTTTTTTGAATTTCAGACATCAATATGGTGCATTTCTATGCGATTTTAACACTTTTTAAGCACATTTTTTTCTTGACACATAAATGTATAAGTACATAGGGAGGGAGGGGAAGATTCTCCCCCATTCCCCCCCCCCCCTTCCTACGCGCCTGGTGGGGATAATTTAAAAAAACTGAAACCTTCAAAAAATTATCCCTACACTAATTTTTATGAACTGTCCTCCCACCATTTTTCGTCCCTTACCATTTCCCAAGACTCTCCTCTTTTTCCACAGCCACCTTCACTCCACTCATCCACTTCGTTCGCGGTCTCCCTGCCATTCTTTTCCCTCCCATTGCTGCTCTATCTGCCTTCGTTCTCGGTATCCTCTCTTGTCCCATCAGTTTCAATCGACCAAACCATTTCAATCTCTCCTTTCATAATTTGAAACTTAGAGTCTCCATTGCAAGATCTTTCCTTATCTTTGAGCTCCGTATCTTATCCAATTTTTGTCAACCCTGCTATACTTCTTAGGAACTTCATTATGTCTGGCATACGAAAGTCGCCTATTTGCAAAACATTGTCAGCTGAAGTTTTATTTGATAATTTGAACAGTGAAAAATATTGAAGAAAAGTATAGCCTTTCAAGATATTTATTTTCCCACATTTGGTTTGGGGGGGGGGGGGGCACAAGGGGGGGCCGCGCGAATGTTTGGGGGGGCCGTGGCCCACCCAGCCCCCCCCCCCCCCCCCTTAGAGTCGTCCCTGAATAATTGGACTTAAAACATAAAATCAAAGACATAAGTACGCTAAGTGTCGAACAAACACTTGAAATACAGCAATTGATTTTCCATATTTTTTCCATTAATTTTTACTTGTAACTTTGTTGAATAAAAGTCCCGAGAGGACCGTAAATTCACCGGGGGGGGGGGGAGGGGTATGGATAGGTCGACCCTGTCTGCTCTTTGTCTGGACCTCACCACTAACCTGTCCGGCATAGGTAGCCCTTACACATGAGCTTTTACTCGCCGGCTTAGCTGCAGTGGATCATTAGCGAAGACAAACCCCACCACCACGCAAAGGTGGCAAATGACATGGTATAAACTTCTATGTAACAATTTATATTGTTGTCACTATTAGTATTAAGACGCAAATATCATCATATTGTACATATTAATGCTCACAACTGTCTAATTAGTAAATTGGGTAATGTCATCCTATAATGTGTTGTATTGTGTCGAACTGTATTGTGCACTTGAACAAACAGCAACATGTAATTTTCCATAATACCATAACATATGAGAACAAATGTACATCCATATCATGTATGTATGTATGTATGTATTATACTGTACATGATGATTGGAAATAAAACTATGAATTTATGACACTACCTTTGCCATGGGGGGGAGGGGGATAGCGACACCCTAAAGGGGGGTCTAGGGGGAGTCGAAGCCCCCCAGTTTTAGTCCCCCAGGGCGTTTTTTTTAGAATTTTACAATTTAAAAGTGATTCTGGGGCTCTAAAATGCACGAACTGAAGTTAACTACACTTCAATTGTTGCCCCGCAGAGCGTTTTCTCGAATAGAAACTATTTTAAAGTAAAACTGGGATGGTCAAATTACAACAATGAACCTATTGTTGCACCGCAGGGCGCTTTTTTAGAATTTAAGCGATTTAAAAGTGATTCTGGGTAGCTAAACTTCATTTTGTATGGTGACTGGAGGGTAGGGATGGCACCCGGTAAAATTTACCAGTAAATTAAGGTAAATTTACCGGTAAATTTACCGATTATTAATTTTCCGGTAAAAAAAATGGTACATTTTGTTTTTATTGATCCTCTCCAATGTATGAATGGAGATATCAAATTTTAAGTAAAAACTATAAGTAAACATCAGTGTGACAACATTAGCAGTTAGGCATGTTTTACGTTGATTTTTGGTTGTCCTCAATCATTCAGAATGATAACTCCATCCATATACCATTACTTCCAATGTCGGAATCTCTCTTCAGGTTTGCTTGTTTAGCAGACACAGATTGTAACTTGATCAAATTGGTGGTCGACAATTCCTCTTGGGAGAATAGCACAGGCAGCATGGCATAGCCTGCACCATAGACATTGTCTAGCCTTCGGTATACAATGTCTATGCCTACACTAGATTGGTCGAATCAATGCTATTCGGCTATATCAGTTGTACTCAACCTTTTTGACTTGCGGGCCAATAATACGAATTTGCTTTTGTTGGCGGGCCGCATTTTTGAAAAAGTACAATACTCACGTGATTAGATAGGTTCATTCCAGGCGCGTAGGAATTACTTTTATCATGGGGGGGAGGGGGGGGGGGGGCGAAGCCCCTCAAATTTAGGCCCGCAGGGCAATTTTTCAAATTTAAAAGTGATTCTTGGGCTAAAATGCACGAATTAAAGCAAACTAGTAACTAACTATCCTTCATTTGTTGCCCCGCAGGGCGTTTTTTATAGAATTTAAACAAATTTATAAGTGATTTTGGGATGCTAACCTTAATTTTGTATGGAGAATCTGCTCGGGTGCCCCCCAATTCCTTCGTGCCTGTTCATTCAGTGTCTATGTTTATTAGGAAACGAATCGAACAATAGGTATTTCACACCCACACGCCAAACCAAATACTTTTTACAATTTTCGGAATTGGTAATGGCTTCAATTTCGTTTCAACAAGTATGAAGTTTCATTTAAGTCGCATTTTCAGCATGATGCGTGGACATGACAACTTTCAAAATTTGTCTCAAATGAAATGAGATTATTTTCTAATATAATTTTTTCTGTGGATCCATTTTGTGAATAAGTAGGTATTTGAAACATCAACTGGCGGGCCACAAAAATTAGGCGGCCCGCGGGCCGCAGGTTGAGTACCACTGGGCTATATCATCCCTTATCAATATGGAGTATTGTCATTAATCATTCATTATTAACATTGATTATAGATGTAGGTATTGTTATTGTCCTGACTGCGGTAATCTTTGTAAATGGGTCATATAATAAAGTAGGGTCATTTTTGTATTTGGTATAGTCATGAATTGGTATCTGCCATCATTTTTCATTTCATTTTTTTTTAAATTTACCGGTAAATTTACCGATTTTTTCAGACCCGGTAAAAGTGCCATCCCTACTGGAGGGTCAGTCTGAACTAGTGGAAGAGGGGATAATCCCCCCCCCACCCTCCGCCCGTTCCTACGCGCCTGGGTGGCTACCCATGAATCTCGGTCAAATCACAGCGCACGCGGGATGAGAATCTTGTCTCCATAAATCGCGACAATGCGATTTGCGATGCATCTGTCGTTATTTTGACGCAATGAGTCGCACGACATCGCGCGATTTCAACTTCGCATCTTTATCGTTGTGTTGTGTTCTAGAGTTGTTTTCCAGTTTCCGGTTCATGGGAAATATGGCGACTTTGCTGCTTTTTACAGGCACATTTTTGGATAAGACTGGAGACGAAATATTGTGTGTATTTATTGTATTGTAGTCCATCGCCTGATAAGGGTGGGAGCTCCCCCCCCCCCCCTTGCGGACTTGTTGAGACTATATTTTTTGGATAGAGGGTCATATTTGAAGTGAAAATTCACTTGTCTGCACTTTGACCCCTGGTGGGTGTGGTGTACAGGGGGGGTTAAAGTGCAACTTTGGACTTTTTTGAGTACTTTATTAATTAATTGTGACAATACGGTAAAAGATATAGTCTTTCTGAACACATATTTAGAAATGGGATATAAAACTACACTGCATTGTATTTTTTTAAATCTCCTTCTAGCGTCAAGTCAAAATTTTGACTTTTTTTTACAAACAAATTAAAAAGGATGTTTGAGGTGTTATACGACAGCACTATTCCTCATGCATATGTGGACACCATAAGAGACCTGTATGAAGGACAGAGGAGTGTAGTGAAAGTAGGAAATCGCATGTCCAGTAGCTTCGAGATTACGAAGGGTTTGCGTCAAGGGTGCTGCCTCTCACCTTCTCTATTCAAAATCTATATAGATAAGGTTTTGCAAGAATGGCAAGCCAAGTGTAGATGGATGGGTGTGCCTGTGAATGGAGATTACCTGCATTCCCTTCTCTTTGCTGATGACCAAGTAGTGGTTGCATTGGACGAGGACGACTGCAATTATATGATGCGGAAATTATCAGAAACATACGAAAAATGGGGTTTAAAAATCAATTTTGACAAGACCAAATACTTGGTGGTAGGGGGAGAAGGTAATGACATGGACGTGGATGGGAAGGAAGTGAAAGAGTGCCGAGAGTATAAGTACTTAGGATCTATTTTTTCATCGGAGGGAAGTAGTCGGAGAGATATTAGCAGCCGGATAATCCAGGGAAGACAAGCGGTTCAGAAGCTGAACTCGATGTGGTGGTCTGAACAACTGCAGAAGCCTACAAAGAATAGAATTTATAGCAGCATTGTACAAAGTATTCTTACATACGGATCTGAGACCTGGGAAGTAACGAAGAGGGATAAAGAGAGGTTGATGGCGGTTGAAATGGATGCGCTCAGAAGAAGTTGTAGGGTGTCAAGAATTGAGCATATTAGGAATGAACAGATACGGAGATGGATGAAGAAGGAAGAAACAGTGGTAGAGGAGATAGAGCGAAGGAGATTGTGCTGGTATGGACACTTAAGAAGAATGGATCCCCATAGGTGGCCCCTGAAGATATGGCATTGGACCCCTCCAGAGAGGAGGAAAAGGGGCCGACCGCCGAGAGAATGGCAAGAAGATGTAAAGGAGGCAATGGGGAGAAGAAACTTGCTGGAAGATGGTTGGATGGACAAGGAGAGGTGGCGATTGGGGTGTGAGAAACGGCCTGTGCTGTAAAATACTCACAATATATATATATTAAAATGCTTTGAATATTAAAAAGTGAAAATCAACCAATAGAGGTTACCTTGGAAGATAATATAAGATGGTTAAAGGCCCAAATCAGTACTTGCGTAGCTCCCAAAAGGCCAAAAAGTCATTTTTTTAAGGTCATTTTCAAAAATATTTTTTTATATACGTGATCAGAAGAAAATACTGTGAGTTTTTTTTTATCACATTCGGGTGTGGTAGTCATGAAGAGTAAAAAAAAATATTTTGCATGTGCCCCCGAAACCAAAATTTTGATTTCTTCCACTTTTTGGGGTTTCTTAACTATGTTGGGCGGAATCACCCCCAACCCAAGGGGATTTTCAGCGACCACATTTTTTTGATAGAGGGTCATATTTTAAGTGAAAATTTACTTGTCTGCACACTGGCGCCTGGGGGGTGGGGTGTTTAGAGAGGTATAATTTGGAAATTTTGAGACGTTGTACAAAATAATTGTGACAATACGACAACGTATTTTCTGATTTGATATTCGTAAATGGGACATAAATATACACCCTTCTGTATATTTTTCTAACGCGTTACCCCCCGGGGTCAAAATTTTGATTTTTTCACATATGTTTGAAAATTAGTGTTAATACATGAAAAACATCTGAAAACAATTAAAACAGATCATATAAAGTAATATTTGTGGGTTTTCATGCTCCACTTCATCGATTGCCGAATTTTGAATTTTTAAAATAAATCCAAAATTACACCTCCGCAAAAGTAAAAATTAGTTAAATTTTACTGAAATTATAATGCTCAATCAAAAAATAAAAGGTTTCGAAACTCCGCCTGGTTGGGGGGGGGGGGGGGGGGGGGGATTTTTGCCCACTTGCCCCGTTTTGTGGGAACATCAACTTCTTAGTTCAAGGTCACACAGAAAATTATGGGGAATAAAATTTGTAGACATTTATCATGGAAGTAAATTCCTGCAAAGAGTGTTGAAAAATATTTATTCGTTCGTGAGTTATTTCGTTTCCAAAATTTCCCAAAATTTAGTTACTTTTGCTGTTCAAGGTCACACAAAAAATTGCACCCTACATTTTTTGGAGATTTTTTATTGTTGATTGTGGATTTGAAACCTGATTTTAAATCGTGTGCTTGCATCAAAAGATATTCGGGTTGGAAGATTGTATAATTTTGACTTTTCGGGCCCCCCCTGACCGCACCCACCAGGCGCCAAAGTGCAGACAAGTGAAATTCTACTACAAATTTAACGATCTTTCGAAAAAGCATTGTCTCCATGCGTCCGCAGAGGGGGGGAGCTCCGGCCACCTGGGCGATGGATTATTGTGTTAAATTGTGTGCAATAAAAAAATAATAAAAAAAAAATAAATGGTTTGACGAAATGATTTGCAATTTTAATCATGATTAGATAAAAGGAAAACTAGGGGTACGGAATTTTTTCCGTCGTTAATTAGTACTAGGAAAATATACTCTGTGTAACGCGTTGATGAGCGAGCACGGATACGCGCAACGCTTCGAGTCGAAATTCAGTCTATCGAAATTGTCATTAAGCCATCAGAATGTGAAACCATTCGAACGCCATCAGAAAGTCATCAGAACGTTCAGAGCAACTGCCAAGCTTGATTTTTTAATATTGTTCTTTAATAAGTTTAAAGTGCTAACTATTTATATTAGTATTAGTTTAACTTCATTTTCAAGGTATATATTTGTAATTTGGAGCTTACATTCATACCGAATTCAGGCACAACGTATGATTTAATCTAGTGCTTGGCATGGAGTAACTTAACGAAATAATTTTAAAGATTTACTTAAGTGAGGAAAGGTTTAACAAAATTTGGTTGGCCCTCCTTTCAAATCTCAATCCTTTTAGGAGCAGAGGTGCTTGGCAGTCTTTATACAAGATTTGGTTTGTGTGGGTAGATATTTATCTGGAGGTCTCTCGATTCTCAATTATTGAGCGAGCGTAGTGTCACAAATAAATAATTGTGAAATTTTATAATTATGGTACATAACTAGAGATTTTCAAAATATTTGGGAGATCCATAGTATTGGGAAAGATTATATAACTTAAAGTATTTCCAAAAAAAATTGTGCCAATATGATGATTAGAGTAGATTTGTTTGCAATTGCCTCAGACATTTAATATTACTCTTAAAGGTAGGTATATTTTGTGAGAGTGTGTGCAACGTACGATTAGAGAGGATGACGCTCGTCATAGTGACATGGGTCATTAAAGACCTCAGAATTGTAGTTTAAAGCCAGCACATAATTGCTAGTTAATACTCCTCAAACAATCTGCTACAACACAAATTTCCATTGTCACCAGATTCCTCATCCCCAGATCTGCATACATGAAGCTGCACCAGGGAGCTGCTTGAAAGGACCCCCAAAAGTAGGCAATGTTCCAATTCGCGATTCCTATTCTATTGCTTCTTTGCTCTTGGGGATTTGTAAAGTGTCTGGTGGCAGACACGGAACAAAGACTCACAAGCAATGAGCAATGTTCTAATTCGCGATTCTATTTCCATTGCTTCTTTGCTCTTGGGGATTTGTAAAGTGTCTGGTGGCAGACACGGAACAAAGACTCACAAGCAATAAGCAATGTTCTAATTCGCGATTCTAATTCTATTGCTTCTAAGTCTTGCTCTTGGGGATTTGTAAAGTGTCTGGTGGCAGACACGGATCAAAGACTCACAAGCAATAAGCAATGTTCTAATTCGCGATTCTAATTCTATTGCTTCTAATGCTCTTGGGGATTTGTAAAGTGTCTGGTGGCAGACACGGAACAAAGACACATGAGCAATGAGCAATGTTCTAATTCGCGATTCTAATTCTATTGCTTCTTTGCTCTTGGGGATTTGTGAAGTGTCTGGTGGCAGACACGGAAGAAAGACTCACGAGCAATAAGCAATGTTCTAATTCGCGATTCTAATTCTATTGCTTCTTTGCTCTTGGGGATTTGTAAAGTGTCTGGTGGCAGACACGGAACAAAGACTCACAAGCAATGAGCAATGTTCTAATTCGCGATTCTAATTCTATTGCTTCTAATGCTCTTGGGGATTTGTAAAGTGTCTGGTGGCAGACACGGAACAAAGACTCACAAGCAATGAGCAATGTTCTAATTCGCGATTCTATTTCCATTGCTTCTTTGCTCTTGGGGATTTGTAAAGTGTCTGGTGGCAGACACGGAACCAAGACTCACAAGCAATAAGCAATGTTCTAATTCGCGATTCTAATTCTATTGCTTCTAATGCTCTTGGGGATTTGTAAAGTGTCTGGTGGCAGACACGGAACAAAGACACACGAGCAATGAGCAATGTTCTAATTCGCGATTCTAATTCTATTGCTTCTTTGCTCTTGGGGATTTGTGAAGTGTCTGGTGGCAGACACGGAAGAAAGACTCACGAGCAATAAGCAATGTTCTAATTCGTGATTCTAATTCTATTGCTTCTTTGCTCTTGGGGATTTGTAAAGTGTCTGGTGGCAGACACGGAACAAAGACTCACAAGCAATGAGCAATGTTCTAATTCGCGATTCTAATTCTATTGCTTCTAATGCTCTTGGGGATTTGTAAAGTGTCTGGTGGCAGACATGGAACAAAGATCACGAGCAATAAGCAATGTTTTAATTCGCGATTCTAATTCTATTGCTTCTAATGTTCTTGGGGATTTGTAAAGTGTCTGGTGGCAGACATGGAACAAGACTCACGAGCAATGAGCAATGTTCTAATTCGCGATTCTAATTCTATTGCTTCTAATGCTCTTGGGGATTTGTGAAGTGTCTGGTGGCAGACACGGAACAAAGACTCACAAGCAATAAGCAATGTTCTAATTCGCGATTCTAATTCTATTGCTTCTAATGCTCTTGGGGATTTGTAAAGTGTCTGGTGGCAGACACGGAACAAAGACTCACAAGCAATAAGCAATGTTCTAATTCGCGATTCTAATTCTATTGCTTCTAAGTCTTGCTCTTGGGGATTTGTAAAGTGTCTGGTGGCAGACACGGAACAAAGACTCACTAGCAATAAGCAATATTCTAATTCGCGATTCTAATTCTATTGCTTCTAATGCTCTTGGGGATTTGTAAAGTGTCTGGTGGCAGACACGGAACAAAGACTCACAAGCAATAAGCAATGTTCTAATTCGCGATTCTAATTCTATTGCTTCTAAGTCTTGCTCTTGGGGATTTGTAAAGTGTCTGGTGGCAGACACGGAACAAAGACTCACAAGCAATAAGCAATGTTCTAATTCGCGATTCTAATTCTATTGCTTCTTTGCTCTTGGGGATTTGTAAAGTGTCTGGTGGCAGACACGGAACAAAGGCTCATGAGCAATGAGCAATGTTCTAATTCGCGATTCTAATTCTATTGCTTCTAATGCTCTTGGGGATTTGTAAAGTGTCTGGTGGCAGACACGGAACAAAGGCTCATGAGCAATAAGCAATGTTCTAATTCGCGATTCTAATTCTATTGCTTCTAAGTCTTGCTCTTGGGGATTTGTAAAGTGTCTGGTGGCAGACACGCAACAAAGACTTACAAGCAATAAGCAAGGTTCAAATTCGCGATTCTAATTCTATTGCTTCTAATGCTCTTAAGGATTTGTGAAGTGTCTGGTGGCAGACATGGAACAAATACTCACGAGCAATAAGCAATGTTCTAATTCGCGATTCTAATTCAATTGCTTCTTTGCTCTTGGGGATTTGTAAAGTGTCTGGTGGCAGACACGGAACAAAGACTCACAAGCAATGAGCAATGTTCTAATTCGCGATTCTAATTCTAGTGCTTCTAATGCTCTTGGGGATTTGTAAAGTGTCTGGTGGCAGACACGGAACAAAGGCTCATGAGCAATGAGCAATGTTCTAATTCGCGATTCTAATTCTATTGCTTCTAATGCTTTTGGGGATTTGTAAAGTGTCTGGTGGCAGACACGGAACAAAGACTCACAAGCAATGAGCAATGTTCTAATTCGCGATTCTAATTCTTTTGCTTCTAATGCTCTTGGGGATTTGTAAAGTGTCTGGTGGCAGACACGGAACAAAGACTCACAAGCAATAAGCAATGTTCTAATTCGCGATTCTAATTCTATTGCTTCTTTGCTCTTGGGGATTTGTGAAGTGTCTGGTGGCAGACACGGAACAAGACTCACAAGCAATAAGCAATGTTCTAATTCGCGATTCTAATTCTATTGCTTCTAATGCTCTTGGGGATTTGTAAAGTGTCTGGTGGCAGACACGGAACAAAGACTCACAAGCAATAAGCAATGTTCTAATTCGCGATTCTAATTATATTGCTTCTAAGTCTTGCTCTTGGGGATTTGTAAAGTGTCTGGTGGCAGACACGGAACAAAGACTCACAAGCAATAAGCAATGTTCTAATTCGCGATTCTAATTCTATTGCTTCTAAGTCTTGCTCTTGGGGATTTGTAAAGTGTCTGGTGGCAGACACGGAACAAAGACTCACGAGCAATAAGCAATGTTCTAATTCGCGATTCTAATTCTATTGCTTCTAAGTCTTGCTCTTGGGGATTTGTAAAGTGTCTGGTGGCAGACACGGAACAAAGACTCACAAGCAATAAGCAATGTTCTAATTTGCGATTCTAATTCTATTGCTTCTAAGTCTTGCTCTTGGGGATTTGTAAAGTGTCTGGTGGCAGACACGGAACCAAGACTCACAAGCAATAAGCAATGTTCTAATTTGCGATTCTAATTCTATTGCTTCTAAGTCTTGCTCTTGGGGATTTGTAAAGTGTCTGGTGGCAGACACGGAACAAAGACTCACAAGCAATAAGCAATGTTCTAATTCGCGATTCTAATTCTATTGCTTCTTTGCTCTTGGGAATTTGTGAAGTGTCTGGTGGCAGACACGGAACAAAGACTCACAAGCAATAAGCAATGTTCTAATTTGCGATTCTAATTCTATTGCTTCTAAGTCTTGCTCTTGGGGATTTGTAAAGTGTCTGGTGGCAGACACGGAACAAAGACTCACAAGCAATAAGCAATGTTCTAATTCGCGATTCTAATTCTATTGCTTCTTTGCTCTTGGGAATTTGTGAAGTGTCTGGTGGCAGACACGGAACAAAGACTCACAAGCAATAAGCAATGTTCTAATTCGCGATTCTTATTCTATTGCTTCTAAGTCTTGCTCTTGGGGATTTGTAAAGTGTCTGGTGGCAGACACTGAACAAAGACTCACAAGCAATAAGCAATGTTCTAATTCGCGATTCTAATTCTATTGCTTCTAATGCTCTTGGGGATTTGTAAAGTGTCTGGTGGCAGACACGGAACAAAGACTCACAAGCAATAAGCAATGTTCTAATTCGCGATTCTAATTCTATTGCTTCTTTGCTCTTGGGAATTTGTGAAGTGTCTGGTGGCAGACACGGAACAAAGACTCACAAGCAATAAGCAATGTTCTAATTCGCGATTCTTATTCTATTGCTTCTAAGTCTTGCTCTTGGGGATTTGTAAAGTGTCTGGTGGCAGACACTGAACAAAGACTCACAAGCAATAAGCAATGTTCTAATTCGCGATTCTAATTCTATTGCTTCTAATGCTCTTGGGGATTTGTAAAGTGTCTGGTGGCAGACACGGAACAAAGACTCACAAGCAATAAGCAATGTTCTAATTCGCGATTCTAATTCTATTGCTTCTTTGCTCTTGGGAATTTGTGAAGTGTCTGGTGGCAGACACGGAACAAAGACTCACAAGCAATAAGCAATGTTCTAATTCGCGATTCTTATTCTATTGCTTCTAAGTCTTGCTCTTGGGGATTTGTTAAGTGTCTGGTGGCAGACACGGAACAAAGACTCACAAGCAATAAGCAATGTTCTAATTCGCGATTCTAATTCTATTGCTTCTTTGCTCTTGGGGATTTGTAAAGTGTCTGGTGGTAGACACGGAACAAAGACTCACGAGCAATAAGCAATGTTCTAATTCGCGATTCTAATTCTATTGCTTCTAAGTCTTGCTCTTGGGGATTTGTAAAGTGTCTGGTGGCAGACACGGAACAAAGACTCACAAGCAATAAGCAATGTTCTAATTCGCGATTCTAATTCTATTGCTTCCTTGCTCTTGGGGATTTGTAGAGTGTCTGGTGGCAGGCACGGAACAAAGACTCACAAGCAATGAGCAATGTTCTAATTCGTGATTCTAATTCTATTGTTTCTTTGCTCTTGGGAATTTGTGAAGTGTCTGGTGGCAGACACGGAACAAAGACTCACAAGCAATAAGCAATGTTCTAATTCGCGATTCTAATTCAATTGCTTCTAAGTCTTGCTCTTGGGGATTTGTAAAGTGTCTGGTGGCAGACACGGAACAAAGACTCACAAGCAATAGGCAATGTTCTAATTCGCGATTCTAATTCTATTGCTTCTAAGTCTTGCTCTTGGGGATTTGTAAAGTGTCTGGTGGCAGACACGGAACAAAGACTCACAAGCAATAAGCAATGTTCTAATTTGCGATTCTAATTCTATTGCTTCTAAGTCTTGCTCTTGGGGATTTGTAAAGTGTCTGGTGGCAGACACGGAACAAAGACTCACAAGCAATAAGCAATGTTCTAATTCGCGATTCTAATTCTATTGCTTCTTTGCTCTTGGGAATTTGTGAAGTGTCTGGTGGCAGACACGGAACAAAGACTCACAAGCAATGAGCAATGTTCTAATTCGCGATTCTAATTCTATTGCTTCTAATGCTCTTGGGGATTTGTAAAGTGTCTGGTGGCAGACATGGAACAAAGATCACGAGCAATAAGCAATGTTTTAATTCGCGATTCTAATTCTATTGCTTCTAATGTTCTTGGGGATTTGTAAAGTGTCTGGTGGCAGACATGGAACAAAGATCACGAGCAATAAGCAATGTTCTAATTCGCGATTCTAATTCTATTGCTTCTAATGCTCTTGGGGATTTGTGAAGTGTCTGGTGGCAGACACGGAACAAAGACTCACAAGCAATAAGCAATGTTCTAATTCGCGATTCTAATTCTATTGCTTCTAATGCTCTTGGGGATTTGTAAAGTGTCTGGTGGCAGACACGGAACAAAGACTCACAAGCAATAAGCAATGTTCTAATTCGCGATTCTAATTCTATTGCTTCTAATGCTCTTGGGGATTTGTAAAGTGTCTGGTGGCAGACACGGAACAAAGACTCACAAGCAATAAGCAATGTTCTAATTCGCGATTCTAATTCTATTGCTTCTAAGTCTTGCTCTTGGGGATTTGTAAAGTGTCTGGTGGCAGACACGGAACAAAGACTCACTAGCAATAAGCAATATTCTAATTCGCGATTCTAATTCTATTGCTTCTAATGCTCTTGGGGATTTGTAAAGTGTCTGGTGGCAGACACGGAACAAAGACTCACAAGCAATAAGCAATGTTCTAATTCGCGATTCTAATTCTATTGCTTCTAAGTCTTGCTCTTGGGGATTTGTAAAGTGTCTGGTGGCAGACACGGAACAAAGACTCACAAGCAATAAGCAATGTTCTAATTCGCGATTCTAATTCTATTGCTTCTTTGCTCTTGGGGATTTGTAAAGTGTCTGGTGGCAGACACGGAACAAAGGCTCATGAGCAATGAGCAATGTTCTAATTCGCGATTCTAATTCTATTGCTTCTAATGCTCTTGGGGATTTGTAAAGTGTCTGGTGGCAGACACGGAACAAAGGCTCATGAGCAATAAGCAATGTTCTAATTCGCGATTCTAATTCTATTGCTTCTAAGTCTTGCTCTTGGGGATTTGTAAAGTGTCTGGTGGCAGACACGGAACAAAGACTTACAAGCAATAAGCAAGGTTCTAATTCGCGATTCTAATTCTATTGCTTCTAATGCTCTTAAGGATTTGTGAAGTGTCTGGTGGCAGACATGGAACAAATACTCACGAGCAATAAGCAATGTTCTAATTCGCGATTCTAATTCAATTGCTTCTTTGCTCTTGGGGATTTGTAAAGTGTCTGGTGGCAGACACGGAACAAAGACTCACAAGCAATGAGCAATGTTCTAATTCGCGATTCTAATTCTAGTGCTTCTAATGCTCTTGGGGATTTGTAAAGTGTCTGGTGGCAGACACGGAACAAAGGCTCATGAGCAATGAGCAATGTTCTAATTCGCGATTCTAATTCTATTGCTTCTAATGCTCTTGGGGATTTGTAAAGTGTCTGGTGGCAGACACGGAACAAAGACTCACAAGCAATGAGCAATGTTCTAATTCGCGATTTTAATTCTATTGCTTCTAATGCTCTTGGGGATTTGTAAAGTGTCTGGTGGCAGACACGGAACAAAGACTCACAAGCAATAAGCAATGTTCTAATTCGCGATTCTAATTCTATTGCTTCTTTGCTCTTGGGGATTTGTAAAGTGTCTGGTGGCAGACACGGAACAAAGACTCACAAGCAATAAGCAATGTTCTAATTCGCGATTCTAATTCTATTGCTTCTAATGCTCTTGGGGATTTGTAAAGTGTCTGGTGGCAGACACGGAACAAAGACTCACAAGCAATAAGCAATGTTCTAATTCGCGATTCTAATTATATTGCTTCTAAGTCTTGCTCTTGGGGATTTGTAAAGTGTCTGGTGGCAGACACGGAACAAAGACTCACAAGCAATAAGCAATGTTCTAATTCGCGATTCTAATTCTATTGCTTCTAAGTCTTGCTCTTGGGGATTTGTAAAGTGTCTGGTGGCAGACACGGAACAAAGACTCACGAGCAATAAGCAATGTTCTAATTCGCGATTCTAATTCTATTGCTTCTAAGTCTTGCTCTTGGGGATTTGTAAAGTGTCTGGTGGCAGACACGGAACAAAGACTCACAAGCAATAAGCAATGTTCTAATTTGCGATTCTAATTCTATTGCTTCTAAGTCTTGCTCTTGGGGATTTGTAAAGTGTCTGGTGGCAGACACGGAACAAAGACTCACAAGCAATAAGCAATGTTCTAATTCGCGATTCTAATTCTATTGCTTCTTTGCTCTTGGGAATTTGTGAAGTGTCTGGTGGCAGACACGGAACAAAGACTCACAAGCAATAAGCAATGTTCTAATTCGCGATTCTTATTCTATTGCTTCTAAGTCTTGCTCTTGGGGATTTGTAAAGTGTCTGGTGGCAGACACGGAACAAAGACTCACAAGCAATAAGCAATGTTCTAATTTGCGATTCTAATTCTATTGCTTCTAAGTCTTGCTCTTGGGGATTTGTAAAGTGTCTGGTGGCAGACACGGAACAAAGACTCACAAGCAATAAGCAATGTTATAATTCGCGATTCTAATTCTATTGCTTCTTTGCTCTTGGGAATTTGTGAAGTGTCTGGTGGCAGACACGGAACAAAGACTCACAAGCAATAAGCAATGTTCTAATTCGCGATTCTTATTCTATTGCTTCTAAGTCTTGCTCTTGGGGATTTGTAAAGTGTCTGGTGGCAGACACTGAACAAAGACTCACAAGCAATAAGCAATGTTCTAATTCGCGATTCTAATTCTATTGCTTCTAATGCTCTTGGGGATTTGTAAAGTGTCTGGTGGCAGACACGGAACAAAGACTCACAAGCAATAAGCAATGTTCTAATTCGCGATTCTAATTCTATTGCTTCTTTGCTCTTGGGAATTTGTGAAGTGTCTGGTGGCAGACACGGAACAAAGACTCACAAGCAATAAGCAATGTTCTAATTCGCGATTCTAATTCTATTGCTTCTTTGCTCTTGGGGATTTGTTAAGTGTCTGGTGGCAGACACGGAACAAAGACTCACGAGCAATAAGCAATGTTCTAATTCGCGATTCTAATTCTATTGCTTCTAAGTCTTGCTCTTGGGGATTTGTAAAGTGTCTGGTGGCAGACACGGAACAAAGACTCACAAGCAATAAGCAATGTTCTAATTCGCGATTCTAATTCTATTGCTTCCTTGCTCTTGGGGATTTGTAGAGTGTCTGGTGGCAGGCACGGAACAAAGACTCACAAGCAATGAGCAATGTTCTAATTCTTGATTCTAATTCTATTGTTTCTTTGCTCTTGGGAATTTGTGAAGTGTCTGGTGGCAGACACGGAACAAAGACTCACAAGCAATAAGCAATGTTCTAATTCGCGATTCTAATTCAATTGCTTCTAAGTCTTGCTCTTGGGGATTTGTAAAGTGTCTGGTGGCAGACACGGAACAAAGACTCACAAGCAATAGGCAATGTTCTAATTCGCGATTCTAATTCTATTGCTTCTAAGTCTTGCTCTTGGGGATTTGTAAAGTGTCTGGTGGCAGACACGGAACAAAGACTCACAAGCAATAAGCAATGTTCTAATTTGCGATTCTAATTCTATTGCTTCTAAGTCTTGCTCTTGGGGATTTGTAAAGTGTCTGGTGGCAGACACGGAACAAAGACTCACAAGCAATAAGCAATGTTCTAATTCGCGATTCTAATTCTATTGCTTCTTTGCTCTTGGGAATTTGTGAAGTGTCTGGTGGCAGACACGGAACAAAGACTCACAAGCAATAAGCAATGTTCTAATTCGCGATTCTTATTCTATTGCTTCTAAGTCTTGCTCTTGGGGATTTGTAAAGTGTCTGGTGGCAGACACTGAACAAAGACTCACAAGCAATAAGCAATGTTCTAATTCGCGATTCTAATTCTATTGCTTCTAATGCTCTTGGGGATTTGTAAAGTGTCTGGTGGCAGACACGGAACAAAGACTCACAAGCAATAAGCAATGTTCTAATTCGCGATTCTAATTCTATTGCTTCTAAGTCTTGCTCTTGGGGATTTGTAAAGTGTCTGGTGGCAGACACGGATCAAAGACTCACAAGCAATAAGCAATGTTCTAATTCGCGATTCTAATTCTATTGCTTCTAATGCTCTTGGGGATTTGTAAAGTGTCTGGTGGCAGACACGGAACAAAGACTCACAAGCAATAAGCAATGTTCTAATTCGCGATTCTAATTCTATTGCTTCTAATGCTCTTGGGGATTTGTAAAGTGTCTGGTGGCAGACACGGAACAAAGACTCACAAGCAATAAGCAATGTTCAAATTCGCGATTCTTATTCTATTGCTTCTAAGTCTTGCTCTTAGGAATTTGTAAAGTGTCTGGTGGCAGACATGGAACAAAAACTCACTAGCAATAAGCAATGTTCTAATTCGCGATTCTAATTCTATTGCTGCTAAGTCTTGCTCTTGGGGATTTGTAAAGTGTCTGGTGGCAGACACGGAACAAAGACTCACAAGCAATAGGCAATGTTCTAATTCGCGATTCTAATTCTATTGCTTCTAAGTCTTGCTCTTGGGGATTTGTAAAGTGTCTGGTGGCAGACACGGAACAAAGACTCACAAGCAATAAGCAATGTTCTAATTTGCGATTCTCATTCTATTGCTTCTAAGTCTTGCTCTTGGGGATTTGTAAAGTGTCTGGTGGCAGACACGGAACAAAGACTCACAAGCAATAAGCAATGTTCTAATTCGCGATTCTAATTCTATTGCTTCTTTGCTCTTGGGAATTTGTGAAGTGTCTGGTGGCAGACACGGAACAAAGACTCACAAGCAATAAGCAATGTTCTAATTCGCGATTCTTATTCTATTGCTTCTAAGTCTTGCTCTTCGGGATTTGTAAAGTGTCTGGTGGCAGACACTGAACAAAGACTCACAAGCAATAAGCAATGTTCTAATTCGCGATTCTAATTCTATTGCTTCTAATGCTCTTGGGGATTTGTAAAGTTTCTGGTGGCAGACACGGAACAAAGACTCACAAGCAATAAGCAATGTTCTAATTCGCGATTCTAATTCTATTGCTTCTAAGTCTTGCTCTTGGGGATTTGTAAAGTGTCTGGTGGCAGACACGGATCAAAGACTCACAAGCAATAAGCAATGTTCTAATTCGCGATTCTAATTCTATTGCTTCTAATGCTCTTGGGGATTTGTAAAGTGTCTGGTGGCAGACACGGAACAAAGACTCACAAGCAATAAGCAATGTTCTAATTCGCGATTCTAATTCTATTGCTTCTAATGCTCTTGGGGATTTGTAAAGTGTCTGGTGGCAGACACGGAACAAAGACTCACAAGCAATAAGCAATGTTCAAATTCGCGATTCTAATTCTATTGCTTCTTTGCTCTTGGGGATTTGTAAAGTGTCTGGTGGCAGGCACGGAACAAAGAATCACAAGCAATGAGCAATGTTCTAATTCGTGATTCTAATTCTATTGTTTCTTTGCTCTTGGGAATTTGTGAAGTGTCTGGTGGCAGACACGGAACAAAGACTCACAAGCAATAAGCAATGTTCTAATTCGCGATTCTAATTCAATTGCTTCTAAGTCTTGCTCTTGGGGATTTGTAAAGTGTCTGGTGGCAGACACGGAACAAAGACTCACAAGCAATAAGCAATGTTCTAATTCGCGATTCTAATTCTATTGCTTCTAATGCTCTTGGGGATTTGTAAAGTGTCTGGTGGCAGACACGGAACAAAGACTCACAAGCAATAAGCAATGTTCTAATTCGCGATTCTAATTCTATTGCTTCTAAGTCTTGCTCTTGGGGATTTGTAAAGTGTCTGGTGGCAGACACGGAACAAAGACTCACAAGCAATAAGCAATGTTCTAATTCGCGATTCTAATTCTATTGCTTCTAAGTCTTGCTCTTAGGAATTTGTAAAGTGTCTGGTGGCAGACATGGAACAAAAACTCACTAGCAATAAGCAATGTTCTAATTCGCGATTCTAATTCTATTGCTTCTAAGTCTTGCTCTTGGGGATTTGTAAAGTGTCTGGTGACAGACACGGAACAAAGACTTACAAGCAATAAGCAATGTTCTTATTCGCGATTCTAATTCTATTGCTTCTAATGCTCTTGGGGATTTGTGAAGTGTCTGGTGGCAGACACGGAACAAAGACTCACAAGCAATAAGCAATGTTCTAATTCGCGATTCTAATTCTATTGCTTCTAATGCTCTTGGGGATTTGTAAAGTGTCTGGTGGCAGACACTGAACAAAGACTCACAAGCAATAAGCAATGTTCTAATTCGCGATTCTAATTCTATTGCTTCTAATGCTCTTGGGGATTTGTAAAGTGTCTGGTGGCAGACACGGAACAAAGACTCACAAGCAATAAGCAATGTTCTAATTCGCGATTCTAATTCTATTGCTTCTAAGTCTTGCTCTTGGGGATTTGTAAAGTGTCTGGTGGCAGACACGGAACAAAGACTCACAAGCAATAAGCAATATTCTAATTCGCGATTCTAATTCTATTGCTTCTAATGCTCTTGGGGATTTGTTAAGTGTCTGGTGGCAGACACGGAACAAAGACTCACAAGCAATAAGCAATGTTCTAATTCGCGATTCTAATTCTATTGCTTCTTTGCTCTTGGGGATTTGTAAAGTGTCTGGTGGCAGACACGGAACAAAGACTCACGAGCAATAAGCAATGTTCTAATTCGCGATTCTAATTCTATTGCTTCTAAGTCTTGCTCTTGGGGATTTGTAAAGTGTCTGGTGGCAGACACGGAACAAAGACTCACAAGCAATAAGCAATGTTCTAATTCGCGATTCTAATTCTATTGCTTCTTTGCTCTTGGGGATTTGTAAAGTGTCTGGTGGCAGGCACGGAACAAAGAATCACAAGCAATGAGCAATGTTCTAATTCGTGATTCTAATTCTATTGTTTCTTTGCTCTTGGGAATTTGTGAAGTGTCTGGTGGCAGACACGGAACAAAGACTCACAAGCAATAAGCAATGTTCTAATTCGCGATTCTAATTCAATTGCTTCTAAGTCTTGCTCTTGGGGATTTGTAAAGTGTCTGGTGGCAGACACGGAACAAAGACTCACAAGCAATAAGCAATGTTCTAATTCGCGATTCTAATTCTATTGCTTCTAAGTCTTGCTCTTGGGGATTTGTAAAGTGTCTGGTGGCAGACACGGAACAAAGACTCACAAGCAATAAGCAATGTTCTAATTCGCGATTCTAATTCTATTGCTTCTTTGCTCTTGGGGATTTGTAAAGTGTCTGGTGGCAGACACGGAACAAAGACTCACAAGCAATAAGCAATGTTCTAATTCGCGATTCTAATTCTATTGCTTCTAAGTCTTGCTCTTGGGGATTTGTAAAGTGTCTGGTGGCAGACACGGAACAAAGACTCACAAGCAATAAGCAATGTTCTAATTCGCGAGTCTAATTCTATTGCTTCTAATGCTCTTGGGGATTTGTAAAGTGTCTGGTGGCAGACACGGAACAAGGACTCACAAGCAATAAGCAATGTTCTAATTCGCGATTCTAATTCTATTGCTTCTTTGCTCTTGGGGATTTGTAAAGTGTCTGGTGGCAGACACGGAAGAAAGACTCACGAGCAATGAGCAATGTTCTAATTCGCGATTCTAATTCTATTGCTTCTAAGTCTTGCTCTTGGGGATTTGTAAAGTGTCTGGTGGCAGACACGGAAGAAAGACTCACGAGCAATGAGCAATGTTCTAATTCGCGATTCTAATTCTATTGCTTCTAAGTCTTGCTCTTGGGGATTTGTAAAGTGTCTGGTGGCAGACACGGAACAAAGACTCACAAGCAATAAGCAATGTTCTAATTTGCGATTCTAATTCTATTGCTTCTAAGTCTTGCTCTTGGGGATTTGTAAAGTGTCTGGTGGCAGACACGGAACAAAGACTCACAAGCAATAAGCAATGTTCTAATTCGCGATTCTAATTCTATTGCTTCTTTGCTCTTGGGAATTTGTGAAGTGTCTGGTGGCAGACACGGAACAAAGACTCACAAGCAATAAGCAATGTTCTAATTCGCGATTCTTATTCTATTGCTTCTAAGTCTTGCTCTTGGGGATTTGTAAAGTGTCTGGTGGCAGACACTGAACAAAGACTCACAAGCAATAAGCAATGTTCTAATTCGCGATTCTAATTCTATTGCTTCTAATGCTCTTGGGGATTTGTAAAGTGTCTGGTGGCAGACACGGAACAAAGACTCACTAGCAATAAGCAATGTTCTAATTCGCGATTCTAATTCTATTGCTTCTAAGTCTTGCTCTTGGGGATTTGTAAAGTGTCTGGTGGCAGACACGGATCAAAGACTCACAAGCAATAAGCAATGTTCTAATTCGCGATTCTAATTCTATTGCTTCTAATGCTCTTGGGGATTTGTAAAGTGTCTGGTGGCAGACACGGAACAAAGACTCACAAGCAATAAGCAATGTTCTAATTCGCGATTCTAATTCTATTGCTTCTAATGCTCTTGGGGATTTGTAAAGTGTCTGGTGGCAGACACGGAACAAAGACTCACAAGCAATAAGCAATGTTCTAATTCGCGATTCTAATTCTATTGCTTCTAAGTCTTGCTCTTAGGAATTTGTAAAGTGTCTGGTGGCAGACATGGAACAAAAACTCACTAGCAATAAGCAATGTTCTAATTCGCGATTCTAATTCTATTGCTTCTAAGTCTTGCTCTTGGGGATTTGTAAAGTGTCTGGTGGCAGACACGGAACAAAGACTCACAAGCAATAAGCAATGTTCTAATTCGCGATTCTAATTCTATTGCTTCTAATGCTCTTGGGGATTTGTAAAGTGTCTGGTGGCAGACACGGAACAAAGACTCACAAGCAATAAGCAATGTTCTAATTCGCGATTCTAATTCTATTGCTTCTAAGTCTTGCTCTTGGGGATTTGTAAAGTGTCTGGTGGCAGACACGGAACAAAGACTCACAAGCAATAAGCAATATTCTAATTCGCGATTCTAATTCTATTGCTTCTAATGCTCTTGGGGATTTGTAAAGTGTCTGGTGGCAGACACGGAACAAAGACTCACAAGCAATAAGCAATGTTCTAATTCGCGATTCTAATTCTATTGCTTCTAAGTCTTGCTCTTGGGGATTTGTAAAGTGTCTGGTGGCAGACACGGAACAAAGACTCACAAGCAATAAGCAATGTTCTAATTCGCGATTCTAATTCTATTGCTTCTTTGCTCTTGGGGATTTGTAAAGTGTCTGGTGGCAGACACGGAACAAAGGCTCATGAGCAAAGAGCAATGTTCTAATTCGCGATTCTAATTCTATTGCTTCTAATGCTCTTGGGGATTTGTAAAGTGTCTGGTGGCAGACACGGAACAAAGGCTCATGAGCAATAAGCAATGTTCTAATTCGCGATTCTAATTCTATTGCTTCTAAGTCTTGCTTTTGGGGATTTGTAAAGTGTCTGGTGGCATACACGGAACAAAGACTTACAAGCAATAAGCAAGGTTCTAATTCGCGATTCTAATTCTATTGCTTCTAATGCTCTTAAGGATTTGTGAAGTGTCTGGTGGCAGACATGGAACAAATACTCACGAGCAATAAGCAATGTTCTAATTCGCGATTCTAATTCAATTGCTTCTTTGCTCTTGGGGATTTGTAAAGTGTCTGGTGGCAGACACGGAACAAAGACTCACAAGCAATGAGCAATGTTCTTATTCGCGATTCTAATTCTAGTGCTTCTAATGCTCTTGGGGATTTGTAAAGTGTCTGGTGGCAGACACGGAACAAAGGCTCATGAGCAATGAGCAATGTTCTAATTCGCGATTCTAATTCTATTGCTTCTAATGCTCTTGGGGATTTGTAAAGTGTCTGGTGGCAGACACGAAACAAAGACTCACAAGCAATGAGCAATGTTCTTATTCGCGATTCTAATTCTATTGCTTCTAATGCTCTTGGGGATTTGTAAAGTGTCTGGTGGCAGACACGGAACAAAGACTCACAAGCAATAAGCAATGTTCTAATTCGCGATTCTAATTCTATTGCTTCTTTGCTCTTGGGGATTTGTGAAGTGTCTGGTGGCAGACACGGAACAAGACTCACAAGCAATAAGCAATGTTCTAATTCGCGATTCTAATTCTATTGCTTCTAATGCTCTTGGGGATTTGTAAAGTGTCTGGTGGCAGACACGGAGCAAAGACTCACAAGCAATAAGCAATGTTCTTATTCGCGATTCTAATTATATTGCTTCTAAGTCTTGCTCTTGGGGATTTGTAAAGTGTCTGGTGGCAGACACGGAACAAAGACTCACAAGCAATGAGCAATGTTCTAATTCGTGATTCTAATTCTATTGTTTCTTTGCTCTTGGGAATTTGTGAAGTGTCTGGTGGCAGACACGGAACAAAGACTCACAAGCAATAAGCAATGTTCTAATTCGCGTTTCTAATTCAATTGCTTCTAAGTCTTGCTCTTGGGGATTTGTAAAGTGTCTGGTGGCAGACACGGAACAAAGACTCACAAGCAATAGGCAATGTTCTAATTCGCGATTCTAATTCTATTGCTTCTAAGTCTTGCTCTTGGGGATTTGTAAAGTGTCTGGTAGCAGACACGGAACAAAGACTCACAAGCAATAAGCAATGTTCTAATTCGCGATTCTAATTTTATTGCTTCTTTGCTCTTGGGGATTTGTAAAGTGTCTGGTGGCAGACACGGAACAAAGACTCACAAGCAATAAGCAATGTTCTAATTCGCGATTCTAATTCTATTGCTTCTAAGTCTTGCTCTTGGGGATTTGTAAAGTGTCTGGTGGCAGACACGGAACAAAGACTCACAAGCAATAAGCAATGTTCTAATTCGCGATTCTAATTCTATTGCTTCTAAGTCTTGCTCTTGGGGATTTGTAAAGTGTCTGGTGGCAGACACGGAACAAAGACTCACAAGCAATAAGCAATGTTCTAATTTGCGATTCTTATTCTATTGCTTCTAAGTCTTGCTCTTGGGGATTTTAAAGTGTCTGGTGGCAGACACGGAACAAAGACTCACAAGCAATAAGCAATGTTCTAATTCGCGATTCTAATTCTATTGCTTCTTTGCTCTTGGGAATTTGTGAAGTGTCTGGTGGCAGACACGGAGCAAAGACTCACAAGCAATAAGCAATGTTCTAATTCGCGATTCTTATTCTATTGCTTCTAAGTCTTGCTCTTGGGGATTTGTAAAGTGTCTGGTGGCAGACACTGAACAAAGACTCACAAGCAATAAGCAATGTTCTAATTCGCGATTCTAATTCTATTGCTTCTAATGCTCTTGGGGATTTGTAAAGTGTCTGGTGGCAGACACGGAACAAAGACTCACAAGCAATAAGCAATGTTCTAATTCGCGATTCTAATTCTATTGCTTCTAAGTCTTGCACTTGGGGATTTGTATAGTGTCTGGTGGCAGACACGGAACAAAGACTCACAAGCAATAAGCAATGTTTTAATTCGCGATTCTAATTCTATTGCTTCTAAGTCTTGCTCTTGGGGATTTGTGAAGTGTCTGGTGGCAGACACGGATCAAAGACTCACAAGCAATAAGCAATGTTCTAATTCGCGATTCTAATTCTATTGCTTCTAATGCTCTTGGGGATTTGTAAAGTGTCTGGTGGCAGACACGGAACAAAGACTCACAAGCAATAAGCAATGTTCTAATTCGCGATTCTAATTCTATTGCTTCTAAGTCTTGCTCTTGGGGATTTGTAAAGTGTCTGGTGGCAGACACGGAACAAAGACTCACAAGCAATAAGCAATGTTCTAATTCGCGATTCTAATTCTATTGCTTCTAAGTCTTGCTCTTAGGAATTTGTAAAGTGTCTGGTGGCAGACATGGAACAAAAACTCACTAGCAATAAGCAATGTTCTAATTCGCGATTCTAATTCTATTGCTTCTAAGTCTTGCTCTTGGGGATTTGTAAAGTGTCTGGTGACAGACACGGAACAAAGACTTACAAGCAATAAGCAATGTTCTTATTCGCGATTCTAATTCTATTGCTTCTAAGTCTTGCTCTTGGGGATTTGTAAAGTGTCTGGTGGCAGACACGGAACAAAGACTCACTAGCAATAAGCAATGTTCTAATTCGCGATTCTAATTCTATTGCTTCTAATGCTCTTGGGGATTTGTAAAGTGTCTGGTGGCAGACACGGAACAAAGACTCACAAGCAATAAGCAATGTTCTAATTCGCGATTCTTATTCTATTGCTTCTAATGCTCTTGGGGATTTGTAAAGTGTCTGGTGGCAGACACGGAACAAAGACTTACAAGCAATAAGCAATGTTCTAATTCGCGATTCTAATTCTATTGCTTCTTTGCTCTTGGGGATTTGTAAAGTGTCTGGTGGCAGACACGGAACAAAGACTCACGAGCAATAAGCAATGTTCTAATTCGCGATTCTAATTCTATTGCTTCTAATGCTCTTGGGGATTTGTTAAGTGTCTGGTGGCAGACACGGAACAAAGACTCACAAGCAATAAGCAATGTTCTAATTCTCGATTCTAATTCTATTGCTTCTTTGCTCTTGGGGATTTGTAAAGTGTCTGGTGGCAGACACGGAACAAAGACTCACGAGCAATAAGCAATGTTCTAATTCGCGATTCTAATTCTATTGCTTCTAAGTCTTGCTCTTGGGGATTTGTAAAGTGTCTGGTGGCAGACACGGAACAAAGACTCACAAGCAATAAGCAATGTTCTAATTCGCGATTCTAATTCTATTGCTTCTTTGCTCTTGGGGATTTGTAAAGTGTCTGGTGGCAGGCACGGAACAAAGACTCACAAGCAATGAGCAATGTTCTAATTCGTGATTCTAATTCTATTGTTTCTTTGCTCTTGGGAATTTGTGAAGTTTCTGGTGGCAGACACGGAACAAAGACTCACAAGCAATAAGCAATGTTCTAATTCGCGATTCTAATTCAATTGCTTCTAAGTCTTGCTCTTGGGGATTTGTAAAGTGTCTGGTGGCAGACACGGAACAAAGACTCACAAGCAATAAGCAATGTTCTAATTCGCGATTCTAATTCTATTGCTTCTAAGTCTTGCTCTTGGGGATTTGTAAAGTGTCTGGTGGCAGACACGGAACAAAGACTCACAAGCAATAAGCAATGTTCTAATTCGCGATTCTAATTCTATTGCTTCTTTGCTCTTGGGGATTTGTAAAGTGTCTGGTGGCAGACACGGAACAAAGACTCACAAGCAATAAGCAATGTTCTAATTCGCGATTCTAATTCTATTGCTTCTAAGTCTTGCTCTTGGGGATTTGTAAAGTGTCTGGTGGCAGACACGGAACAAAGACTCACAAGCAATAAGCAATGTTCTAATTCGCGAGTCTAATTCTATTGCTTCTAATGCTCTTGGGGATTTGTAAAGTGTCTGGTGGCAGACACGGAACAAAGACTCACAAGCAATAAGCAATGTTCAAATTCGCGATTCTAATTCTATTGCTTCTTTGCTCTTGGGGATTTGTAAAGTGTCTGGTGGCAGACACGGAAGAAAGACTCACGAGCAATGAGCAATGTTCTAATTCGCGATTCTAATTCTATTGCTTCTAAGTCTTGCTCTTGGGGATTTGTAAAGTGTCTGGTGGCAGACACGGAAGAAAGACTCACGAGCAATGAGCAATGTTCTAATTCGCGATTCTAATTCTATTGCTTCTAAGTCTTGCTCTTGGGGATTTGTAAAGTGTCTGGTGGCAGACACGGAACAAAGACTCACAAGCAATAAGCAATGTTCTAATTTGCGATTCTAATTCTATTGCTTCTAAGTCTTGCTCTTGGGGATTTGTAAAGTGTCTGGTGGCAGACACGGAACAAAGACTCACAAGCAATAAGCAATGTTCTAATTCGCGATTCTAATTCTATTGCTTCTTTGCTCTTGGGAATTTGTGAAGTGTCTGGTGGCAGACACGGAACAAAGACTCACAAGCAATAAGCAATGTTCTAATTCGCGATTCTTATTCTATTGCTTTTAAGTCTTGCTCTTGGGGATTTGTAAAGTGTCTGGTGGCAGACACTGAACAAAGACTCACAAGCAATAAGCAATGTTCTAATTCGCGATTCTAATTCTATTGCTTCTAATGCTCTTGGGGATTTGTAAAGTGTCTGGTGGCAGACACGGAACAAAGACTCACAAGCAATAAGCAATGTTCTAATTCGCGATTCTAATTCTATTGCTTCTAAGTCTTGCTCTTGGGGATTTGTAAAGTGTCTGGTGGCAAACACGGATCAAAGACTCACAAGCAATAAGCAATGTTCTAATTCGCGATTCTAATTCTATTGCTTCTAATGCTCTTGGGGATTTGTAAAGTGTCTGGTGGCAGACACGGAACAAAGACTCACAAGCAATAAGCAATGTTCTAATTCGCGATTCTAATTCTATTGCTTCTAATGCTCTTGGGGATTTGTAAAGTGTCTGGTGGCAGACACGGAACAAAGACTCACAAGCAATAAGCAATGTTCTAATTCGCGATTCTAATTCTATTGCTTCTAAGTCTTGCTCTTAGGAATTTGTAAAGTGTCTGGTGGCAGACATGGAACAAAAACTCACTAGCAATAAGCAATGTTCTAATTCGCGATTCTAGTTCTATTGCTTCTAAGTCTTGCTCTTGGGGATTTGTAAAGTGTCTGGTGGCAGACACGGAACAAAGACTAACAAGCATTAAGCAATGTTCTTATTCGCGATTCTAATTCTATTGCTTCTAAGTCTTGCTCTTGGGGATTTGTAAAGTGTCTGGTGGCAGACACGGAACAAAGACTCACGAGCAATAAGCAATGTTCTAATTCGCGATTCTAATTCTATTGCTTCTAAGTCTTGCTCTTGGGGATTTGTAAAGTGTCTGGTGGCAGACATGGCACAAAGACTCACGAGCAATGAGGAATGTTCTAATTCGCGATTCTATTTCTATTGCTTCTAATGCTCTTGGGGATTTGTAAAGTGTCTGGTGGCAGACACGGAACAAAGACTCACAAGCAATAAGCAATGTTCTAATTCGCGATTCTTATTCTATTGCTTCTAATGCTCTTGGGGATTTGTAAAGTGTCTGGTGGCAGACACGGAACAAAGACTTACAAGCAATAAGCAATGTTTTAATTCGCGATTCTAATTCTATTGCTTCTAATGCTCTTGGGGATTTGTTAAGTGTCTGGTGGCAGACACGGAACAAAGACTCACAAGCAATAAGCAATGTTCTAATTCGCGATTCTAATTCTATTGCTTCTTTGCTCTTGGGGATTTGTAAAGTGTCTGGTGGCAGGCACGGAACAAAGAATCACAAGCAATGAGCAATGTTCTAATTCGTGATTCTAATTCTATTGTTTCTTTGCTCTTGGGAATTTGTGAAGTGTCTGGTGGCAGACACGGAACAAAGACTCACAAGCAATAAGCAATGTTCTAATTCGCGATTCTAATTCAATTGCTTCTAAGTCTTGCTCTTGGGGATTTGTAAAGTGTCTGGTGGCAAACACGGATCAAAGACTCACAAGCAATAAGCAATGTTCTAATTTGCGATTCTAATTCTATTGCTTCTAATGCTCTTGGGGATTTGTAAAGTGTCTGGTGGCAGACACGGAACAAAGACTCACAAGCAATAAGCAATGTTCTAATTCGCGATTCTAATTCTATTGCTTCTAATGCTCTTGGGGATTTGTAAAGTGTCTGGTGGCAGACACGGAACAAAGACTCACAAGCAATAAGCAATGTTCTAATTCGCGATTCTAATTCTATTGCTTCTAAGTCTTGCTCTTGGGGATTTGTAAAGTGTCTGGTGGCAGACACGGAACAAAGACTCACAAGCAATAAGCAATGTTCTAATTCGCGATTCTAATTCTATTGCTTCTTTGCTCTTGGGGATTTGTAAAGTGTCTGGTGGCAGACACGGAACAAAGACTCACAAGCAATAAGCAATGTTCTAATTCGCGATTCTAATTCTATTGCTTCTAAGTCTTGCTCTTGGGGATTTGTAAAGTGTCTGGTGGCAGACACGGAACAAAGACTCACAAGCAATAAGCAATGTTCTAATTCGCGAGTCTAATTCTATTGCTTCTAATGCTCTTGGGGATTTGTAAAGTGTCTGGTGGCAGACACGGAACAAAGACTCACAAGCAATAAGCAATGTTCTAATTCGCGATTCTAATTCTATTGCTTCTAAGTCTTGCTCTTGGGGATTTGTAAAGTGTCTGGTGGCAAACACGGATCAAAGACTCACAAGCAATAAGCAATGTTCTAATTCGCGATTCTAATTCTATTGCTTCTAATGCTCTTGGGGATTTGTAAAGTGTCTGGTGGCAGACACGGAACAAAGACTCACAAGCAATAAGCAATGTTCTAATTCGCGATTCTAATTCTATTGCTTCTAATGCTCTTGGGGATTTGTAAAGTGTCTGGTGGCAGACACGGAACAAAGACTCACAAGCAATAAGCAATGTTCTAATTCGCGATTCTAATTCTATTGCTTCTAAGTCTTGCTCTTAGGAATTTGTAAAGTGTCTGGTGGCAGACATGGAACAAAAACTCACTAGCAATAAGCAATGTTCTAATTCGCGATTCTAGTTCTATTGCTTCTAAGTCTTGCTCTTGGGGATTTGTAAAGTGTCTGGTGGCAGACACGGAACAAAGACTAACAAGCATTAAGCAATGTTCTTATTCGCGATTCTAATTCTATTGCTTCTAAGTCTTGCTCTTGGGGATTTGTAAAGTGTCTGGTGGCAGACACGGAACAAAGACTCACGAGCAATAAGCAATGTTCTAATTCGCGATTCTAATTCTATTGCTTCTAAGTCTTGCTCTTGGGGATTTGTAAAGTGTCTGGTGGCAGACATGGCACAAAGACTCACGAGCAATGAGGAATGTTCTAATTCGCGATTCTATTTCTATTGCTTCTAATGCTCTTGGGGATTTGTAAAGTGTCTGGTGGCAGACACGGAACAAAGACTCACAAGCAATAAGCAATGTTCTAATTCGCGATTCTTATTCTATTGCTTCTAATGCTCTTGGGGATTTGTAAAGTGTCTGGTGGCAGACACGGAACAAAGACTTACAAGCAATAAGCAATGTTTTAATTCGCGATTCTAATTCTATTGCTTCTAATGCTCTTGGGGATTTGTTAAGTGTCTGGTGGCAGACACGGAACAAAGACTCACAAGCAATAAGCAATGTTCTAATTCGCGATTCTAATTCTATTGCTTCTTTGCTCTTGGGGATTTGTAAAGTGTCTGGTGGCAGGCACGGAACAAAGAATCACAAGCAATGAGCAATGTTCTAATTCGTGATTCTAATTCTATTGTTTCTTTGCTCTTGGGAATTTGTGAAGTGTCTGGTGGCAGACACGGAACAAAGACTCACAAGCAATAAGCAATGTTCTAATTCGCGATTCTAATTCAATTGCTTCTAAGTCTTGCTCTTGGGGATTTGTAAAGTGTCTGGTGGCAAACACGGATCAAAGACTCACAAGCAATAAGCAATGTTCTAATTTGCGATTCTAATTCTATTGCTTCTAATGCTCTTGGGGATTTGTAAAGTGTCTGGTGGCAGACACGGAACAAAGACTCACAAGCAATAAGCAATGTTCTAATTCGCGATTCTAATTCTATTGCTTCTAATGCTCTTGGGGATTTGTAAAGTGTCTGGTGGCAGACACGGAACAAAGACTCACAAGCAATAAGCAATGTTCTAATTCGCGATTCTAATTCTATTGCTTCTAAGTCTTGCTCTTGGGGATTTGTAAAGTGTCTGGTGGCAGACACGGAACAAAGACTCACAAGCAATAAGCAATGTTCTAATTCGCGATTCTAATTCTATTGCTTCTTTGCTCTTGGGGATTTGTAAAGTGTCTGGTGGCAGACACGGAACAAAGACTCACAAGCAATAAGCAATGTTCTAATTCGCGATTCTAATTCTATTGCTTCTAAGTCTTGCTCTTGGGGATTTGTAAAGTGTCTGGTGGCAGACACGGAACAAAGACTCACAAGCAATAAGCAATGTTCTAATTCGCGAGTCTAATTCTATTGCTTCTAATGCTCTTGGGGATTTGTAAAGTGTCTGGTGGCAGACACGGAACAAGGACTCACAAGCAATAAGCAATGTTCTAATTCGCGATTCTAATTCAATTGCTTCTTTGCTCTTGGGGATTTGTAAAGTGTCTGGTGGCAGACACGGAAGATAGACTCACGAGCAATGAGCAATGTTCTAATTCGCGATTCTAATTCTATTGCTTCTAAGTCTTGCTCTTGGGGATTTGTAAAGTGTCTGGTGGCAGACACGGAAGAAAGACTCACGAGCAATGAGCAATGTTCTAATTCGCGATTCTAATTCTATTGCTTCTAAGTCTTGCTCTTGGGGATTTGTAAAGTGTCTGGTGGCAGACACGGAACAAAGACTCACAAGCAATAAGCAATGTTCTAATTCGCGAGTCTAATTCTATTGCTTCTAATGCTCTTGGGGATTTGTAAAGTGTCTGGTGGCAGACACGGAACAAAGACTCACAAGCAATAAGCAATGTTCTAATTCGCGATTCTAATTCTATTGCTTCTAAGTCTTGCTCTTGGGGATTTGTAAAGTGTCTGGTGGCAAACACGGATCAAAGACTCACAAGCAATAAGCAATGTTCTAATTCGCGATTCTAATTCTATTGCTTCTAATGCTCTTGGGGATTTGTAAAGTGTCTGGTGGCAGACACGGAACAAAGACTCACAAGCAATAAGCAATGTTCTAATTCGCGATTCTAATTCTATTGCTTCTAATGCTCTTGGGGATTTGTAAAGTGTCTGGTGGCAGACACGGAACAAAGACTCACAAGCAATAAGCAATGTTCTAATTCGCGATTCTAATTCTATTGCTTCTAAGTCTTGCTCTTAGGAATTTGTAAAGTGTCTGGTGGCAGACATGGAACAAAAACTCACTAGCAATAAGCAATGTTCTAATTCGCGATTCTAGTTCTATTGCTTCTAAGTCTTGCTCTTGGGGATTTGTAAAGTGTCTGGTGGCAGACACGGAACAAAGACTAACAAGCATTAAGCAATGTTCTTATTCGCGATTCTAATTCTATTGCTTCTAAGTCTTGCTCTTGGGGATTTGTAAAGTGTCTGGTGGCAGACACGGAACAAAGACTCACGAGCAATAAGCAATGTTCTAATTCGCGATTCTAATTCTATTGCTTCTAAGTCTTGCTCTTGGGGATTTGTAAAGTGTCTGGTGGCAGACATGGCACAAAGACTCACGAGCAATGAGGAATGTTCTAATTCGCGATTCTATTTCTATTGCTTCTAATGCTCTTGGGGATTTGTAAAGTGTCTGGTGGCAGACACGGAACAAAGACTCACAAGCAATAAGCAATGTTCTAATTCGCGATTCTTATTCTATTGCTTCTAATGCTCTTGGGGATTTGTAAAGTGTCTGGTGGCAGACACGGAACAAAGACTTACAAGCAATAAGCAATGTTTTAATTCGCGATTCTAATTCTATTGCTTCTAATGCTCTTGGGGATTTGTTAAGTGTCTGGTGGCAGACACGGAACAAAGACTCACAAGCAATAAGCAATGTTCTAATTCGCGATTCTAATTCTATTGCTTCTTTGCTCTTGGGGATTTGTAAAGTGTCTGGTGGCAGGCACGGAACAAAGAATCACAAGCAATGAGCAATGTTCTAATTCGTGATTCTAATTCTATTGTTTCTTTGCTCTTGGGAATTTGTGAAGTGTCTGGTGGCAGACACGGAACAAAGACTCACAAGCAATAAGCAATGTTCTAATTCGCGATTCTAATTCAATTGCTTCTAAGTCTTGCTCTTGGGGATTTGTAAAGTGTCTGGTGGCAAACACGGATCAAAGACTCACAAGCAATAAGCAATGTTCTAATTTGCGATTCTAATTCTATTGCTTCTAATGCTCTTGGGGATTTGTAAAGTGTCTGGTGGCAGACACGGAACAAAGACTCACAAGCAATAAGCAATGTTCTAATTCGCGATTCTAATTCTATTGCTTCTAATGCTCTTGGGGATTTGTAAAGTGTCTGGTGGCAGACACGGAACAAAGACTCACAAGCAATAAGCAATGTTCTAATTCGCGATTCTAATTCTATTGCTTCTAAGTCTTGCTCTTGGGGATTTGTAAAGTGTCTGGTGGCAGACACGGAACAAAGACTCACAAGCAATAAGCAATGTTCTAATTCGCGATTCTAATTCTATTGCTTCTTTGCTCTTGGGGATTTGTAAAGTGTCTGGTGGCAGACACGGAACAAAGACTCACAAGCAATAAGCAATGTTCTAATTCGCGATTCTAATTCTATTGCTTCTAAGTCTTGCTCTTGGGGATTTGTAAAGTGTCTGGTGGCAGACACGGAACAAAGACTCACAAGCAATAAGCAATGTTCTAATTCGCGAGTCTAATTCTATTGCTTCTAATGCTCTTGGGGATTTGTAAAGTGTCTGGTGGCAGACACGGAACAAGGACTCACAAGCAATAAGCAATGTTCTAATTCGCGATTCTAATTCAATTGCTTCTTTGCTCTTGGGGATTTGTAAAGTGTCTGGTGGCAGACACGGAAGATAGACTCACGAGCAATGAGCAATGTTCTAATTCGCGATTCTAATTCTATTGCTTCTAAGTCTTGCTCTTGGGGATTTGTAAAGTGTCTGGTGGCAGACACGGAAGAAAGACTCACGAGCAATGAGCAATGTTCTAATTCGCGATTCTAATTCTATTGCTTCTAAGTCTTGCTCTTGGGGATTTGTAAAGTGTCTGGTGGCAGACACGGAACAAAGACTCACAAGCAATAAGCAATGTTCTAATTTGCGATTCTAATTCTATTGCTTCTAAGTCTTGCTCTTGGGGATTTGTAAAGTGTCTGGTGGCAGACACGGAACAAAGACTCACAAGCAATAAGCAATGTTCTAATTCGCGATTCTAATTCTATTGCTTCTTTGCTCTTGGGAATTTGTGAAGTGTCTGGTGGCAGACACGGAACAAAGACTCACAAGCAATAAGCAATGTTCTAATTCGCGATTCTTATTCTATTGCTTCTAAGTCTTGCTCTTGGGGATTTGTAAAGTGTCTGGTGGCAGACACTGAACAAAGACTCACAAGCAATAAGCAATGTTCTAATTCGCGATTCTAATTCTATTGCTTCTAATGCTCTTGGGGATTTGTAAAGTGTCTGGTGGCAGACACGGAACAAAGACTCACTAGCAATAAGCAATGTTCTAATTCGCGATTGTAATTCTATTGCTTCTAAGTCTTGCTCTTGGGGATTTGTAAAGTGTCTGGTGGCAGACACGGATCAAAGACTCACAAGCAATAAGCAATGTTCTAATTCGCGATTCTAATTCTATTGCTTCTAATGCTCTTGGGGATTTGTAAAGTGTCTGGTGGCAGACACGGAACAAAGACTCACAAGCAATAAGCAATGTTCTAATTCGCGATTCTAATTCTATTGCTTCTAATGCTCTTGGGGATTTGTAAAGTGTCTGGTGGCAGACACGGAACAAAGACTCACAAGCAATAAGCAATGTTCTAATTCGCGATTCTAATTCTATTGCTTCTAAGTCTTGCTCTTAGGAATTTGTAAAGTGTCTGGTGGCAGACATGGAACAAAAACTCACTAGCAATAAGCAATGTTCTAATTCGCGATTCTAATTCTATTGCTTCTAAGTCTTGCTCTTGGGGATTTGTAAAGTGTCTGGTGGCAGACACGGAACAAAGACTCACAAGCAATAAGCAATGTTCTAATTCGCGATTCTAATTCTATTGCTTCTAATGCTCTTGGGGATTTGTAAAGTGTCTGGTGGCAGACACGGAACAAAGACTCACAAGCAATAAGCAATGTTCTAATTCGCGATTCTAATTCTATTGCTTCTAAGTCTTGCTCTTGGGGATTTGTAAAGTGTCTGGTGGCAGACACGGAACAAAGACTCACAAGCAATAAGCAATATTCTAATTCGCGATTCTAATTCTATTGCTTCTAATGCTCTTGGGGATTTGTAAAGTGTCTGGTGGCAGACACGGAACAAAGACTCACAAGCAATAAGCAATGTTCTAATTCGCGATTCTAATTCTATTGCTTCTAAGTCTTGCTCTTGGGGATTTGTAAAGTGTCTGGTGGCAGACACGGAACAAAGACTCACAAGCAATAAGCAATGTTCTAATTCGCGATTCTAATTCTTTTGCTTCTTTGCTCTTGGGGATTTGTAAAGTGTCTGGTGGCAGACACGGAACAAAGGCTCATGAGCAAAGAGCAATGTTCTAATTCGCGATTCTAATTCTATTGCTTCTAATGCTCTTGGGGATTTGTAAAGTGTCTGGTGGCAGACACGGAACAAAGGCTCATGAGCAATAAGCAATGTTCTAATTCGCGATTCTAATTCTATTGCTTCTAAGTCTTGCTTTTGGGCATTTGTAAAGTGTCTGGTGGCAGACACGGAACAAAGACTTACAAGCAATAAGCAAGGTTCTAATTCGCGATTCTAATTCTATTGCTTCTAATGCTCTTAAGGATTTGTGAAGTGTCTGGTGGCAGACATGGAACAAATACTCACGAGCAATAAGCAATGTTCTAATTCGCGATTCTAATTCAATTGCTTCTTTGCTCTTGGGGATTTGTAAAGTGTCTGGTGGCAGACACGGAACAAAGACTCACAAGCAATGAGCAATGTTCTTATTCGCGATTCTAATTCTAGTGCTTCTAATGCTCTTGGGGATTTGTAAAGTGTCTGGTGGCAGACACGGAACAAAGACTCACAAGCAATAAGCAATGTTCTAATTCGCGATTCTAATTCTATTGCTTCTAAGTCTTGCTCTTGGGGATTTGTAAAGTGTCTGGTGGCAAACACGGATCAAAGACTCACAAGCAATAAGCAATGTTCTAATTCGCGATTCTAATTCTATTGCTTCTAATGCTCTTGGGGATTTGTAAAGTGTCTGGTGGCAGACACGGAACAAAGACTCACAAGCAATAAGCAATGTTCTAATTCGCGATTCTAATTCTATTGCTTCTAATGCTCTTGGGGATTTGTAAAGTGTCTGGTGGCAGACACGGAACAAAGACTCACAAGCAATAAGCAATGTTCTAATTCGCGATTCTAATTCTATTGCTTCTAAGTCTTGCTCTTAGGAATTTGTAAAGTGTCTGGTGGCAGACATGGAACAAAAACTCACTAGCAATAAGCAATGTTCTAATTCGCGATTCTAGTTCTATTGCTTCTAAGTCTTGCTCTTGGGGATTTGTAAAGTGTCTGGTGGCAGACACGGAACAAAGACTAACAAGCATTAAGCAATGTTCTTATTCGCGATTCTAATTCTATTGCTTCTAAGTCTTGCTCTTGGGGATTTGTAAAGTGTCTGGTGGCAGACACGGAACAAAGACTCACGAGCAATAAGCAATGTTCTAATTCGCGATTCTAATTCTATTGCTTCTAAGTCTTGCTCTTGGGGATTTGTAAAGTGTCTGGTGGCAGACATGGCACAAAGACTCACGAGCAATGAGGAATGTTCTAATTCGCGATTCTATTTCTATTGCTTCTAATGCTCTTGGGGATTTGTAAAGTGTCTGGTGGCAGACACGGAACAAAGACTCACAAGCAATAAGCAATGTTCTAATTCGCGATTCTTATTCTATTGCTTCTAATGCTCTTGGGGATTTGTAAAGTGTCTGGTGGCAGACACGGAACAAAGACTTACAAGCAATAAGCAATGTTTTAATTCGCGATTCTAATTCTATTGCTTCTAATGCTCTTGGGGATTTGTTAAGTGTCTGGTGGCAGACACGGAACAAAGACTCACAAGCAATAAGCAATGTTCTAATTCGCGATTCTAATTCTATTGCTTCTTTGCTCTTGGGGATTTGTAAAGTGTCTGGTGGCAGGCACGGAACAAAGAATCACAAGCAATGAGCAATGTTCTAATTCGTGATTCTAATTCTATTGTTTCTTTGCTCTTGGGAATTTGTGAAGTGTCTGGTGGCAGACACGGAACAAAGACTCACAAGCAATAAGCAATGTTCTAATTCGCGATTCTAATTCAATTGCTTCTAAGTCTTGCTCTTGGGGATTTGTAAAGTGTCTGGTGGCAAACACGGATCAAAGACTCACAAGCAATAAGCAATGTTCTAATTTGCGATTCTAATTCTATTGCTTCTAATGCTCTTGGGGATTTGTAAAGTGTCTGGTGGCAGACACGGAACAAAGACTCACAAGCAATAAGCAATGTTCTAATTCGCGATTCTAATTCTATTGCTTCTAATGCTCTTGGGGATTTGTAAAGTGTCTGGTGGCAGACACGGAACAAAGACTCACAAGCAATAAGCAATGTTCTAATTCGCGATTCTAATTCTATTGCTTCTAAGTCTTGCTCTTGGGGATTTGTAAAGTGTCTGGTGGCAGACACGGAACAAAGACTCACAAGCAATAAGCAATGTTCTAATTCGCGATTCTAATTCTATTGCTTCTTTGCTCTTGGGGATTTGTAAAGTGTCTGGTGGCAGACACGGAACAAAGACTCACAAGCAATAAGCAATGTTCTAATTCGCGATTCTAATTCTATTGCTTCTAAGTCTTGCTCTTGGGGATTTGTAAAGTGTCTGGTGGCAGACACGGAACAAAGACTCACAAGCAATAAGCAATGTTCTAATTCGCGAGTCTAATTCTATTGCTTCTAATGCTCTTGGGGATTTGTAAAGTGTCTGGTGGCAGACACGGAACAAGGACTCACAAGCAATAAGCAATGTTCTAATTCGCGATTCTAATTCAATTGCTTCTTTGCTCTTGGGGATTTGTAAAGTGTCTGGTGGCAGACACGGAAGATAGACTCACGAGCAATGAGCAATGTTCTAATTCGCGATTCTAATTCTATTGCTTCTAAGTCTTGCTCTTGGGGATTTGTAAAGTGTCTGGTGGCAGACACGGAAGAAAGACTCACGAGCAATGAGCAATGTTCTAATTCGCGATTCTAATTCTATTGCTTCTAAGTCTTGCTCTTGGGGATTTGTAAAGTGTCTGGTGGCAGACACGGAACAAAGACTCACAAGCAATAAGCAATGTTCTAATTTGCGATTCTAATTCTATTGCTTCTAAGTCTTGCTCTTGGGGATTTGTAAAGTGTCTGGTGGCAGACACGGAACAAAGACTCACAAGCAATAAGCAATGTTCTAATTCGCGATTCTAATTCTATTGCTTCTTTGCTCTTGGGAATTTGTGAAGTGTCTGGTGGCAGACACGGAACAAAGACTCACAAGCAATAAGCAATGTTCTAATTCGCGATTCTTATTCTATTGCTTCTAAGTCTTGCTCTTGGGGATTTGTAAAGTGTCTGGTGGCAGACACTGAACAAAGACTCACAAGCAATAAGCAATGTTCTAATTCGCGATTCTAATTCTATTGCTTCTAATGCTCTTGGGGATTTGTAAAGTGTCTGGTGGCAGACACGGAACAAAGACTCACTAGCAATAAGCAATGTTCTAATTCGCGATTCTAATTCTATTGCTTCTAAGTCTTGCTCTTGGGGATTTGTAAAGTGTCTGGTGGCAGACACGGATCAAAGACTCACAAGCAATAAGCAATGTTCTAATTCGCGATTCTAATTCTATTGCTTCTAATGCTCTTGGGGATTTGTAAAGTGTCTGGTGGCAGACACGGAACAAAGACTCACAAGCAATAAGCAATGTTCTAATTCGCGATTCTAATTCTATTGCTTCTAATGCTCTTGGGGATTTGTAAAGTGTCTGGTGGCAGACACGGAACAAAGACTCACAAGCAATAAGCAATGTTCTAATTCGCGATTCTAATTCTATTGCTTCTAAGTCTTGCTCTTAGGAATTTGTAAAGTGTCTGGTGGCAGACATGGAACAAAAACTCACTAGCAATAAGCAATGTTCTAATTCGCGATTCTAATTCTATTGCTTCTAAGTCTTGCTCTTGGGGATTTGTAAAGTGTCTGGTGGCAGACACGGAACAAAGACTCACAAGCAATAAGCAATGTTCTAATTCGCGATTCTAATTCTATTGCTTCTAATGCTCTTGGGGATTTGTAAAGTGTCTGGTGGCAGACACGGAACAAAGACTCACAAGCAATAAGCAATGTTCTAATTCGCGATTCTAATTCTATTGCTTCTAAGTCTTGCTCTTGGGGATTTGTAAAGTGTCTGGTGGCAGACACGGAACAAAGACTCACAAGCAATAAGCAATATTCTAATTCGCGATTCTAATTCTATTGCTTCTAATGCTCTTGGGGATTTGTAAAGTGTCTGGTGGCAGACACGGAACAAAGACTCACAAGCAATAAGCAATGTTCTAATTCGCGATTCTAATTCTATTGCTTCTAAGTCTTGCTCTTGGGGATTTGTAAAGTGTCTGGTGGCAGACACGGAACAAAGACTCACAAGCAATAAGCAATGTTCTAATTCGCGATTCTAATTCTTTTGCTTCTTTGCTCTTGGGGATTTGTAAAGTGTCTGGTGGCAGACACGGAACAAAGGCTCATGAGCAAAGAGCAATGTTCTAATTCGCGATTCTAATTCTATTGCTTCTAATGCTCTTGGGGATTTGTAAAGTGTCTGGTGGCAGACACGGAACAAAGGCTCATGAGCAATAAGCAATGTTCTAATTCGCGATTCTAATTCTATTGCTTCTAAGTCTTGCTTTTGGGGATTTGTAAAGTGTCTGGTGGCAGACACGGAACAAAGACTTACAAGCAATAAGCAAGGTTCTAATTCGCGATTCTAATTCTATTGCTTCTAATGCTCTTAAGGATTTGTGAAGTGTCTGGTGGCAGACATGGAACAAATACTCACGAGCAATAAGCAATGTTCTAATTCGCGATTCTAATTCAATTGCTTCTTTGCTCTTGGGGATTTGTAAAGTGTCTGGTGGCAGACACGGAACAAAGACTCACAAGCAATGAGCAATGTTCTTATTCGCGATTCTAATTCTAGTGCTTCTAATGCTCTTGGGGATTTGTAAAGTGTCTGGTGGCAGACACGGAACAAAGGCTCATGAGCAATGAGCAATGTTCTAATTCGCGATTCTAATTCTATTGCTTCTAATGCTCTTGGGGATTTGTAAAGTGTCTGGTGGCAGACACGAAACAAAGACTCACAAGCAATGAGCAATGTTCTTATTCGCGATTCTAATTCTATTGCTTCTAATGCTCTTGGGGATTTGTAAAGTGTCTGGTGGCAGACACGGAACAAAGACTCACAAGCAATAAGCAATGTTCTAATTCGCGATTCTAATTCTATTGCTTCTTTGCTCTTGGGGATTTGTGAAGTGTCTGGTGGCAGACACGGAACAAGACTCACAAGCAATAAGCAATGTTCTAATTCGCGATTCTAATTCTATTGCTTCTAATGCTCTTGGGGATTTGTAAAGTGTCTGGTGGCAGACACGGAACAAAGACTCACAAGCAATAAGCAATGTTCTAATTCGCGATTCTTATTCTATTGCTTCTAATGCTCTTGGGGATTTGTAAAGTGTCTGGTGGCAGACACGGAACAAAGACTTACAAGCAATAAGCAATGTTTTAATTCGCGATTCTAATTCTATTGCTTCTAATGCTCTTGGGGATTTGTTAAGTGTCTGGTGGCAGACACGGAACAAAGACTCACAAGCAATAAGCAATGTTCTAATTCGCGATTCTAATTCTATTGCTTCTTTGCTCTTGGGGATTTGTAAAGTGTCTGGTGGCAGGCACGGAACAAAGAATCACAAGCAATGAGCAATGTTCTAATTCGTGATTCTAATTCTATTGTTTCTTTGCTCTTGGGAATTTGTGAAGTGTCTGGTGGCAGACACGGAACAAAGACTCACAAGCAATAAGCAATGTTCTAATTCGCGATTCTAATTCAATTGCTTCTAAGTCTTGCTCTTGGGGATTTGTAAAGTGTCTGGTGGCAAACACGGATCAAAGACTCACAAGCAATAAGCAATGTTCTAATTTGCGATTCTAATTCTATTGCTTCTAATGCTCTTGGGGATTTGTAAAGTGTCTGGTGGCAGACACGGAACAAAGACTCACAAGCAATAAGCAATGTTCTAATTCGCGATTCTAATTCTATTGCTTCTAATGCTCTTGGGGATTTGTAAAGTGTCTGGTGGCAGACACGGAACAAAGACTCACAAGCAATAAGCAATGTTCTAATTCGCGATTCTAATTCTATTGCTTCTAAGTCTTGCTCTTGGGGATTTGTAAAGTGTCTGGTGGCAGACACGGAACAAAGACTCACAAGCAATAAGCAATGTTCTAATTCGCGATTCTAATTCTATTGCTTCTTTGCTCTTGGGGATTTGTAAAGTGTCTGGTGGCAGACACGGAACAAAGACTCACAAGCAATAAGCAATGTTCTAATTCGCGATTCTAATTCTATTGCTTCTAAGTCTTGCTCTTGGGGATTTGTAAAGTGTCTGGTGGCAGACACGGAACAAAGACTCACAAGCAATAAGCAATGTTCTAATTCGCGAGTCTAATTCTATTGCTTCTAATGCTCTTGGGGATTTGTAAAGTGTCTGGTGGCAGACACGGAACAAGGACTCACAAGCAATAAGCAATGTTCTAATTCGCGATTCTAATTCAATTGCTTCTTTGCTCTTGGGGATTTGTAAAGTGTCTGGTGGCAGACACGGAAGATAGACTCACGAGCAATGAGCAATGTTCTAATTCGCGATTCTAATTCTATTGCTTCTAAGTCTTGCTCTTGGGGATTTGTAAAGTGTCTGGTGGCAGACACGGAAGAAAGACTCACGAGCAATGAGCAATGTTCTAATTCGCGATTCTAATTCTATTGCTTCTAAGTCTTGCTCTTGGGGATTTGTAAAGTGTCTGGTGGCAGACACGGAACAAAGACTCACAAGCAATAAGCAATGTTCTAATTTGCGATTCTAATTCTATTGCTTCTAAGTCTTGCTCTTGGGGATTTGTAAAGTGTCTGGTGGCAGACACGGAACAAAGACTCACAAGCAATAAGCAATGTTCTAATTCGCGATTCTAATTCTATTGCTTCTTTGCTCTTGGGAATTTGTGAAGTGTCTGGTGGCAGACACGGAACAAAGACTCACAAGCAATAAGCAATGTTCTAATTCGCGATTCTTATTCTATTGCTTCTAAGTCTTGCTCTTGGGGATTTGTAAAGTGTCTGGTGGCAGACACTGAACAAAGACTCACAAGCAATAAGCAATGTTCTAATTCGCGATTCTAATTCTATTGCTTCTAATGCTCTTGGGGATTTGTAAAGTGTCTGGTGGCAGACACGGAACAAAGACTCACTAGCAATAAGCAATGTTCTAATTCGCGATTCTAATTCTATTGCTTCTAAGTCTTGCTCTTGGGGATTTGTAAAGTGTCTGGTGGCAGACACGGATCAAAGACTCACAAGCAATAAGCAATGTTCTAATTCGCGATTCTAATTCTATTGCTTCTAATGCTCTTGGGGATTTGTAAAGTGTCTGGTGGCAGACACGGAACAAAGACTCACAAGCAATAAGCAATGTTCTAATTCGCGATTCTAATTCTATTGCTTCTAATGCTCTTGGGGATTTGTAAAGTGTCTGGTGGCAGACACGGAACAAAGACTCACAAGCAATAAGCAATGTTCTAATTCGCGATTCTAATTCTATTGCTTCTAAGTCTTGCTCTTAGGAATTTGTAAAGTGTCTGGTGGCAGACATGGAACAAAAACTCACTAGCAATAAGCAATGTTCTAATTCGCGATTCTAATTCTATTGCTTCTAAGTCTTGCTCTTGGGGATTTGTAAAGTGTCTGGTGGCAGACACGGAACAAAGACTCACAAGCAATAAGCAATGTTCTAATTCGCGATTCTAATTCTATTGCTTCTAATGCTCTTGGGGATTTGTAAAGTGTCTGGTGGCAGACACGGAACAAAGACTCACAAGCAATAAGCAATGTTCTAATTCGCGATTCTAATTCTATTGCTTCTAAGTCTTGCTCTTGGGGATTTGTAAAGTGTCTGGTGGCAGACACGGAACAAAGACTCACAAGCAATAAGCAATATTCTAATTCGCGATTCTAATTCTATTGCTTCTAATGCTCTTGGGGATTTGTAAAGTGTCTGGTGGCAGACACGGAACAAAGACTCACAAGCAATAAGCAATGTTCTAATTCGCGATTCTAATTCTATTGCTTCTAAGTCTTGCTCTTGGGGATTTGTAAAGTGTCTGGTGGCAGACACGGAACAAAGACTCACAAGCAATAAGCAATGTTCTAATTCGCGATTCTAATTCTTTTGCTTCTTTGCTCTTGGGGATTTGTAAAGTGTCTGGTGGCAGACACGGAACAAAGGCTCATGAGCAAAGAGCAATGTTCTAATTCGCGATTCTAATTCTATTGCTTCTAATGCTCTTGGGGATTTGTAAAGTGTCTGGTGGCAGACACGGAACAAAGGCTCATGAGCAATAAGCAATGTTCTAATTCGCGATTCTAATTCTATTGCTTCTAAGTCTTGCTTTTGGGGATTTGTAAAGTGTCTGGTGGCAGACACGGAACAAAGACTTACAAGCAATAAGCAAGGTTCTAATTCGCGATTCTAATTCTATTGCTTCTAATGCTCTTAAGGATTTGTGAAGTGTCTGGTGGCAGACATGGAACAAATACTCACGAGCAATAAGCAATGTTCTAATTCGCGATTCTAATTCAATTGCTTCTTTGCTCTTGGGGATTTGTAAAGTGTCTGGTGGCAGACACGGAACAAAGACTCACAAGCAATGAGCAATGTTCTTATTCGCGATTCTAATTCTAGTGCTTCTAATGCTCTTGGGGATTTGTAAAGTGTCTGGTGGCAGACACGGAACAAAGGCTCATGAGCAATGAGCAATGTTCTAATTCGCGATTCTAATTCTATTGCTTCTAATGCTCTTGGGGATTTGTAAAGTGTCTGGTGGCAGACACGAAACAAAGACTCACAAGCAATGAGCAATGTTCTTATTCGCGATTCTAATTCTATTGCTTCTAATGCTCTTGGGGATTTGTAAAGTGTCTGGTGGCAGACACGGAACAAAGACTCACAAGCAATAAGCAATGTTCTAATTCGCGATTCTAATTCTATTGCTTCTTTGCTCTTGGGGATTTGTGAAGTGTCTGGTGGCAGACACGGAACAAGACTCACAAGCAATAAGCAATGTTCTAATTCGCGATTCTAATTCTATTGCTTCTAATGCTCTTGGGGATTTGTAAAGTGTCTGGTGGCAGACACGGAACAAAGACTCACAAGCAATAAGCAATGTTCTAATTCGCGATTCTAATTATATTGCTTCTAAGTCTTGCTCTTGGGGATTTGTAAAGTGTCTGGTGGCAGACACGGAACAAAGACTCACAAGCAATGAGCAATGTTCTAATTCGTGATTCTAATTCTATTGTTTCTTTGCTCTTGGGAATTTGTGAAGTGTCTGGTGGCAGACACGGAACAAAGACTCACAAGCAATAAGCAATGTTCTAATTCGCGATTCTAATTCAATTGCTTCTAAGTCTTGCTCTTGGGGATTTGTAAAGTGTCTGGTGGCAGACACGGAACAAAGACTCACAAGCAATAGGCAATGTTCTAATTCGCGATTCTAATTCTATTGCTTCTAAGTCTTGCTTTTGGGGATTTGTAAAGTGTCTGGTAGCAGACACGGAACAAAGACTCACAAGCAATAAGCAATGTTCTAATTCGCGATTCTAATTCTATTGCTTCTTTGCTCTTGGGGATTTGTAAAGTGTCTGGTGGCAGACACGGAACAAAGACTCACAAGCAATAAGCAATGTTCTAATTCGCGATTCTAATTCTATTGCTTCTAAGTCTTGCTCTTGGGGATTTGTAAAGTGTCTGGTGGCAGACACGGAACAAAGACTCACAAGCAATAAGCAATGTTCTAATTCGCGATTCTAATTCTATTGCTTCTAAGTCTTGCTCTTGGGGATTTGTAAAGTGTCTGGTGGCAGACACGGAACAAAGACTCACAAGCAATAAGCAATGTTCTAATTTGCGATTCTTATTCTATTGCTTCTAAGTCTTGCTCTTGGGGATTTGTAAAGTGTCTGGTGGCAGACACGGAACAAAGACTCACAAGCAATAAGCAATGTTCTAATTCGCGATTCTAATTCTATTGCTTCTTTGCTCTTGGGAATTTGTGAAGTGTCTGGTGGCAGACACGGAGCAAAGACTCACAAGCAATAAGCAATGTTCTAATTCGCGATTCTTATTCTATTGCTTCTAAGTCTTGCTCTTGGGGATTTGTAAAGTGTCTGGTGGCAGACACTGAACAAAGACTCACAAGCAATAAGCAATGTTCTAATTCGCGATTCTAATTCTATTGCTTCTAATGCTCTTGGGGATTTGTAAAGTGTCTGGTGGCAGACACGGAACAAAGACTCACAAGCAATAAGCAATGTTCTAATTCGCGATTCTAATTCTATTGCTTCTAAGTCTTGCTCTTGGGGATTTGTAAAGTGTCTGGTGGCAGACACGGAACAAAGACTCACAAGCAATAAGCAATGTTTTAATTCGCGATTCTAATTCTATTGCTTCTAAGTCTTGCTCTTGGGGATTTGTGAAGTGTCTGGTGGCAGACACGGATCAAAGACTCACAAGCAATAAGCAATGTTCTAATTCGCGATTCTAATTCTATTGCTTCTAATGCTCTTGGGGATTTGTAAAGTGTCTGGTGGCAGACACGGAACAAAGACTCACAAGCAATAAGCAATGTTCTAATTCGCGATTCTAATTCTATTGCTTCTAATGCTCTTGGGGATTTGTAAAGTGTCTGGTGGCAGACACGGAACAAAGACTCACAAGCAATAAGCAATGTTCTAATTCGCGATTCTAATTTTATTGCTTCTAAGTCTTGCTCTTAGGAATTTGTAAAGTGTCTGGTGGCAGACATGGAACAAAAACTCACTAGCAATAAGCAATGTTCTAATTCGCGATTCTAATTCTATTGCTTCTAAGTCTTGCTCTTGGGGATTTGTAAAGTGTCTGGTGGCAGACACGGAACAAAGACTTACAAGCAATAAGCAATGTTCTTATTCGCGATTCTAATTCTATTGCTTCTAAGTCTTGCTCTTGGGGATTTGTAAAGTGTCTGGTGGCAGACACGGAACAAAGACTTACTAGCAATAAGCAATGTTCTAATTCGCGATTCTAATTCTATTGCTTCTAATGCTCTTGGGGATTTGTAAAGTGTCTGGTGGCAGACACGGAACAAAGACTCACAAGCAATAAGCAATGTTCTAATTCGCGATTCTTATTCTATTGCTTCTAATGCTCTTGGGGATTTGTAAAGTGTCTGGTGGCAGACACGGAACAAAGACTTACAAGCAATAAGCAATGTTCTAATTCGCGATTCTAATTCTATTGCTTCTTTGCTCTTGGGGATTTGTAAAGTGTCTGGTGGCAGACACGGAACAAAGACTCACGAGCAATAAGCAATGTTCTAATTCGCGATTCTAATTCTATTGCTTCTAATGCTCTTGGGGATTTGTTAAGTGTCTGGTGGCAGACACGGAACAAAGACTCACAAGCAATAAGCAATGTTCTAATTCTCGATTCTAATTCTATTGCTTCTTTGCTCTTGGGGATTTGTAAAGTGTCTGGTGGCAGACACGGAACAAAGACTCACGAGCAATAAGCAATGTTCTAATTCGCGATTCTAATTCTATTGCTTCTAAGTCTTGCTCTTGGGGATTTGTAAAGTGTCTGGTGGCAGACACGGAACAAAGACTCACAAGCAATAAGCAATGTTCTAATTCGCGATTCTAATTCTATTGCTTCTTTGCTCTTGGGGATTTGTAAAGTGTCTGATGGCAGGCACGGAACAAAGACTCACAAGCAATGAGCAATGTTCTAATTCGTGATTCTAATTCTATTGTTTCTTTGCTCTTGGGAATTTGTGAAGTGTCTGGTGGCAGACACGGAACAAAGACTCACAAGCAATAAGCAATGTTCTAATTCGCGATTCTAATTCAATTGCTTCTAAGTCTTGCTCTTGGGGATTTGTAAAGTGTCTGGTGGCAGACACGGAACAAAGACTCACAAGCAATAAGCAATGTTCTAATTCGCGATTCTAATTCTATTGCTTCTAAGTCTTGCTCTTGGGGATTTGTAAAGTGTCTGGTGGCAGACACGGAACAAAGACTCACAAGCAATAAGCAATGTTCTAATTCGCGATTCTAATTCTATTGCTTCTTTGCTCTTGGGGATTTGTAAAGTGTCTGGTGGCAGACACGGAACAAAGACTCACAAGCAATAAGCAATGTTCTAATTCGCGATTCTAATTCTATTGCTTCTAAGTCTTGCTCTTGGGGATTTGTAAAGTGTCTGGTGGCAGACACGGAACAAAGACTCACAAGCAATAAGCAATGTTCTAATTCGCGAGTCTAGTTCTATTGCTTCTAATGCTCTTGGGGATTTGTAAAGTGTCTGGTGGCAGACACGGAACAAAGACTCACAAGCAATAAGCAATTTTCAAATTCGCGATTCTAATTCTATTGCTTCTTTGCTCTTGGGGATTTGTAAAGTGTCTGGTGGCAGACACGGAAGAAAGACTCACGAGCAATGAGCAATGTTCTAATTCGCGATTCTAATTCTATTGCTTCTAAGTCTTGCTCTTGGGGATTTGTAAAGTGTCTGGTGGCAGACACGGAAGAAAGACTCACGAGCAATGAGCAATGTTCTAATTCGCGATTCTAATTCTATTGCTTCTAAGTCTTGCTCTTGGGGATTTGTAAAGTGTCTGGTGGCAGACACGGAACAAAGACTCACAAGCAATAAGCAATGTTCTAATTTGCGATTCTAATTCTATTGCTTCTAAGTCTTGCTCTTGGGGATTTGTAAAGTGTCTGGTGGCAGACACGGAACAAAGACTCACAAGCAATAAGCAATGTTCTAATTCGCGATTCTAATTCTATTGCTTCTTTGCTCTTGGGAATTTGTGAAGTGTCTGGTGGCAGACACGGAACAAAGACTCACAAGCAATAAGCAATGTTCTAATTCGCGATTCTTATTCTATTGCTTTTAAGTCTTGCTCTTGGGGATTTGTAAAGTGTCTGGTGGCAGACACTTAACAAAGACTCACAAGCAATAAGCAATGTTCTAATTCGCGATTCTAATTCTATTGCTTCTAATGCTCTTGGGGATTTGTAAAGTGTCTGGTGGCAGACACGGAACAAAGACTCACAAGCAATAAGCAATGTTCTAATTCGCGATTCTAATTCTATTGCTTCTAAGTCTTGCTCTTGGGGATTTGTAAAGTGTCTGGTGGCAAACACGGATCAAAGACTCACAAGCAATAAGCAATGTTCTAATTCGCGATTCTAATTCTATTGCTTCTAATGCTCTTGGGGATTTGTAAAGTGTCTGGTGGCAGACACGGAACAAAGACTCACAAGCAATAAGCAATGTTCTAATTCGCGATTCTAATTCTATTGCTTCTAAGTCTTGCTCTTAGGAATTTGTAAAGTGTCTGGTGGCAGACATGGAACAAAAACTCACTAGCAATAAGCAATGTTCTAATTCGCGATTCTAGTTCTATTGCTTCTAAGTCTTGCTCTTGGGGATTTGTAAAGTGTCTGGTGGCAGACACGGAACAAAGACTTACAAGCATTAAGCAATGTTCTTATTCGCGATTCTAATTCTATTGCTTCTAAGTCTTGCTCTTGGGGATTTGTAAAGTGTCTGGTGGCAGACACGGAACAAAGACTCACGAGCAATAAGCAATGTTCTAATTCGCGATTCAAATTCTATTGCTTCTAAGTCTTGCTCTTGGGGATTTGTAAAGTGTCTGGTGGCAGACATGGCACAAAGACTCACGAGCAATGAGGAATGTTCTAATTCGCGATTCTATTTCTATTGCTTCTAATGCTCTTGGGGATTTGTAAAGTGTCTGGTGGCAGACACGGAACAAAGACTCACAAGCAATAAGCAATGTTCTAATTCGCGATTCTTATTCTATTGCTTCTAATGCTCTTGGGGATTTGTAAAGTGTCTGGTGGCAGACACGGAACAAAGACTTACAAGCAATAAGCAATGTTCTAATTCGCGATTCTAATTCTATTGCTTCTAATGCTCTTGGGGATTTGTTAAGTGTCTGGTGGCAGACACGGAACAAAGACTCACAAGCAATAAGCAATGTTCTAATTCGCGATTCTAATTCTATTGCTTCTTTGCTCTTGGGGATTTGTAAAGTGTCTGGTGGCAGACACGGAACAAAGACTCACGAGCAATAAGCAATGTTCTAATTCGCGATTCTAATTCTATTGCTTCTAAGTCTTGCTCTTGGGGATTTGTAAAGTGTCTGGTGGCAGACACGGAACAAAGACTCACAAGCAATAAGCAATGTTCTAATTCGCGATTCTTATTCTATTGCTTCTAATGCTCTTGGGGATTTGTAAAGTGTCTGGTGGCAGACACGGAACAAAGACTTACAAGCAATAAGCAATGTTCTAATTCGCGATTCTAATTCTATTGCTTCTAATGCTCTTGGGGATTTGTTAAGTGTCTGGTGGCAGACACGGAACAAAGACTCACAAGCAATAAGCAATGTTCTAATTCGCGATTCTAATTCTATTGCTTCTTTGCTCTTGGGGATTTGTAAAGTGTCTGGTGGCAGACACGGAACAAAGACTCACGAGCAATAAGCAATGTTCTAATTCGCGATTCTAATTCTATTGCTTCTAAGTCTTGCTCTTGGGGATTTGTAAAGTGTCTGGTGGCAGACACGGAACAAAGACTCACAAGCAATAAGCAATGTTCTAATTCGCGATTCTAATTCTATTGCTTCTAAGTCTTGCTCTTGGGGATTTGTAAAGTGTCTGGTGGCAGACACGGAACAAAGACTCACAAGCAATAAGCAATGTTCTAATTCGCGATTCTAATTCTATTGCTTCTTTGCTCTTGGGGATTTGTAAAGTGTCTGGTGGCAGACACGGAAGAAAGACTCACGAGCAATGAGCAATGTTCTAATTCGCGATTCTAATTCTATTGCTTCTAATGCTCTTGGGGATTTGTAAAGTGTCTGGTGGCAGACACGGAACAAAGACTCACAAGCAATAAGCAATGTTCTAATTCGCGATTCTAATTCTATTGCTTCTAATGCTCTTGGGGATTTTTAAAGTGTCTGGTGGCAGACACGGAACAAAGACTCACAAGCAATAAGCAATGTTCTAATTCGCGATTCTAATTCTATTGCTTCTAAGTCTTGCTCTTGGGGATTTGTAAAGTGTCTGGTGGCAGACATGGAACAAAAACTCACTAGCAATAAGCAATGTTCTAATTCGCGATTCTAATTCTATTGCTTCTAAGTCTTGCTCTTGGGGATTTGTAAAGTGTCTGGTGGCAGACACGGAACAAAGACTTACAAGCAATAAGCAATGTTCTTATTCGCGATTCTAATTCTATTGCTTCTAAGTCTTGCTCTTGGGGATTTGTAAAGTGTCTGGTGGCAGACACGGAACAAAGACTTACAAGCAATAAGCAATGTTCTTATTCGCGATTCTTATTCTATTGCTTCTAAGTCTTGCTCTTGGGGATTTGTAAAGTGTCTGGTGGCAGACACGGAACAAAGACTCACAAGCAATAAGCAATGTTCTAATTCTCGATTCTAATGTTGTGCTCTCTGTTTAGAGTACTTGAGCAATTCTACAACTCCTTGGCTTGCGAGCTTCTGTCTGCATGTCTGGCAAGATGGGGTTTAAATAAATGGTGGGTTCTTTTATTATCTTTTCTTGTGATGTGTGTGTCTTTTGTAGCGGTAATGCAACAAGTCGTACGTTGCACACGAACACTCGCATACCATAATTATGGTATAACTGTATTGTAATGTATAATCATTGAGGTATTATATGATTGTGTTTGATCTAGGTGAATAGTCTATGTTGTACAAACACAAAAACTTGTAAATAAACTGCCAAGCACCTTCCCGCCTAAAAGGATTGAGATCTAAAAGATGAAAAGTTGCATAGAAAATCGTCTTGTGTTGTGTCGTGTATCATGACTGGAAATGTTGCATGTTCTGTGCTCGCTCATCAACGCGTTACACTGAGCGTTTTCCTAGTAAATGACTTTAATGGTCATTCAAGACCTTCAAGGCGAGGTTCAAGGTCTAAGAATTCTAAAGTAAGATTCCAATGAATCACACATCAATCATTGGAAAACAACGAAAAAGTTCTTTATTTATTGTCCTTATCAGTGGTAAATAAAACTACTAGGAAAACGCTCAGAATAACGCGTTGATGAGCGAGCACGGGTACGTGCTTATTCTCCAACAGTAAAAGCGTACACAACGCATAAAACATAGGTATACATCTATATTGAATTGAAATAAAATGAGACACTCAATCAACATTTTATGCTTTTCATCGAAACTTGAAAATGGCATCTAAGCACCCTGGTACATAAATAAATCAGATACAATTCAATTGGCACTGAAAAACATTCATTTCGATACTTCATATCTGACAGATATCAAAAATGTCAATAAGTTCATAAGTTCTTAACTGATTAGGATGAAATTTTAACCAATGAATAAATTTCAAAAAAAGTAGGGTCTGCAAACAGAAAAGGTTGTCTCTACATGTGTGCAAAATTTCAGCTCGATCGAAGAAAAACTCTGACCTGTATAGCCTCACCTAACGGAAAAGTTACAAAAAAAAGAGGTCCATGCCAAAAGAGCCAAAAGGAGTCGCTCGCTCAATTAGAATTCTTATTATTGACGGATTATTGTTATTATTTTATTGCATTGTATTATTTTAATTAGATATAAAGAGAGCGTATCGAGCGCCATTACTTCCCTCATCACTTCCTCTGTTACTTTGTTTAAATGTGATTTTGTGTATTATTGTATAGGCAATGCCAAGGTCGTCCCGCACCGGTTCAACCAAACGATCTGAAATTGTGCACACACACTAATGTCATAAGGGCGAGGTACAGTTTTTGAACGAGATCTTGTGATAGGTGGAATATTTACTAATGTCTCTTTGACCGGTCAACTTATAATTTAGAATTGTAATTGTTTTTGACAATTTTAGACAAATCTGTCAAGACCATAAAGAGTTACTGACATTACGGACATTATGCTTGTATTGAAATGTCAAATGAAATCATCACTGCTCCTTCGATGCGTTTCCTTGCTTCCAAGGTCTATTATAGAGCCGCAGCCAGCAACTATCACACGAATATCAATTCACAAACGCATGCAATACGATGGGTCGCTTATCAACGCGTTACACAGAGCGCTCTTCTATAGTCATTATTTCTTATTTATCACTCACTTAGAAAAGAATCTGAATACTATTTAAGTGCTATTCCACATGCCCGAATAAAGCGTCATGTCTATGTGCATTACAACACAAGTAAAGGTAACCTACATTATAACCACTCGGAATAAATGGAAAATAAACTGATATTGAAACGCTAGTATAATGTTAAAGCATCGAGGGTTTGCGTACATGCAATCAGTCTACTTCTGTGACGTAGATGTTTACAACGTGACTAACCGATACTATCCCAGCATTGTGATTATACTGGCGCCTCTCATGGCGCTCTACATTAATGAAAATTAAACTAACTACCTATATTATCATATCTGCTTTGAAAATACATTTTAAAATTTAGCCCAAATAATTTTTTTTTAACAGACCTTTCGGTTGAGGGCAACAAACCAACAATAACAATCTTATTTATTCTTGCATACGAAATTTCGCATATCTACCTACTGAACGTGCGTAGTGTAACGTCTGATATCTTTTTCACAAAGTTATCCCACGCTGAAAAAATAAGGGCAAATCCATTGAGGACTTTTTCTTAGCACACAGTAATTGAAAAAAACGGAGTATGAAGCGGCATGGCTCTCGACTGGCCAGCGACGTGTATGGAATGTAGTGAAGAATAATTCAAATTGCAAATCAATACTAGCCCAGTAGTAAACCCAGTGTAGCAAATACACAGTAATTTGTATGTACTTTTTAGTGATACTGATAATAATGTAATGTTAATTTATTGTGGGAATTTGAGGTTCAACCACACTGCTTTCTGTTCATATTTACATTCATTACATACTATAAGGGAAAGAGTGGACAATGAGGAATACAAAACCCATGTGAACCTATAAACATTATTTTTATTCAGTTTGTACGTAGAGATATAACGTTACTTATTATATAATAGGTAGGTACTTATTTATAGATATTGAAAATGCTTATTAGCTAAAATACTTTCAATAGAAATAGAATTACGAAACAGATATCCATTATAAAAAGGTTACATATAGTGAATAATAATAATAATAATTAAATAAGATTACTTAATCAGTTAATGTAAGACTCAGCATTACACGTACAACCATTTTCGAAGAACCTTTTTACTTTGCATGTTTTCAACCAGCGACAGTATAAAGATTAAAGATAATCAAATCTGTAAATTCTTGTGACATAACATGTATGATGGTGACTTGTTCAAGCTTTTGCATGGTAAGCTTATGGATGACACAGTATAAGTCTGGAAACACGGAAATATTTACTTATACCATGTGTAAAGCCTCGAACATAAGCTCCAACTTTCTTATACGTACACAGAAGGACAATAGGAACTTGTCATCATACATCAATGCTTTGGACATCCTAAATGTTCTAGGTCAATCGTATAAATTATAAGTATTTTATATCGCCTCAAAGTATTTCAAACCGTGGCAAGTAAAAATGTTTTCCATAAAATGTTGCAACAGATCATGCTATACGAAGTCTATAGGAAGCTATGGTACAACACACAAATAGGTAGGTACATTTTGGCATAGAGAGTGCATTGGATTGCTAGTTCTACTGCAAGCAATAGTAGACGAGTTAATGCTGTATGGTTTGCCTCAGATGCTCGGGCCTGTAATAGTGCGCCTGAGCCGCTAGAGTTGGATGAATCGGAGGCGGGAAACATCGCACGTGCTCAACAGACATTACATCCGAGTCACTCGACTTCAGAAACTTGTTCAAAACTGCAAATATCTGCGAGTTCAATACTTGGAACCTTCGAATTCGATCGACCATCCTCTTCAACTGAATTCCCTTGACGACTTCATCCTTACAGTCGACTCTTTGTACTCTCAGTATGTGATAACAGAAGTCGAGCGCTTCGAACCTCCGCTGTTGCCCGAGGAGTACGATCATCGTGCAGCCGGCCCAGTTGAGTCCCTCGCCGAAGAGCTCCTCGACGGTGAATTCCGTGTCGGCGACGGGGATGCAGTAGACGAACTGCAATGCCGACCACAGCCGGTGGAACTCGGTGCATTCGTCCACGTTCATGACGCCGTTGGCAGGCGGCGGTCCGACCCACACGGGGTCGTCCATGAAGCTGCGCAGACGGCTCAGCACGACTTCGAACACGGACAAGCCGCAACACAGACGTTCTCGTGTCAGCAGGTCACCTTCCCGAGCTAACAACGCTTGCTGCAGATTTAAGACAATAAACATTATCAGCACATTGCAATCAGGCCATGGTCAACTAGTTGATGTGAGAATTAACATAAATGTTTACCTTTGCTGTTCCAAGTTTCTCGATGTTGGGAACAATCTGAAGGGATGCATATTTCGCCTCTAGCCTCTTCTGCTTTGATTCTGGCTTCTCCCCATCTGAAAATTAAATAGGAATATAGAGATAACTTTTATAGAAAGAAGCTAGATCCATTTTAATTATTAATGACAATTATTAATTGCTTGACATTAATTAATTAGACATTTTACTAATAGTTATTGACAGTTTGACAAAAGCTAAGTTTATATTTCAGGCTGCCATTAGTATTAAGTACTACTATGTACATGTAGGTATACATTATTTAGCAATTTGCTAATTTCTTGAAATCATTTAAAATGTTAATTTACATTAGCATCTTTTCCATTTGTGAATCATATTTAGTTAGGAGTCACAAGTCATTGCTGCTTAAGTTACAGTTACATTCCTGTATCAAATTATTTTAACACCATAATCATGTAATCATTGTTATATTAAATTCAACAGAACAAAGGTTACCTTTGCAAAATGGCCTCGGCAGAATGTTTTGGAATGGCGCCGCATGCAGCAAGTCGCAGACCTCCTCCTGCGAGAGCGCCTGCTCCATGAGCAGACAGAAGAGGATGGTGTTGCCGAACTCTCTGAAGCTGTGGAACATCTCTGTGCGCGCGTCGGGGTACTGCACGATGTCGTTGAGCTGTGCGTGGTAGTAGCCGAGCACGCCCGGCGAGCCGTAGTCGTACCGCGGCAGCTTGCACAGCTTGGGCATCGCCTCCATCAGCGTCTTGGTGAACTGCAGCAAGTTCCCCTGCACCAGGCTCTTGACGATCTTCAAGAGCTCCTCCATCACCACGGCGATGCCCTGGTAGCCCAGCAGCCGGCACATCGTGCGGAAGTGGTAGGCGCCGACGAAGCCTGCACACGAGCAGTACATTCGTTACATTCAAGCTTATCTCCAGGCATAGAGCCTGATGTAACAAGCAATCACTACAAGGTTATTTAACAAAAAGAATAAAAGAAAATTGTACAACTGGAGATGTTAATTTATAATTTAATTTTGTGGATCACAATATGTCAACAAATGCGTCATCCTTATCATGGATATTGTAGGTAAACTCTTTGACAAGTGGAAAGTTCACTCAGAAGTAATTGTTTATTCTTTGGCAGATTTCTAAATATGAACCTAAAACCGTTTATGATTACTTCACTTTTATTTCCCAACTATAATTTCTAGAGTGCACACACACCTGTGTACTGGCCGTAGATGGTGCTGTATGCCAGATTGAGCTGTTTGCTGCCCCAGAGGTAGTGGTGTGCCATCTGCGGTGGTTTGTCTCGGTGTACCGGCTGGGTGAACATGATGCCTTGGCTCTTCACAAACCTGGGGACAGAACAAGTGACAATTACACCAACGCTGAATTGAAATAAGTAGGAAGTGGTTTTGGGTAGGTACCTATTGATACAATCAAACAATGTAAAATTGTTTGCATAAGATTTTTATGTAAGATAGTAGCCAAACTAAAAATTATATTTCAAGAAATGTTTTGATGTAGGTACACGTTATAGAAGGCAATACATAGTTTCAAAACATTCGTTCTGCCCGAAATTATCTGTACATTTCACATTTCACATTTCTGTCTTCACTAACAGTTTATTACATTACTGTCTATACTGGTATTGGTTTGGATGCAGCTAGTGCTGCAACATCACCAAAATATTATACATAGAAATCAAGCTGCTTGCACGTACCTATTAGTTGCAGCGTTGTAGCAGTAGTTAGGAAGGAAGTCGTAGTTGAGTTCCCAGAAGACGTGCAACGTGATGCGACCGTACGGCGCGAGAACGTTGTGGTTCGCCTCGCGGAACATCGCGTCGTACTCGTCGAGCGCGAGGAACTTTGAGAGCAGTTTGTGACAGAGTCGGTTCACTTGCAGCAGTCCGTCCAACTCCTGTAATTTTGGATAAAAATTATGTAAAGCAACTATTATATAAATTAAATTTAAAGAAAGAATGGGCAGTAACACACTGGACTTGCACTCCTAAGCATCAGTTCAATTCCCGCGGTCGTCTTTCCTGTCTGGTTTCCCTCAGTTAAGAGGAAAATACAGGGAAGTTTTCCTATTAATTAGGTCATGAGAGTACATCCTTACTTACTCTTCATTATCATTTCCTCATCATTATCAATCATACACATCATCCATCCCTAATAGCCTACCTAGTTACAGAAAAGTGTGAAATTAAACATCATAAAATAAATTGAATGCCCCTGACTCACCACAACTCCGGTGATGTCGCCCCCCTCGAACTTGCTGACCGCCAGGTCGAGCGCCTTCTGCATGTCGGCGTTTATCCTCTGCGTGATGAGCTTGTTCAGATCGATGGAGCGGCCGAGCAACTGCACGTGCCTCTGCTTCAGCAGCGTCTCGTAGCGGTTGGCCCGAGGGTACGGCAGGAGGTACGTGCCCTGCGCAACGCACTCCACGCGGAAACGCTTGTCGAGGAGGATGCTCGAAGCCAGCTGCTTGTAGTGCGCAAAGATCTGCTCGCTCAGATTGTAGACGAACTGATCGAAGCAGAGGTTAACCTCCGCCTCCACTTCGTCGTACAGAAATTGCTTGCGGAAGATTGTGAGAGCGTAGACTGCACTGTCGTTGTACAAATCCAGTGGGTAAAGAACGTATCTGAAAATGAAAGTCAATGTTGAAATCAGATGTGTGTATTGGCCTACAAAATCGATCTTTACTTCATAATGTGATAATGTGAAAATTGTAGGTATTTCTAGATTTGTATTTTTGTTTCAATGTATACTTACTCCATCATCGATGGCTCTTTTGACTTCAAAACATGATCTGTTAGGATCCATGGCATTGACATCTCGATAGGAAACTAAAAGACAGACATGATATTAGCCACTCTGATTCTCACTTAAAACAGTGTTATGGGATGCCTAATAATGAGTAATGAAGTGTGTGCATTATAAATTCATTCAATTAATTTTATAGATTTCTTATGTAAACATTTAGTGTTTATAAATGTAATTCTTGTGTTGTCAATGCAATGCAAGTGGAAATGTAAGTTGTAGTCAATGTGTAAAGATATTCAAACCGAATAAAATACTTGTGCAACTTTAAACTTTAATACATTGTGAGAAACCGATAGAGTTTGGGATGACTTAACATGGAACAAAGAAAGGTGCAACTCCACAGCTAATTCATACTACCTACTCTACTTCTACATTTTAAATTATCAAATAATTAGTGTAGTATTAATAAGAGTGAATAAGGCAAAAGGTGCAAGGTGTGGTTAGTTTTAATACCAAATGTATTTTTTGTTATTGGTGTTACTGGAACCAGACCTAAGGAAGTCAAATTGATGAAATTATAATCCCCAGTAGGAAGTGCAACAAGAAAGACATCACCACCTAACAAACAACGATACAAAAAAGTAACAATCGTCAAGCTACGAACAAAACGACAATAAACAACATGCTCAGTGCGCCAATATCGACTTGATTCTACCTGAATACGCTTCTCCATGGTGATTAAGTCGCTGCACTCTTCGTTGTGTTGATGTCGCACCACACATTTCTATAGGAAACAATTTGCACGTCACATACCCAACAATAACACGTCAGCGATGCTGTACCTAACTCTACATTCCGATCTCAAGCATACGATGATACGAGTACTCGCCACCAACATGTATAATCCTCGCTATTCACATTTCACTAATGTATCATACAAGCTAAGATCTGTGACCAAAATGTTACAACACAATTTTATCTCTCTTTACTAAATATTTAGGTTGGCAAATAACAGGGTAGGTACATAACATCTGTACAAAACATCTGTAGCAAACAGAATTAGTTCAGATTGGCCCATAATCCTAAGAGACTGCACACCATTAATCAATATAATTGATTAAAAGAGGAAAGCAGAAACCCAGACGTATCCACAATTGTTGGGCTCTGACCCATTGCCTCGACAGTAGTAGGTATCTCGTAATTCAGTAACGTCTATCTCTGAATGATTCCGATGTAGTATAATACAATGAATGACTGTTGGAATCGGTAGAAATGAAATCTCACCTGAATCCTGCGACCCATCGTCATCTCCAAGTAGAACTCTCGGTACCAGAGCTGAGACAAGTCACAGCAATCTTGCAGGGAAGCTGAAGAAACAGAATGAATAGTTACATTCTAAAACATCCATACTTGTCCAAGCAACTAGTAGTCAAGTTGTGTAGGTGTACAGACATAGAAATTAGATGTTTAAACTCTATCTCTCTCTGCTCCATATAAAAACATGTTGAGTCCGAGTTAAACCATACAACTTCCACGACTGTACCTACATCGCAGTGAAACGGAAGCTTTATTTTTGTGGTAGTTTGTGTTCATACACCACCTAAAGCTGGGTTTGCCAAGAAATTACTGCACTTTTTTAGCCATTATGTACTTACCATAACTAGTCTGTGCTACTACCTAGATATTTGCCACACTACTATATACTATTAAATTCAGCATTGGGCAAATTATATACAAAATGTATAAAAATGTACAAATATATTCCTAGAGGAATGTAAGTAACTCACCGCTGAACCCCAGTATGTAGTTCCAGTAGAAGGAAGTCTTGTGGAACTGATCGATCTGCACAAGATACTGGCCGTCGATGTCCTTACGGAGAGTGCGTTTGCCGCCAGACTTGTCAGCTATCAGCGACTCCAACATCGTTCGCACCATGTACAGTTGCGTAGATGAAGGTCCTGAGGATCCACCAAGTAGAACATACTCAGTCAAGGTTCCATTATAAACGCATAGTTGATATCTAATCCGAATCGTTAACTCACCAACATTCCTGCGAGGCACTTTGATCCCGAATCCAGTTTCTGGATCCTTCTTTCCCTTCAGAGCCGGATCAGCTTGCGGTTCTACGCCGCGCTGCCAGTCAGCGCACGTCTCTCGGACAGACACGATAATACTGCGCAGAGAGAAACATAGCTCTATCAGTAACAAAACAACTACCTAAGTAGGTACATAAAAGGAAAAGTAATTACTTTGTTCCTCTCTTAGTCTTAACATAAAGTAGGTACCTAACTGTATTTTTTAAACATTACAGAGTAAGGTTTCAGTATTATTGCCTGCAATGGGTATTCAAAGCACCGGTGTCAAAGTTACATGCAGGTGAAATTAGTCCTGCCAACAATACAAAGAAACAAAAAAAAAAAAGTCGAATGACACTTCTCTATTACATTGTTTGCCATTTCACTTGCCTTCTAATCAAATCCTTCTTGTTCTTTATTGCCTTGCGCAGTGGTTCGCGCAACATAAGCTGAACGAAGTCTTGCAGCTCGGCGTAGATGTTGCGTCGGATTGCGTCGGTGAACACCGTCTCCATCCTCGCCATCAGCACTTGCAGTCCCTTGATCATGGCGATGACCTCGATGAGTGCGAACTTCTCCTCGTCAGTGTAGTTGTAGCGCGTGGCACGCTCGTACTCCTCGGCTTCCTGTGGACACTCCTTGTTCTGGTGGTGGTCAGTCGGGTGGAGCAGTTTCCACGAGTACAGCTCCGTCACGACGCTCGTCCACTCGGACAGCAGCTGGAGGCCTCGTAACGCAAGCTCGGATGTCTCTTTGTTCTCGACGTCGCTCCGGTTCTCTTTGTATGTTGTTGTTACCTGGGGATATTCCAACAGAGACACTTGTTTAGCGAAACTGTCCCTGTCCACTCCACACACATAGACACTCTAAAATTACATTTCTTTCAATTAACATTTAATTTTTCTTTCTATCCAAGCCAAACTCTTGAAAAACTGTGGCACGCATGTTATTATGTAGCATTGCTAAGTGGCAGATTATACCTAGATAGTATTTAAATAGGTACATTTACTTTTTCTGAAAACTAGAACAAAGATTGTTTGGCTGGTAATGAGTAATGACTAATTGAATGACAAACAATGTGCAGCATGCCTATTATTGCTCATCATAATGAAAATAATGATGACAGAGACATCAATTTCATATAAAAATGCATTTAGGTAGAAGTAAGAAATTGTGAAATAGGCACTACTAAATAATAACAAACATTCTATTTTCTTATGAAATTTTAGACTCCAAAAATCCATCAACACTGCATCCCCATGCTGTGCTATAATATAATACTAGTAAATGTGTTATGGCTGGCTGACCTCGTTGCTGTACCGAGCCAGTTCACTGATGTATTTCACGTGGTCTTCTCGGATCTGTGGCAGATGCACCATCAGGTCGGCTTGAGGGCTGATCGTTGTCGAGCTCGACAGCGGCCACTTAGAGGGGTCGAAGTGTTTGCTGCGCTTGATGTAGTTGAACGGAGCAATCTGCATGTCACCAAACAATGGCACCACTTCCAGGTTCTATGGAATTAAACAAATAGAGAAGTTAGAGATTATGGAGTTTTTGTAGTTACTTTTCACAGATCTACAGAATATAAAACTTGTATTGTCAAGTGGCAAGTGACTTACTTTGAAGATCCTGTCAATCCGTTCCAGTTTGAGCTTCTTTTTCTGATCGAGTTTGTTGATCGGACACAAGTCGCCATCCATGAGGAACAGTCCGAACCCCATGACCTTGACTAGCATGTGCTTCTCGGTAGGCGTCAGATACATCTTGGTGTCAAACATGTGCACGCAGAGGTTGACGACGTCGCACAGAAGCTCCTCGTAGCCAGGAATCTTCTCCAGCGTTTCCTTGACGGTGTCTCGGATCTTGTTCTGCGTGGCGAGGAACATCGACAGGTTCTGAGACTCTTGCAGCGTCTGCGAGTCGGCCATCACTTTCAAGAACTGAGCAGCACTGCAAAACAAAAATACAATACGGTCATGGCCCATGGAGATGCTAAATGATGGAGCAACATCCGTGATTTTCATACAAAAAAAATATATTTGATTCCCCTTTCTGTCGAGGAGTAAGAACATTATAGGTCCAGTTTTTCAATACTCTGCTCAATTTACAGTTGATTAGGACTATATTGCCATAGCAACAACCAATAACAATTCCGTGAATGATCATTTAAATTTAACTAATCGTTTAAACAGAGTATTGATGAACCCGTCTTTACCAGAGTAGGTCCCTCAAAACTTATAAATGATGATTGAAGATCATCTCATTGTTGTTCATACAATAACATACCGTCTGTAGGTAGAATAGTCATTCTTTACGCTGGATTTCATGTTTTTTAGTTCGTCGAGAACGGCAAACATGTTGATGAATTTTCCGAGAGTGAGAAGGTATGCTTCAGATACAAAGTCTTTCCTCTTTTCTTGATGACAAAGCCGTTTCACCTCAGCTGAAAATCTTTCAATAGCCTTGCGCTGAAAAATGTCACGAAAATTTGTAGCAAGTGTATTAGGTACAGGTACAGGTAATTTATAATTTAGATAGGTTACAGACATAGGTGACTAATCGTGTGCATTCCAATGGAACGGTGGAATACGAGTTACCTACATTAAAAGCGATACCGAACTCAACTGTAATTGTTTCTTTGTTTACCTGGAAATACATGAAATTGAGCAGTTTGTTGACTTCTGGTGCAAGAACTTCCACCGTCTTCTCGTAGATCTCAACTCGGTTGGGTTGCTCGTTGGATTTTGGCTGAGGGATAGCACGAGAACAACAGCGCCAAGTGTAAAGCATTACGGCATGAACGAGACCTTCCTCCAACAACTCGTTCTGGAAAAGGAGAAAAACATCACATAGGTGCTAAAGATAAGATGACTGAATAACTTGGTCATTTCAGTTTGACTGTGATTGGTGGAGGCGCTCGTCTTAAATACGGATTCTTCCAAGAATTAACTCTCTAGTCCCAACTGAAGAAAACTCTAAAATATAGGTTGGCCATCACCATCGGAATCAGACTCGGGCGGGTCTCGTTTGAGCAAATTAAGTGTTGCTCGAGCTAACTACAGATGAGTGAAGACGACATTAATAGCAAACTTACCAAACTGGCATGGACCGTAGCCTCCTCAATATATTTGGCAATACCAGTTACAAATCCATTTCTATCCTCGAAGTTTGTGTCGAAATTTGCTTGATAAACAATCGAACAGGGTTGTGCTTCAATACATGGTTGTTCATCCGGCAAAGTCAGTTCATCCAAGACGTCAACATTCGACAAGGCATCCGCCAATGTCACTTTCTCGGTGGCCATTACGGTTAATTACTGAAATTAAGATAATTTCATCGCTTAAAACAAGAAGTTAGACAGGCTAGGAAGGTAGAAGTACCTAGCTACCTAGGTACTAGTATCAAAAGCGGCAAGTGGCTACGCCTACGCCCCTGCTCTATTAGGCCCAATTCTAGTCCTATTAACAGACAATATTAAGAGTCTTTAGCAAAAGTAATACGTACGATACAGATTGGTCCAAAAATACGGTTAGAGAATATGATTTATCATATCAAGCTAGTAGCTTATTAGAGGAATTCACTGCTTTAATTAATTTTGACAGAACATAGACGCCATTTTAATAAACGCGGACGACTGAACTGACGGAGTCGGAAGGAAGATCGACGAACGAAGCGACTGGTGTCGCACCCTACCGTGGTAATGGAGAGCTACACGAAGTGGACTGTTTTATCGACCAAGTGCATGGACCAAGTAAAACGTAAAAATCGTCCTTCTTTGGTAAAACCATGGAGAATTATAAACTAGGAAAACGCTCTATGTACCGCGTTGATAAGCGAGCCTTCGTATCGTATGCGATTTGATAATATGCGTTTTGCAAGTCTCTACTCTACAGGCCTTGGCCCTGAAGCACAATAATTGAATTGCATATTTGCAAATATTACAAGATTATAGAAGAAAATGTCCTTAAAATCAATGTCCGTGCCAAAGAGCCGAGAGGTTACCAAATACGGTAACTAGGAAAACGCTCAGTGTAACGCGTTGATGAGCGAGCACAGAACATGCAACATCCCCATAGTAACGATGCACGACACGGCATTGCACGGGGATGCGCGGTGTAACATGTAAACTGAGGGAGGGCGGCCGCCCGAGGTCAACCGGTCATACAACCCCTCACGCGCTCGAGCAGGGGCTCGGGAGTTGTTGACCGGCCAGCGACGGAACTGGTTGTGTTGTGTGTTGTTAGAGAGACGTTTCTAGAAGCCGACGCAGGCAACTGATTTTTGTACAGAGAAAGAGTGTTGATCATTATTATTTGTCGGACTGTCTTACGACGACTTGTGCTGTGGGATTAAGAGTTATTAAAAGTATTGTTCAAGTGTGATTGTGTTCAAGGTGTTTTGTTTACGAGCTTCGTGCTTCCTCGTACCCCAGAAGCACGTGGCGCCCATCCCCGTCCGCCAGCGTTCCCCCACCCACCCCATTCCACCGTTAAGAAGGGGCAAACGTTATAACTGGCGCCCGACGTGGGACCGAAATTTTGAAAATGGATTACACACGACTGACGCGTGACGAGATCGAGTATGAGTTGAAGATACGCGGACTAGGCGAGGGACTGACCACCGTTGCCGAAATGAAAACCGTCCTCGCCCAGGCCCTCAAGACCGAGAAGGAGGGGAAGAGCACCTGCCCGCAAGAAACCACTCTGGATCCGGAAGAGGAGCTTGAAACGTGCAAGATGAAAATAGCGGACCTGAATACAGCGATTACCAACTACAGCGGTTCGTCCAAGGCGGATTCGGAGTACAAACGAATAGAAACACGTTTGGGACACATCTTGCGCCGGCTCGGAAGGGTGAGTGCACTCATCGCGGACGTGTGTACAAGACGAACGGAGCTGATACAGGAAGCAGCCAAGTGCGGGGACAAGCTTAAGGAAAAACTGCTTTCAGACCCGTTAGCTATATTGGCGGCCAATAAAACTTTGTCAGATGCCTTGGCTAAGTTAGCAACCGGCGAGACCAGTGCCAGGAAAAAGTATGTTCCAGCCAGAGACTGGGGAGTTACCTTTACGGGGGACGGCCGTGGGTTGAGTGTAAGCGCCTTCCTGGAACGCATCGAAGAATTATGTGAGTCCAGACTACGATCGAAGGAAGACTTACTAGTGGAAGCAATGGATTTATTCGACGGCTCAGCATTAGTATGGTACCGATCCATTAGGCGGCAGCTCGGCTCCTGGGAAGACCTCACGCAAAAACTACGAGAAGAGTTCCTATCACCCGACTATGACGAGGAGTTACTCGACGAAATTAAGAAGCGAACTCAAGGACCGGAGGAAACCATTGGAATCTACGTCGCCTTCATGAGGAACTACATGGCGCGGCTGCAGACACCTTTGGCCGAATCCGTCCAGCTAAGTATAATTCGGAAAAACTTAGACCCGTTTTATGTGGACAGGTTAAGTTTGCAGCAGATCGAGTCCGTGGCCGACCTTCTTAGCCTGGGACGGAAGCTGGAGTACAGCCGGCAACGGGTACGCAAATTTCAGCATCCCGTGCAGCAGAAGGATTCTATCGAACCTGACCTGGCCTACCATGGACGCCGAAGACTGCCAGATCGTCCAGGCCCGAACGTCGGTGCGGTACAGGAAGAGAATCTAGCGGACGTCTCCACAGCGACCTCGAGAGGCAGCAGAGGGCCATGTTGGAACTGTCAAGGTACCGACCACACCTATCGCGATTGTTTGGCAAAAAGGTCAGTGTTCTGTTATGGTTGTGGTGCAGCAAACGTTTTGAAGCCAAATTGTATCCCTTGCCGTGAACGTGCGGGAAAAGCAGCAGCGGGTCGAGTGTAGGGCGGACTCCTCCTGCAAAGCTGATATGTTCGCCTCCTAACGAAGAGTGGTGTGACTGGTTAGACGTGGTAGCCAATCATAGTCTTCGAGCCAAGCTGGACCATATCCTGGCATCGGCAGGGAATGATAGTCGGCCTAGCCTGAAGGTACACGTGTTGGGGATAGCAATGCAGGGTCTTCTGGATTCCGGAGCATCAAGAACGATTCTTGGTCGGGGCGGCTGGGAGAAGATCAAAGCACTTCATCCTCCTCTTCGGAAAATGGAAGCAGGTATGGTGCGCGTTGCTGATGGACGTTCTTGTCAAGTGTTAGGAGAGGCTGATCTGCCGATTGAATTAGATGGGAGAGTAAAAGTTTTACCAATTTTGGTAGTCCCATTACTGGAGCGTGCCTTATACTTAGGGATCGACTTTTGGAAGACAATGAGGTTTGTCCCCGATGTAGCGCAGGGTACCTGGACCTTTAGTGATAGTGGAGAAATACCCCGGGTAGCCGAGTGTACTCAAATCAAGGACAGACTCTCACCCAAGGAAAGAATTCAGTTGGAGAAGATGGTGACAGATTTGATGGCTCTCCCACAGGATAAGCTAGGGGTAACAGGTTTAGTGCATCATAAGATCGATACAGGAGATGCGGCTCCCATCAAACAACGGTACTACCCTTATTCACCGGTCATACAGAAGCAGATTAATAAGGAACTCGACGAAATGTTAAGGGACGGAGTAGTCGAACCTTCAACCAGTGCATGGAGTTCACCTATTATGCTAGTAGAGAAACCAGATTCCAAGGCCTTTAGGGTATGCATAGACTTCAGAAGAGTGAATGCAGTGACCAAACGTGACGCATATCCTTTGCCGTACGTGTCAGCTATCTTGGACCGGTTAAGGAATGCAACGTACATGTCCTCCCTAGACCTGAAAACGGCGTATTGGCAAGTGCCCCTGGAAGAAGAGAGCAAGGAAAAGACGGCATTTGCAGTGGCGGGCCGGGGTCTTTTCCAATTCCGGCGGATGCCCTTCGGGTTGCATAATTCTCCAGCAACGTGGCAACGTTTAATAGACCGAGTATTAGGCCCAGAACTAGATCCCCACGTATTTGTGTATCTAGATGACGTGATAATTGTTACTCCTACTTTTGAAGCACACTTCGAGGTTCTACAGAAGGTGTTGCAGAAGTTGAAGGCGGCGGGCCTGACATTAAATAAGGACAAATGTCAATTTGGCCGTTCAGAGTTGAAGTACCTTGGGTACATGGTTGATGAGGGGGGTTTACGCGTGAACACTGAAAAGGTTACGGCGATGATTAACTACCCGACGCCCAAGAATGTTACTGAAGTTAGACGTTTCATTGGACTGGCAAGTTGGTACCGACGTTTCGTACCAGATTTCGCCACGAAAATGGTACCACTGAATGAGTTGACTAAAGGGGTGCGAAAGGGCCAAAGAAATCCGCCCTGGAAGTGGGAGGAAAAGCATGATCTGGCTTTTCGACAAATCAAGAGCCATTTAGTAGAAGCTCCCCTCCTCACCTGTCCCGACTTCAACCGGCCATTTCTGATACAAACTGACGCTTCAGAAGTGGGTCTGGGAGCAGTTATCTCACAAGAGTTTGAAGATGGAGAAAAGGTCATTGCGTATGCCAGCCGGTCATTGACAAAGAGTGAACGGGTCTACACCACCACGGAATTGGAGTGCTTAGCGGTGGTCTGGGCAGTGGAGAAATTTAGACCGTATGTGGAAGGCTCTCCATTCACAGTCATCACGGACCATCATTCCTTAATCTGGCTACATAACCTCAAAGACCCGAGAGGACGGCTCGCTCGTTGGGCGATAAGGCTGCAACAGTACTCGTTCGAAATTCTGCATAGACCCGGGAGGAACCATGCTGTACCGGATGCCTTGTCGAGATCCGTGGGACTTCTGGAGTCTATTGAAATCACCAAGGACGACCATGATGACTGGTATACGGCCCAACTCAAGAAAGTAATGGATTATCCTCAAAATTATCCGAACTGGAAGGCTGAAGATGATAAGTTGTGGAAGCGTTTACTACGAAGAAAAAAACAGTTCCTACTAACTCCAGAAGACGAAGGCTGGAGGATGGTAGTTCCGAGATCACTGCGGAAAAGTCTTCTAGTAGAATACCATGATCAGCCGACAGCCGGGCATCTGGGAACCTTTAAGACTATCAAGAGGATATCCGAAACGTACTACTGGCCAGGCATGGCCGCCGACATCAGTCGTTATGTCCAGAAGTGCAAGGTCTGCCAATCCCTCAAGCCTGTGCAACAACTACCAGCGGGGTTGATGGGAAGCCAACGGGAAGTCACCAATCCTTGGCAAATGATCTCCACAGATCTGATGGGCCCTTTCCCGGTTTCCTCTAAACAAAACCGGTTCCTGTTAGTGATTGCCGACTGTTTCACCAAATATACCTTACTCTTCCCGTTACGAACTGCAACTGCAGAGAAGATAGCCCAAATCATGGAGCATGAAGTGTTTCTCGTGTATGGAGCTCCCCAATATGTGATCTGCGACAACGGAACTCAGTACACCAGTAAACAGTTTGTGGATAAAGTTACCGGCTATGGGGGGAAAATCCTTTACAACCCAAATTACCACCCGCAAGCGAACCCGACAGAGAGAATCAATCGCGTCCTGAAGACGATGATAGCGTCGTACGTGAAGGATAACCATCGGAGTTGGGACAAGAATTTACCACAGTTGAGGCACGCCATCTGTACGGCGACACACGAAGCGACGGGTTTCACACCCGCTTTTCTCAACTTTGGCCGAGAACTCTTCTTGTCCGGGACGTCGTACCGCAAGTTGGAAGAAGATGGTTACGCTCCGAGGATGGGTCCACGTGAACCTCGGGCCAAGCTATTAAAGGAACTTCCCGCACTCTACGCCGAGGTTACTGATAGACTCCAAAGAGCCCACGAGAAGAACAGCCGGATCTACAACCTCCGTCGCCGTCCACTGCAATTTCAACCAGGAGATGTTGTTTGGAGAAAGACTTTTCCCCAATCAGATGCCGCGCGCTACTTCACGGCGAAGTTAGCACCGAAGTATACGCGGTGCTTCATCCACAAGCGGGTGTCCAACCTAGTCTACGAGCTGCGGGAGGAAGATGGGCGAGTACTTCCAACCAGGTGGCACGTACAAGATCTCAAGCCGGATGCGACGCCCGAAGCAGAAGATAATTTATAAAATAAATTCTTAAAAGAGGAAAAGGTGGAGTTTGTAACATGTAAACTGAGGGAGGGCGGCCGCCCGAGGTCAACCGGTCATACAACCCCTCACGCGCTCGAGCAGGGGCTCGGGAGTTGTTGACCGGCCAGCGACGGAACTGGTTGTGTTGTGTGTTGTTAGAGAGACGTTTCTAGAAGCCGACGCAGGCAACTGATTTTTGTACAGAGAAAGAGTGTTGATCATTATTATTTGTCGGACTGTCTTACGACGACTTGTGCTGTGGGATTAAGAGTTATTAAAAGTATTGTTCAAGTGTGATTGTGTTCAAGGTGTTTTGTTTACGAGCTTCGTGCTTCCTCGTACCCCAGAAGCACGTGGCGCCCATCCCCGTCCGCCAGCGTTCCCCCACCCACCCCATTCCACCGTTAAGAAGGGGCAAACGTTATAGCGGGGATGCACGGGGATGCACGACGATTTTCTCTGCAATTTTTCAATCTCCATAATACTCTGGATGAATAACAGATCCATTGTGTCGTGAAGTCTTACCTACATACCTTCTCGAGAAATCTCTTGTCACATCCCATACTAAACTCGTAAAATTACAATTAATACTTTGATTGGGCTTACAATAATATGTAAAATTTAATATTAAGTTGGTCTTGATCACCATGCAAAGTTTGAACTTAATGTGAACATTTTTATTGTCGACCAATCAGAAGACATTATTTAAACTTAAACCAAGTAGAGGATTTGGCCTTCGTACTGCATCCGATTTTATGCGCTAGCTCAAAAATGCTTTCATTTTACTGTACATTGCAAGGATAGCTTGGCTGCTCTACAGGCCTTGCCTTGGAACAGAAGCTTAAAGAAGGCAGGGATGACAATTTAGTATACATTTTTCAAGATTATGGAATAAAATGACCTTAAAATGACAAAACTTTTGAAAATAACGACAGATTAGACTGAAAATTGGCAAAAATATCTAAAATGTTGGAACCAATGACCACGCGAAGTTTTAAGTTGGTCGGTCATACGGTTCTAGTTTAAATGTAAAAAATCACATGAAAAGTGGTTTTAAATTTGATCCAATAGGAGGATTTGGCTGAAACTTTTTATGATTGGGTACAATGTTGGTTGCAATGTTTTTGCTAAATTTCAAATTGATCAAAGCACCCAATCGAAAGATAATTTTTTTTAAATTTGAACCAATCACGGGAGCCCATTCAAAAACGATCCCAGGGACCGCATAGATTACGTTAGTATGTGTACAAAATTTCAGATCGATTGCTTGAGCGGTTAGACCTGGGCTGTGACCACAAAAAAAAAACACAGAGAAAGTGCCATAAGAGTACCGTGGTGACGCTCGCTACGCTCGCTCAATTACTTACCGTATTTGTTGCAATGCGTTCACTCTGAGTTTTTGTAGATTAAATTTATGGGATTTATCATATTATTCGAAATTTCAAGATTGCCGCTCGAAGTCTGATGTTATCTGGAAGAGTAGTATTTCAGAAAACTGATGTTTTCGGGAAGAGTAGTATCCATGTTCGATCGTCAATGCTAAATTCTCCATAAGACATCTTCGCGCGGGTGTCCTCGGGTATAACGACCGTCTCATCCACTCATTGTCGCGCGGCGTTCCGATTTCACTGCCTCCTACATGACGGTAGTTTACTGAATGTTCAGCTTTGGTTCAGCTAACAGTCACCCACCTGGCCGATGTCCAAGATGGCGCCGATGTAAACAAAAACAGACTGTCATACCATGGTCATACAGTGTTTTCAGTGCCATTTCGCGCAAATTTTTACTAAAAGACGTGTGATGAACTAATAAAAAGTGTACCTATTGTGTTCTGTTTTTAATACTAAATGAAGTGCAAATGTGACAGAATCATGAAAACTGTATGTGTTGTTCTTGTTATAATCAAAACAAGTGAAGTTGTGGATTTGACACGACATACCTGATATACCTACAGGCCACCATAGTATGAAGTAAGTTTCTAATTTTATTCACTTTTCTATTTCCAATGATTTTTGATTGAAAAAGTTGTAAATGTGTCAAGAAACGGATTGACCAATTGATAAGAAAATTTATACACCGTAAAAAAGGACGTGATTTTTACAAATGCATGCAAAATTGAAACTTGGTCTGTTTCATTATATTGATTGCCACAATGGAACATAAAATCGTCAAATAATTGATTATTAAAAACTAAAAGTAAGAACTTTGTACGTTGTTGTAACGATATTATTGTATCCTATAATATCTATGGTAACAAAAAAATTCATTACTTTCAATATCGGACGCTTCAAATTTCCTCTGATAAATCCTTACACATTTTTTAAAAACATTTATAAGTACCTAAGCCACATTTCATAGAGATATAGACATTATTCTTGAATATTAGACTTGTTGGATCGATTCATTGCAACTCTGGTTGCAACTAAAAGAAGATTCATATTGGTGCTGCGATCTTCTGGATCATCTTCTTGAACGTGACATCGAGATGCTGTGCAATGGACCAGAATCTGACGTCACCAAGTACATCATTACACACAGGAGTACTGAGTTCGAGTCCTGTAGCCAGGTATAGTGATCATGGTGTCGCGTGATTGTTCAAGTTCAACAGATCGAGAAGCTGATCGCTTCCCAGTCTTGCTCATAATCAATCATATTGGTGATTGTGTGATACATTGTAAAGTTTGATTGTGTATGATAGGATCTCTAGTGTATGTCATTTCAAATTATGTGTACAATTTTAAATATCATAACTGAATCGGTAGTTTGTTATATGATGGCATACCTTCGAAAGGTACTTCAAAATGATAAATACATTTCCTGTACAATTCCCAGGAATTTGTTGAGTCATTCCTCCTTCCTCTAAGTATACTGATATATTTCTAATCATTTAAATCTGCGCTATAAATTGATATTATTTCTGACATGTACATTCTGGGGAATTGTATTTTGCTGAAAAACAGTTTCATGGCGAGCAATCAAAATAGAGCCTCGTACTTTGAGAGACAAATTCGCACCGTTATTAATATCCCCCCCCCCCCTCAATTCACAGATCAACCCACAGTTTTATTGCTTCGAGTTTTCTCTGACTTCTGGAGACACACGGAGTACAGAACTGCATGGCGCATAGTGACCAAGTCATGTGATTGTTTACACTGAATTCAATCTCATGTTTAGCTGAATATTGAGAGATATTCTTATCTTTGGGTCGGGTACAATATCAAGTATTTAGTTCACCAGCTATCCCCCCTCCACCGCTCCGCTAAACAAAGAAAATCCTTTGCATACAAAGGAAAACAGACACATTTTCTATACAAATTGAAGTAGTAAATTAGTCGTTTTCACTTTTCATCATTTCTTGGTCAAATTTGCATCATACAGGTTGAATTCAGAACAATGGAGTAATCATTGTTTACAACAGAGAAAATGTAATAATTGTATTTGATACCAAAAATGCCAAAATGAACACCATATTCTTGTATTGTAACCATAGCAATATTATTAGAAGACGAACTAAAACCTAAAACAGATTCGTTGTGATTCGGAACAGTTTATACAGAACATCGAGCAAGTCCCTGGTCCATGGTTTGTCCAAACATTTGACTCGAAAGATAAAACGAAGAGGACACTTGTTGGGAGAGTCAGATTCCATTTAAGAGTCTGCAGTTCGACACCAGTTCAGTCCCAGAGTACAGGACGTCAATCCGTTAGTATTTCAAATATCTCTATCGTATACTAAGTTATGGTACCTACGATTAGATTATTACCAGAGTTTTTGAAATGATCAAAAAAGCTTTCCCCTCCTACGAGTATCGTAATAAGTTCAACATGACTTGGAAGTGATCAATGAATGGATGATTAAGAATGAAATGAGCTTGAATGTGAAGAAGTGCGTAGTTGTGAGTTATACGCGAGCCAGAAAAAGTAATCCTGCCAAATATTCCATTGCTGAGCAGACACTGCAAGTGATGAATGGCTACAAATACCTTGGAGTCTGGATTGATGAAACTTTGGAGTGGAAAGACCATATAAGTCTAGTTGCCAGTAAAGCCCTTAAAAACATAAATTTTGTCTATAGAAACTTGATGGGAGCAAGCATAGCTACGAAAAACATGGCATATAAGACACTCTTGAGACCTCTTCTGGAATATGGAGGTGCCATATGGGACCCTTACCGAGAAAATGCAGTTAGGTCACTAGAAAATATTCAAAAAATTGCGGCTAGAAGGGTGACTGGTAGAGTAAAGAAGTGGAAGAAGGAACGGAATGAGAGAGGTGTTTTGAATGTTGTTTGGGAAAGTCCCAATGAAATGATGAAGGAATTGGAATGGGAAACTTTAGAAAGCAGAAGGAAGACTGCAAGGTTATGCAATATGTTTAAAATGAGAAATGGCAATATTGGATGGTCTGAATGTGCTGGAAAGTTAGAAGAAAAACGTCAAGGAAGAACAACCTCAAGTCACATGATAAAAGAACTTTTTGCACGAACCGATTGCGGTAGATTTTCATTTTTGGCCAGAACCGTTCGTGACTGGAACAAATTGCAACACTTTGATATGACTGACATATCTGTAAAAGAGTTTCGACATATGGTGACATCTAAGAACGAGGAGGACGGTGATGAAGGAAGTGAAGACAACAAGAATTAGAAGGACCTTGAGAGCTGGCTCTATTATTTATTATACCATATTATTAATTTTCATTGTACTGTTGTTCCTTACCACCTTGTGGATACCCACTACTTGTAAGATGTGTACAAAATAAATCTAAAAAAAAAAAAAAAAAAAAATCTAAAATAAGAAAAAAAATAAAAAATAAATATATATAATAAAAAAAATTACAAAAACTGCGAATTGCTCCTAATGTGGATGATTACGAAACTTTCAACCAATCGAAACTAAAAGAACAAAATGATATGAAAAATTTGACAAAATTCATATAAAAACAGCGGAATTGTTCCTCGAGTTCCAATGAAATAACTTATCGTCACCGTAACTTCACTAAATTTGTCTTTGAAATACGGAATTGTGGGTTCGTAGATTGCGTTTCCCTCTCACTTCTTAAATTAAACGAGTTATGCATGCTCGACGCAAGCGCTCGGCCGTTGAAGCAAATTGAGAGAGAACATTTGTTTCTTAAGTGGGTGTAACTTTGATAGGATGTTCACATGATCAGTCTGATTGTATATGAGTAGCATTTTTTAATTTTTGCTTCGTGCCAACTTACAGAGCACGCAACGCCTGAAAAGTCATGTGATAGTTATACACTGAGTTGTAAGCGTGGCCTTGAAAAGTTTTTAAGCTATTTTTACTATATCTTTTACCAATATTATAGTTAATAAAAAAAGGCTTTGTACGAGTCTTCAGAACTGTTCAATGAAAATAATTTCATGGTTTAAATGGTAATTATTCTTTTTATTTCGTTCTACAGACGTTTAGTGCCATATTTTTACTAATTTTCAGGCACTAAACGTCTATAAGACAAGACAATATAAAACTAATAAATCATTCCAAGCTATGAAATTATTTTCATTGAACTGTTTTGAAGACTCGTACAAAGCCTTATTTTATTAAAAATTACATTGGTAAAGGATATTGATAAAAATCGATTAAAAAACTTTTCAAGGCCACGCTCACTCTCAGTCATCTTAAATCTCATGTTTAGATAAATATTGAGAGAGATTCTTATCTTTGGGTCGGGTAGATTGTAAAGTATTTAGTTCACCAGCTATCCCGCTCCACCCCACAAAGAAAATCTTTTGCTTACAACGGAAAACCGACACATTTTCTATAAATTGACGTTGGGATTAGTCGTTTTCACTTTTCAACATTTCTTGGTCAAACTTGCATCATACAAGTTGAATCCAGAATTCGGAGGACAATGGGGTAATCATTTTGTACAACAGAGAAAATGTAATAGTTGTATTTGATACCAAAAATGCCAAAATGAACACCATATTCTTGTATTGTAACCATAGCAATACTATTGGAAGACGAACTAAAACCTAAAACAGATTCGTTGTGATTCGGCACAGTTATAAGGAACATCGACATGTCGCTGGTCCATGGTTTGTCCAAACATTTGACTCGAGTGATAAAACGAAGACGGACAGAATATGTTGGAGAGTCAAATTTCATTTAAGAGTCTGCAGTTCGACACCAGCAGTGCGATTGTGTAACTCTCATTGTGAGATGTACATGAACATCTTTCACTTCTAGCCAATAGCGAAACAAATAGATTAGATTAGATTATTGTGGTTTAACGGCGCGTCAACGACGAGGTTATATTGCGCACATTAATTTTTGCATTTTTGCATTTAACTTTGTTGATATAAGTGGTGGACATGGGGAGGGGTTGACCTAACGGGCCCGATCCGGGGGAGTCCAACACTGGTGGGGAGGCCAGGCAGGAATGGGGACGGACCGGGGGGTGTGAGGATTCGGGCCGGCGGAACCCGATTTCAGGGGGATCACCATCTCGAGGGGGAAGGCCGGCCCGAGGGGAGGGGAGGGGACCGCAAATTCAAGGGAGGACATGGTTAGGCCGACCCTGGCTGCTCTTTGTCCGGACCTCACCACTGACCTGTCCGGCATGGGTAACCCTTACACATGAGCATATGCTCGCCGGCGTAGCTGCAATGGATCATTGGCCAACGCAAACCCCACCACCGCGCTAAGGTGGCAGCCATCGGTGGGGAAACAAATAGAAGCTAATAGAAGTCAGTCCCTTTCCGCTATTGGCTAGAAGTGAAAGATGTTCATGCACTTCTCACAATGAGAGTTACACAATCGCACTGCAGTTCAGTCCCAGAGTACAGGACGTCAATCCGGTAGTATTTCAAATATCTCTATCGTACTATAAGGTATGGCACCTACGATTAGATTATTACCAGAATTTTTAGAGGATACAAAATATTAATTCCCCTCCTACGAGTATCGTATTACTAAGCTATAAATAACTAAAGAAATCAAAAAAATAAAAACACTACGAAATGAGCCTAATGTAGATGACTACGAGACTTTCTTAGCCAATCAAAACTAACAGAACAAAATAGTATTTGAAACATTTTTCAAATTCATATAAAAACAGATAAATTGTTCCTTGAGTGCCAATGAAAGGACTTACAGTCTTAACAGTAAATTTGTCTTTAGATACGGAATTGTGGGTTCGTAGATTGCGTTCCCTCTCACTTTTTAAATAACAAATGAAAAGCACCAAACAATAGGAAGTACTTACGTGCTATATGCAAAAGCAATAGCTAGGTTTATTTTAAAAGTCTCTATTGACTCGTTCCATGCCAAAGCGGCCCAACAATTTACGTCACCTTCTTTAATGTTGGTCAAACTTGGTAGAATTGTTTATAAACCTAAATAATCACATACGTATTTTTTTGTTTTGCCATATCTCTAACGGTGTTGGAGAGACGCACCCCGAAAAAACCAACTTTTAGTAGGGGTTGATTTACATAATGTATCGTAACTTTGGATCCGTTTGAGATAATTGATTGATCTATTTTAATTATTAGAGCTAATTAAATGAGCTTTTTAACTAGATATTTAAAATTAAAAAAATATTTTTACAGGGGTGGCCAAACTAAATGTTTACAATAAACACCCTCATCCCCCAAAGAGAGGCCACTTTTAAAAATCTGAAAAAAATATATGATATCGGCAAAATATAGTACTAAAATATCGCGCAAGTCGAATTATAGGCCTACTTCTACTTTAGGCGCAGTAAACAAAAGTTTAAGGCAATGTTGAGAAATGTGCACTATTTTCCTGTGTGATGGGACTTGTATTTTTCACTAACGATGGAACGCGACTTTGATTCCTCTTTATAAAATAAATATTCGATATTTGTTGTTAATTGTCCCTCCGATCCGACATATTACCCTATTAAAGCAAAAATGCATGAACTAGATCGCAGTTCTTCTTCTTCTTACACCATTGATTCTCAAATTCATTGTCTAATTAGAAGTAGGTACATTATTACAATATTGTATTTGCAGTTAGTAGGTAAATTAAGACTTCGTAGCATTTGACTGTATAAGGTTTCAGAGTATTTGTGAGTATGCAAAATTCAATAATAAATCCAAGACAGGGATGACCAAACCAATGTTTGCAGTCTTTATCCCTTACCCTGCCCTACAAGAGATCACTTTCAAAAATAAAATAATAAACTAATGTAGGTATGTTGCTAGTAGTTAATATGAACACAGGCTTAGCAACGTTATTAAGCGAGCGGAGCGAGCGTCTCTACTTGACTCTTGCGGCACTTTCTCTGTGTGTGTGTTTTTTTTTGTCGCTTCAACCCAGGTCGCACCGGTCAACGCATCGATCTGAAATTTTGCACACACCTTCATCTCATACTAACTTAGACCTGTATAGTTTTTGAGAAAGATCCGTCCATAAATAAAAAAAAATCGTGTTTTCCCATATAAATAGCATTGTAGGTTCGAGGAGTCCGTTGCGGCCGCCCGATGCGCTCCATTCAAAACAAACTCGGAAGCAGTCAGCTGTCTATAGATTATTGTTAGAATACGTTTTACGGTTAAATAGGTATAGTTATAGCAATACCTGCGAGGTTATAGTTTTTATTTTATTTTAACCGATAGTATAGGTATTTATTGTTTATAAAAGTTTTAACATGCAGTCTTACTTTCAATCCTTTCAAATGCTAAGCAAATTTTTTGTAGACCGGCGAAATGTCTGCTTGATTGTAGAAATAGATTGGTTGGTTGGTTGATAAATGAAATTACGTTTATGAATTATTTTATTTATTCAGTCAATACGTTATATTTATAGTTACAATACAATGTGTTGGGTAATAGGAAATTGCTCTATTGTATGGAACGGCAAGTAGCTGTTTGAATACTATTTCTTAAATTATGTCATGTTGCCTATTTTGTGAGTTTCAATCTCTGTATTTATCTGTATTGTTTAATTATCTGTTTTGTTTCTGTAATTATTATTTGGAATAAATTTCTTTGATACACACCTAAATACTCCAAAAAATACACATGAGTGTGTGTCTGTTACTAACTTGCAATGAGACACAAATGCAGTTATTTTTTATATAATTTAGTGAATCATGCTTCTAGCCTTCAGTATATTATTGCCGTGTTTTAAGGAATTATGGTTCGAGGTGTTGCACGTATCCGTGCTCGCTTATCAACGCGTTACACAGAGCGTTTTCCTAGTATATTCATATGGAAGTTAGTTAATTTTTCAATAAAGGCCCGCGTTTTTGTGCGCTTTCAATTATTCTTTTTCAATCAATCTTAATTATAAACGATTTTACATTATCTGTTAGAGATATACAGATTATACAGATACATTCTATGTAAAATCGTTTATAATTAAGAATGATTCCTGCTGAAAGCGTACAAAGCCGCAGGCCTAATTTATTGAAACATTAACATAGAATTCAACATGATGACGAACTTTTCTCAATTCCCAGTACCTGACCAAACTTGCTGAGCTTATGTTCATATTAATTACGCGTAACGTACATTATTTTTTCATTTTTGAAAGCGGTATCTTGTTGGGTGGTGGTGAGGGGTAAAGACGACAAACTTTGGTTTGGTCACCCCTGTCTTGGATGTATTATTCAATATTTGCATACTGACAAATACTCTGAAACTTTATACAGTCAAATGCTGTGAAGAATTATTTTACCTACTAACTGCAAATACAATATTGCAATAATAAGTACTTCGAGGACACTAACAACACAATTAACACGGAGGGACAATTAACAACAAATATCGAATATTTATTTTATAAAGAGGATTCAAAGTCGCATTCGGTCGTTAGTGAAAAATACAAGTCCCATCACACAGGAAAATAGTGCACATTTCTCAACATTACCTCAAACTTTTGTTTACTGCGCCTAAAGTAGAAGTAGGCCTAGAATGCGACTTACGCGATATTTTAGTACTATGTATTGCCGTTATCATATATTTTTTTCAAATTTTTAAAAGTGGCCTCTCTTTAGGGGGTGGGGGTAAATAAAGTCAAAATTTGGTTTGGTCACCCCTGTTAAAATATTTTTAAAAGTGCAATATCTAGTTAACAAGGTCATGCTATGAGCTCCAATTACTAAAATAAAACAATCGATTATCTCAAACGGATCAAAAGTTATGATAGATTATGTAAATCAACCCCAACAAAAAGTTGGTTTCTTTAGGGGAGCGTCGCTCGAACACGGTTAGAGATATGGCGAAACAAAAAAAATACATGTGTGTTTATTTATGTATGTGAACATTTATACCAAGTTTTACCAAAATTAAAGATGGTGATGTAAATTTTTCACTTTTTTGGTCGCGTTTGTATGGAATTAGCCTATTGTCTTTTGATGCTTCACATTTATCATTTTGAAGATTTCTTTCAAGCAAAATTCAGTCACAATGTTAGAAGTATAGCTTTGGAAACAGTAACATGGGTGCAATTTTATCACAAATACAGTTTCTTACAAAATCTGTAGCTTAGCCCTTATTCTCCCATTTAAAGTGGATATTTGAAACATATTTCAAAATCATATAAAACAGATAAATTGTTCCTTGAGTGCCAATGAAGGTTGAAGGTTGCATTTCAAACTGTTGTATCTGCCATCTGGTCATTGTTACAACAAAGAAGGTCGCGGCAAAGTATAAGAATGTCGAGCATACAATGATCACCATGTAACTATAACAACGAAATCGGAAATAAAATATCGCAGTCAATGTTTGAAGCGATATGAAAAAGCGGTTGTATGATATGATTTGAACATCTGTACAGAAGCCATCTCGCCTCAGCTACACATTGGACACAGAATGATGGAGATGAATTGCAGACACAAGTGAAGACAATCTGAGATTCAAGAGTCCACACTTCGACACCAGTTCAGTGTCTAGATTAGTGACGTCAATCCGGTATTTCAAAATATCTTAATCGAACTAAAAGGAAATGTTCACAGATTCTTCTGCAGTCACTACACTTGATGGGACCAATGAGACTGCACCACTTTTAACCAATTTCCATCACAGGGTGAACCAGTGGAATAACAGTTTCGCCCCGACGAGAACGTCAAACAAATTTACTCGCTCGAGCTCATGCTTCTGCCCAAACAAAGTTCTTGGCAGACTTGCTTTCTTATTGAATTGAAGATAATATTTTAGATATATTGAATTGTGTTTTATTGAAGTGCATGCCCAAAAACACTATTAAATTTTAACAAACAGTGAATGAAATAACAGGAAATAACCAAGTGTTTCTCCATTGCTCCAGATATGATCCTGGTTGACTGCTGCTTCAGGACAGCGGGTTCGAATCCCTGCAGTGTGTCCCGCCTCTCATCCTCGATGGTCGTCACATCCTGGTGTTTCTCGTCTTCCAGATGTTGTCCCATCTTGTTACTTCGCGGTACCGTAAGCTGTCTGATAGTATTGCAGTGAACTACGCTGTTGTTTGAACCGTAGCTACGGCCGGGGACAGACAAAGATCTCCCCAATGTCACAGCTTGTCACAAAACCAACTCCCCCCTCCCCCCTCTGTAATTACGTCACAAATTGTGGATCGCCCCCCCCCCCCCCCCCCAATAGGATAGAGTACCATATTTTTTTATTTCAAAAATAAAAAAATATAGAAATTTGAGTTTGGAAGTGTGACGTAACATAACTATACTTACACACCCTCCCCCCTTGTGCTTATGTCACAAATAGTGAATCCCCCTCTCCACCAAAATCGCGAACGTAGTTTATGGACTGCACCTTAGTGAACAACGCTGTTGTTTAAACCGTAGCTCTTCGACTACACGATGAACACGATGTCAGTGGAGTGTGTTGATAATACGGTGGCGCAGAGTCTGGTCACTAGTGATCAGCGCTGTTGTTTGAACCGTAGCTTTTCGACTGCACGATGAACACGATGTCAGTGGAGTGTGTTGATAATACGGTGCCACAGTGTAGTCACTTGGCCTCTTCCCTTGTGACTATGTCACAAATCGTGACCCCCCCCTTGAACAACGCTGTTGTTAGAACCGTAGCTCTTCGACTACACGATGAACACGATGTCAGTGGAGTGTGTTGATAATACGGTGGCGCAGAGTCTGGTCACTAGTGATCAGCGCTGTTGTTTGAACCGTAGCTTTTCGACTGCACGATGAACACGATGTCAGTGGAGTGTGTTGATAATACGGTGCCACAGTGTAGTCACTTGGCCTCTTCCCTTGTGACTATGTCACAAATCGTGACCCCCCCTTGAACAACGCTGTTGTTAGAACCGTAGCTCTTCGACTACACGATGAACACGATGTCAGTGGAGTGTGTTGATAATACGGTGGCGCAGAGTCTGGTCACTAGTGATCAGCGCTGTTGTTTGAACCGTAGCTTTTCGACTGCACGATGAACACGATGTCAGTGGAGTGTGTTGATAATACGGTGCCACAGTGTAGTCACTTGGCCTCTTCCCTTGTGACTATGTCACAAATCGTGACCCCCCCTTGAACAACGCTGTTGTTAGAACCGTAGCTCTTCGACTACACGATGAACACGATGTCAGTGGAGTGTGTTGATAATACGGTGGCGCAGAGTCTGGTCACTAGTGATCAGCGCTGTTGTTTGAACCGTAGCTTTTCGACTGCACGATGAACACGATGTCAGTGGAGTGTGTTGATAATACGGTGCCACAGTGTAGTCACTTGGCCTCTTCCCTTGTGACTATGTCACAAATCGTGACCCCCCCCTTGAACAACGCTGTTGTTTAAACCGTAGCTCTTCGACTACACGATGAACACGATGTCAGTGGAGTGTGTTGATAATACGGTGGCGCAGAGTCTGGTCACTAGTGATCAGCGCTGTTGTTTGAACCGTAGCTTTTCGACTGCACGATGAACACGATGTCAGTGGAGTGTGTTGATAATACGGTGCCACAGTGTAGTCACTTGGCCTCTTCCCTTGTGACTATGTCACAAATCGTGACCCCCCCTTGAACAACGCTGTTGTTAGAACCGTAGCTCTTCGACTACACGATGAACACGATGTCAGTGGAGTGTGTTGATAATACGGTGGGGCAGAGTCTGGTCACTAGTGATCAGCGCTGTTGTTTGAACCGTAGCTTTTCGACTGCACGATGAACACGATGTCAGTGGAGTGTGTTGATAATACGGTGCCACAGTGTAGTCACTTGGCCTCTTCCCTTGTGACTTTGTCACAAATTGTGACCCCCCCCCCCCTGAACAACGCTGTTGTTAGAACCGTAGCTCTTTGACTACACGATGAACACGATGTCAGTGGAGTGTGTTGATAATACGGTGCCACAGTGTAGTCACTTGACCTTCTTCCCTTGTGACTATGTCACAAATCGTGACCCCCCCTTAAACAACGCTGTTGTTTGAACCGTAGCTCTTCGACTGCACGATGAACACGATGTCAGTGGAGTGTGTTGATAATACGGTGCCACAGTGTAGTCACTTGACCTTCTTCCCTTGTGACTTTGTCACAAATTGTGACCCTCCCCCCCCCCCCCCCTGAACAACGCTGTTGTTAGAACCGTAGCTCTTCGACTACACGATGAACACGATGTCAGTGGAGTGTGTTGATAATACGGTGGCGCAGTGTAGTCACTTGACCTTCTTCCCTTGTGAATATGTCACAAATCGTGACCCCCCCTTGAACAACGCTGTTGTTTGAACCGTAGCTCTTCGACTGCACGATGAACACGATGTCAGTGGAGTGTGTTGATAATACGGTGCCACAGTGTAGTCACTTGGCCTTCTTCCCTTGTGACTATGTCACAAATCGTGACCCCCCCTTGAACAACGCTGTTGTTAGAACCGTAGCTCTTCGACTACACGATGAACACGATGTCAGTGGAGTGTGTTGATAATACGGTGGCGCAGAGTCTGGTCACTAGTGATCAGCGCTGTTGTTTGAACCGTAGCTTTTCGACTGCACGATGAACACGATGTCAGTGGAGTGTGTTGATAATACGGTGCCACAGTGTAGTCACTTGGCCTCTTCCCTTGTGACTTTGTCACAAATCGTGACCCCCCCTTGAACAACGCTGTTATTAGAACCGTAGCTCTTCGACTACACGATGAACACGATGTCAGTGGAGTGTGTTGATAATACGGTGGCGCAGGTCTACAGCTCTGTTGTTTGAACCGTAGCTTTTCGACTGCACGATGAACACGATGTCAGTGGAGTGTGTTGAAAATACGGTGCCACAGTGTAGTCACTTAGCCTTCTTCCCTTGTGACTTTGTCACAAATTGTGACCCTCCCCCCCCCCCCTGAACAACGCTGTTGTTAGAACCGTAGCTCTTCGACTACACGATGAACACGATGTCAGTGGAGTGTGTTGATAATACGGTGGCGCAGTGTAGTCACTTGACCTTCTTCCCTTGTGAATATGTCACAAATCGTGACCCCCCCTTGAACAACGCTGTTGTTTGAACCGTAGCTCTTCGACTACACGATGAACACGATGTCAGTGGAGTGTGTTGATAATACGGTGGCGCAGAGTCTGGTCACTTGATCAGCGCTGTTGTTTGAACCGTAGCTTTTCGACTGCACGATGAACACGATGTCAGTGGAGTGTGTTGATAATACGGTGCCACAGTGTAGTCACTTGGCCTTCTTCCCTTGTGACTATGTCACAAATCGTGACCCCCCCTTGAACAACGCTGTTGTTAGAACCGTAGCTCTTCGACTACACGATGAACACGATGTCAGTGGAGTGTGTTGATAATACGGTGGCGCAGAGTCTGGTAACTAGTGATCAGCGCTGTTGTTTGAACCGTAGCTTTTCGACTGCACGATGAACACGATGTCAGTGGAGTGTGTTGATAATACGGTGCCACAGTGTAGTCACTTGGCCTCTTCCCTTGTGACTTTGTCACAAATCGTGACCCCCCCTTGAACAACGCTGTTATTAGAACCGTAGCTCTTCGACTACACGATGAACACGATGTCAGTGGAGTGTGTTGATAATACGGTGGCGCAGGTCTACAGCTCTGTTGTTTGAACCGTAGCTTTTCGACTGCACGATGAACACGATGTCAGTGGAGTGTGTTGATAATACGGTGCCACAGTGTAGTCACTTAGCCTTCTTCCCTTGTGACTTTGTCACAAATTGTGACCCTCCCCCCCCCCCCCCCCCTGAACAACGCTGTTGTTAGAACCGTAGCTCTTCGACTACACGATGAACACGATGTCAGTGGAGTGTGTTGATAATACGGTGGCGCAGGTCTACAGCTCTGTTGTTTGAACCGTAGCTTTTCGACTGCACGATGAACACGATGTCAGTGGAGTGTGTTGAAAATACGGTGCCACAGTGTAGTCACTTAGCCTTCTTCCCTTGTGACTTTGTCACAAATTGTGACCCTCCCCCCCCCCCCTGAACAACGCTGTTGTTAGAACCGTAGCTCTTCGACTACACGATGAACACGATGTCAGTGGAGTGTGTTGATAATACGGTGGCGCAGTGTAGTCACTTGACCTTCTTCCCTTGTGAATATGTCACAAATCGTGACCCCCCCTTGAACAACGCTGTTGTTTGAACCGTAGCTCTTCGACTACACGATGAACACGATGTCAGTGGAGTGTGTTGATAATACGGTGGCGCAGAGTCTGGTGACTTGATCAGCGCTGTTGTTTGAACCGTAGCTTTTCGACTGCACGATGAACACGATGTCAGTGGAGTGTGTTGATAATACGGTGCCACAGTGTAGTCACTTGGCCTTCTTCCCTTGTGACTATGTCACAAATCGTGACCCCCCCCCCCCCCCTGAACAACGCTGTTGTTAGAACCGTAGCTCTTCGACTACACGATGAACACGATGTCAGTGGAGTGTGTTGATAATACGGTGGCGCAGAGTCTGGTCACTAGTGATCAGCGCTGTTGTTTGAACCGTAGCTTTTCGACTGCACGATGAACACGATGTCAGTGGAGTGTGTTGATAATACGGTGCCACAGTGTAGTCACTTGGCCTTCTTCCCTTGTGACTATGTCACAAATCGTGACCCCCCCCCCTGAACAACGCTGTTGTTAGAACCGTAGCTCTTCGACTACACGATGAACACGATGTCAGTGGAGTGTGTTGATAATACGGTGGCGCAGGTCTACAGCTCTGTTGTTTGAACCGTAGCTTTTCGACTGCACGATGAACACGATGTCAGTGGAGTGTGTTGATAATACGGTGCCACAGTGAAGTCACTTAGCCTTCTTCCCTTGTGACTTTGTCACAAATTGTGACCCTCCCCCTCCCTGAACAACGCCGTTGTTAGAACCGTAGCTCTTCGACTACACGATGAACACGATGTCAGTGGAGTGTGTTGATAATACGGTGGCGCAGTGTAGTCACTTGACCTTCTTTCCTTGTGACTATGTCACAAATCGTGACCCCCCCTTGAACAACGCTGTTGTTAGAACCGTAGCTTTTCGACTACACGATGAACACGATGTCAGTGGAGTGTGTTGATAATACGGTGGCGCAGAGTCTGGTCACTAGTGATCAGCGCTGTTGTTTGAACCGTAGCTTTTCGACTGCACGATGAACACGATGTCAGTGGAGTGTGTTGATAATACGGTGCCACAGTGTAGTCACTTGGCCTCTTCCCTTGTGACTATGTCACAAATCGTGACCCCCCCTTGAACAACGCTGTTGTTAGAACCGTAGCTCTTCGACTACACGATGAACACGATGTCAGTGGAGTGTGTTGATAATACGGTGGCGCAGAGTCGGTCACTAGTGATCAGCGCTGTTGTTTGAACCGTAGCTTTTCGACTGCACGATGAACACGATGTCAGTGGAGTGTGTTGATAATACGGTGCCACAGTGTAGTCACTTGGCCTCTTCCCTTGTGACTATGTCACAAATCGTGACCCCCCCTTGAACAACGCTGTTGTTAGAACCGTAGCTCTTCGACTACACGATGAACACGATGTCAGTGGAGTGTGTTGATAATACGGTGGCGCAGAGTCTGGTCACTAGTGATCAGCGCTGTTGTTTGAACCGTAGCTTTTCGACTGCACGATGAACACGATGTCAGTGGAGTGTGTTGATAATACGGTGCCACAGTGTAGTCACTTGGCCTTCTTCCCTTGTGACTTTGTCACAAATCGTGACCCCCCCCCCCCCCCCCCCCTGAACAACGCTGTTGTTAGAACCGTAGCTCTTCGACTGCACGATGAACACGATGTCAGTGGAGTGTGTTGATAATACGGTGCCACAGTGTAGTCACTTGACCTTCTTCCCTTTTGTCACAAATCGTGAACACCCCCCCCCCCCCCCCCCCTCCCTTCCCACCCCCCTGAACAACGCTGTTGTTAGAACCGTAGCTTTTTGACTGCACGATGTAAATGCAGCTCTTCATGAAAGTGTTGTTCTTTATTTTGATAAATAGAACAAGATATTTAATGCCGCTTTTTTAGTGAATTTTGTTTTAGTGTCTTGCTGGCTGTACTGGTGTTGATACACACACGCTGTTTCCCGGGTTTCGATATTTTTGCAGATCAACTACTTACCTTCCAATACGTTCACAGGTAATTATGTTATGGAACTTTTCAATATCATACTTTTGGGCATGCACTTCATCATGTATATAATTTCTCTCTTTGTTAATTTTCTTTTTATTTCGAAAAGATTTCCCACGGACATGACTTCTCTTCACTGCTTCAATTTTCTCATAGCTTATTGTACAACAGATTCATACGCTTGATATAAACGTGTTTATTGATGTATCTGTTTCATACACATTGTTGAAGTGAAGGAGGCTGTATTTCCTGAAAGGCGTCTTTGCTGTTCTTTTCGACGTCAAGCGTCTGGGCGTCGAGCAACGTCGTCAGCGTGTCAAGCTGAAAAATTACTTTAAACGATACAAATAATGCAGCTTAGATGATTTATGAAATTGTATATAATTGATGATAATAAAATGAATTTGTCTCCAATTTTCCTGTCTTCACTTTCAATTGATGGTTTCCAATATTTTAGTCATGACTATAAGCTCCCAACAAGAGTTGCCGTTTGTCAACTAAGCGTCGTTCTTTCTTAGTATATAAAAAACAGTGATCATTACGCTTCAATCTAGCATAAATCATGTCACAACATCCCTGATTTTCTTATTCTTCCTCCTTACGCTGCTCAACCAAACGCAAATCACAGCTATCATTTCCAATCTAGGGGAGTCTTATGGGAGCGAACACACAGGACGAGCAAAAGACTCGTGTAAAACTCCCCAGGGCGAAAAACCGCGTGACAGAGCGGGAAAAAACGCGCCGTGTGCCGTACGCTGCAAAATCAAAATGATTTTACATCATTAGACTAGGGTCACCTTTTTGACCAGGGTTCGACATGTGATTCATAAAACAAAAAATTTTTGGTAAGGTTCAGCACGAGTTGAAATCTACGATTTGACGTAGCCAAAGAAATTAAGTTTTGTAAAACTTGAGAACATTTTGTAAATTCAACCTCATAATGGAGCAAATTTGGGCATTTTTGCATGGCCATATCAACATTTTTGTATTTCTGGGGGTGATATCTGGGGGTGTCAAGATGAACAGTGGGGGGTCATTGACCCCCACTTTCCCCCTACGCGCCCGGGAGAAAACTAGAACTAATGGCCAGACACTGACTGGGCCATTTTCACTTTATAATTATTTAAAATGAAAACGTGAAAATGTTCATAACTTGTCATAGAATCAATCAAATCTAAAGTCATCGTTGTCCTTGTGGTTGTCCTTGTGCACTTGGGCCCGGTCTTTCAATACTTTGCTAAAGTCTCCATTAGCTCGTAACAGTTAGTTAGTGGTCATTCTAGAAATGTAATTGGTTGTTGCCATGGCAATATATTCCTAATTGACTGTATAAAAGTTAGCAAGGCATTGAAAGACCGGCCCTTAGTCAGCAAACTTAGACCAATGCCGATTTAATTTTCATCTGTTGAGCATTGAGCGAGCACCGACGTACAGCACCAATTATTTTTATTGCTTCTTGTCTGATATTGCCATTGCCATCATCGTTGGACAGAGAACTAATCCAGATTCATTGATGCAGTGAATGCAAATAAGCAAATGCCTTTTTGAAAATAAAAACATATTTGATTGTTAAAACACCCTATTTTCGCACTCCAAAGAGTAAATTTTCATTCATAAATATTACATTTAAATTTACTGAACATTTTGGCGGGAAAACGGTATTCATGTCGAATTATGTCATATTTTTTATAACCATGTCCATGGCAACCTCATTGTTGGATGGTAAAAATGTCATCACGCGATAGCCTGCCGTTTTCCCGCCAAAGAAATTTGCAAAAAATGTGATCCAGGCTACCACACATACCGTATAACCGTATTTTGTAATAAACAGTATCATAATTTATCCAAAATCTAATTGTCTGACAGTTATTCTCAAGAAACGTTGTTTTGGTTGATCGTAGAAATTACTGCTAAAACAATCAGCAACATTCAACAATCATCAACAATCAAACAATATTGCGAGCACATGCGAGCAATAAATTACATTGTTTTCATCACGTAACACATGTGCCTCGCCGGTAGCGAGGTAGCGAGGCACATGTGTTACGGGGCTTGCCCTATACTCGCTACCGGTAAGTGTACCTCTGTATGTATGTACATTTTAAAATAAATAATAATAAAATAATATTGTTGGTCAACTTACCTATCTTTGATTGGAACGCAAAGTTTCTCATGTATCATGTACATGGCAACACTAATTTGATAGATCGCAAAAAATACAAACTAAAAATTGTAAGCAGCATTGAAATAAAAATCACCTAGCATATAAATAGTCGAATTAAAATATGTATTACACTCGATGAACTTATCAATAATGCATGTCGCGGCCGTGGTGTTAGCAAGGCAACAATTGCGACTGAGAGGATGAAACTGATAGCTTGGAAGTGGACTGTATAGTGAGTAGTGGTTTACCTTTACTGGCGTCGCGACGTCGGCGTCTGCAACGATGTCGGTCGAAGTCTTGGTTCCTCTGGGATGTAAAGCCAGGGTGGATGGACACTGCAGTGAGGTAAATCGGGAATTGTATGGAAAATGATGTAGGAACTATTGTAGATAGTACGAACAAATTAAACTGGGTAATATCTTGGAGACTCGGCTTCGATGCCTGACCAGTGATAACTTAAACGTACGAGAATAACTAAACACGCGCTTCGCTTGGCTCGATGCAAGCGGGCTAGACGAGAAAAACGAAACAACGACCTACTTCGGTAAGGTTACGTTGCGAACTGATAACCATGCGGCCGGAAGGAAAAACCAACCCTTGTTGCATGGAGAAAACATACCTAGGGTGCATACCGATTTATTATCAGGTCGCCCAGTTTCCCTATCCTTTTAACATTGTGACGTAACACCTGGACGTGACCTTGAGTCGAATCGTGGTCGAATGAATGAAAATAGAGTAATCACAACGCCCGACCTCTTGAGCTTGAGTATTATGGGTACTGGTTTCAGCTAGTTTCAGCTCGTTTGTTGACGCGGCAAGTTTGATTTAACCCGTAAATCCTATGGTGACGTCATCGCCCAACCAGCTCCTATTTTGGACCTCACCCCTAGTTGCACGGAGCAAGTGCCTCCGTCATCAGCAAGGCGGGAAAGACAAATGGCCCAAACAATGCATTATTTTTCTATTTCCCTCCCTGGACCATATTCTCGATTCACGACTCACAAGTGGTGTTGTTTACAGAACTGAAGCCGATTTATGTGTTGTTTAGATTTCAGGCAAACTCCACCAAGCTCGACTGTTTGTTTGTATACGTGACATTAGAATATTACTATTTTATATATGTTATACAGAGCAAAAGCCATTATCATCGTTTCTAAATTTTCTGCGAGTCCTGTCGACTCTTAATTTTATCCCATTCGCATCGTCATGTCGATTGAATTGTGCATTTGGCTTTTGAACAGTAATTTTGTACAGTCATTGACGGTACACTATTGAACTTTTCTAAAAGCCGTCCACTGAACTTGTTTTGTGGTTTCCCTCAGTCTACAATAATAATTCAGAGGAAGATTAAGAAATAACAATTTTTTTTAGTAATAAAATTAGGGATGGACGAAAATATCGATATATCGATGTATATCGATAAAAAAAAATATCGAAATATCGGTACCTGAATATATTGAATATCGATATATTGAAATATCGAATATCGATATATTGAAATATTGAAATATCAATTGACATATCGATATATTGAAATATCGAATATCGATATATTGAAATATTGAAATATCGATATATTGAAATATCGATATATTGAAATATCGATATATTGAAGCCTTAGGTGATACAAAAATGTTCCTAATTCGAAGTTTATACCTACTATGGCAAAATAATTCATATTTGCAGTGCAGCGTTTCGTTTACCAGATTTATGGACAATTTCTCAGTTTATTCACATTTTCTTTCGTATGCGGCTAGTGACCCTATATTTTGGAACAGCTGTGTTATTTATTTTTACATTTTCTTTTGAAATTCCTAGCAGTTTTAGGAGCAATTTAATACATTCATGCGATACCAATATCAATATTTCCAAATTCCTATACATCTAAATATATTATTTCCATATATCAATATTTCGATATATCTATATTTCGATATTTCAATATTTCAATATATCAATATATCAATATATCGATATTTCAATACATCGATATTTCGATATTTCAATATTTCGATATATCGAAATCGATATATAAATGATATCGATAGTCGATATCAAAATCCAAGTTCGCTCCATCCCTAAATAAAATGTAACACAATCATCAACTAATCAATTGAAAATAAAATAATCGAAAATGTAAAATATCAAAAAATTAATATCAGACGGCCGCTGAAAAGGACTATAGTTGTAAACTATCTGCTCTAAATGCAAAAGCAGTACAGTTTCAGATGGTAGTCTGATACACACGCACTCTGATTGCGGTAACTGTTGATGCGGCTGACTGTGCCCGCCACATTGATGTTCATGGCCGTCTGCACGTGTATCGTCGCCTCGAACACGGCGTTGCCCGGGACAGTCTCGACAACCACCACATAGTCGAGCACAGCGTCTGTCTTGGTAAAGTTGCCGCTGTGCTCGACGTGGACGTGGAGGCTCACGTCATGCACCACCGCCAACTCCAGCACGGCGCACTGCGGTAATGACACCAACAACAAGTTCAGATGGTTCACGAGGAACTCCGCCATCTCGGTCGCGACACGCGAGTCTGTTGTCAACGGCTCGCTCTCTTGACACGTGCACCAGTGCGGCCCGATGCCACCCTCCTGACATGTGCGTTGATCGCTGACGGGGAGAAACAGACTCGACCCTCTCGGCCGAGGCGTCAGAGACTCCAGCTCGCGACTCCTGGCTCGGATCGCCGGCTGCGTCAGCTGGGAGAGTTTCATGAAGTCGGCCAGAGTGTAGTGGAGGTCGAACGGAGTCGTGAGTCGCCGAGTGTTTCGACGGAGGTTGACGAGAGCCTCGGTGAAGTTGTGTCTGAACCACGGGGGGAAGATGAACGAGAGCAGTGGAAGTCGCTCCTCGAGACGACCTTGACGTGTTATTCGTATCGGCCCGTAGCGGATGCCGTGGTCGCTCATCAGCACCAGCACAGTCCGCTTCATCGCCTCCGACGACAGCAGCCGACGCAGGACGCTCTCGTACAGCGCGTCACCGAGGCGCGGCGTGTTGAGGAAGTCGTGAGTCAAACTCGCTGCCCAGAAGAAACCGAAAGAGCGCCTTGCCGTCAACGAAGAGACGAACTTTGACGCGTATTGGAGAAGCACTTCGACTTGTAGACGCGTTTCAATGCATAGCCTGGTGTTCTTTATTTTAAAGTGTCCACAGGTCTCCTCGTACAAATTGATGTACGGTCTCATGTAGTAGTCTGTAGGTGGCAAGACAAACCCCACTTTAAAGTAACTGAAGATCCCCATCCACGGTTCATCCTCGCCGAAAGCTGTCCGATACCCAGCTTCACTGAAGTTGTTCCACAAGAAGTTACAGTTATCAAATGATGCATTACGGTTTGGCCAACACGACTCTTTCAACTCCTCTTCTGTTCTTCCCGTGAGGACTGGCACGAGGTTTGGAAACGTGTTGTCGCCGACTTTGTTGTAACCGAGCATCTCCACTGCCTCCATCTCCTTGAGCAGCGCGGCAGTCCGCGGCATCTGTCGGTGGAAGTTGAGTCTTGAGACGCCGTCGATGCCCAAGATGAGGACACTGACGCCGTCCTCGTCTTCCTCGGCCAGCTCACATCGCCTCTCGACACCCTCCTTGAGAGGGGTGAAGCCGTGGTAGTCGATGTACGTCTCCATGCCGTCCATCTGGCACACAACCTCCACGAACTCGTCGACGATGGTCGCCTCTGACTCGAACCGGATGCAGTCCTTCGCATACCTTCGAGAGAGGCACAGAATATTTGTCATACGAATAGAATCTCACTTTCATTTGTTCATTTTCATGACAAAAGACAATTGCTGTCTCACCAAAACAGACAAATAAAGAACTGATCAAACAGTTTGAAATCATACCTAAAGCTACGTTTACAGCTCGGCAACACGAGCGCCCGGGCGCGCTGACACTTTGCCGCTAGCCAATCTGGTGGCTCAGCTCGGACAGCCGAAGCGCCGTAGCGCTGACCTTGAAAGATAAACTATGTTCATCTTTCAAGGTCGGCGCGTCGAGCTGTAAAAGTAATTTTAGTTGATTTTAAACTTTTGTTGAAAGAGTATGTACTCGTTCCTCAACTCTATTGAGATCTCATTACACCCACACATTATTACGAACTTTATTCGTACGAATATATTTGTTGTTCGTTCAAACATTTTAGAATTAAATTATAGAAATTATGGACTGCGTACTTCATAGTTACACAAGCTATTCAATTGGAACTGGGGATGAACTCACTCTATATAGTCGTCGACGTGGACCGAGTAGTCGGACATGTTCCCGTCCACCCTCCAGAACGGCCTGTAACAGCACTTGAGCGCTCTGACGTCACTGATGCTGCGCTCCACCAGCGCCTCTTGGACGATGAAGATGGCGGTCAGGTTGGATGCGACCAGCTGCTGCGTATAGTTCAAGTAATCAGAGCAGTCGAAGCGATGCAGGATCTCGATGTACTGCTTGATGAGAGGGTCGAACGGGTCCATGGCGGGGATCCGACATCCAGGGGTGTCGACATCGAATGCAGAGGGCGTCGCATGGCTGCGGGGACGCAGGATCGCAACTGGAAGAGATTATAACGTAGATGCGATAGCGGGGGGGGGGGGGGTACACATTATTCTTTTATTCATTCTCACATAACCCATTTTACATATCCCATGTGATTTGCATTTTAAGACCCCCACATCATCCCCTTCAAAATAAATGAACTGCACTCTCTGCTGATGACAGGACGAACTTTCATGATTTCTTTTCTAAATTAATTCCGAAAAATTCAGAGAATAATACGGCATGTTTTTATTTTATCTTATTTCCTTACAAATATTATGAACATTTTCTTTATAATAATTGCCCAATTCACTTATCGAAAATTCTTTAATTGTACAATGAATAATTTTTTAAATTATGCACAATGATTGCCATCATCAGATAGTCGACAATCTTCTTTCATTTGAGTATTGGAGTGATGTGGAAAGAGAGATCTTGTTATGTTAGCGAATGAAAGCTCACTTACTTTGGACGAATTCTATCAAGTAGATAGTTGCTCCTAGAGAGAAGAGCAACAACCATATCCCACGAATCTTGACGTTTCGCTGAAAACCTCGGCAGCTGAAAATCGTCCAACTTCTCATCTGTTAACGAAAATGTCATGATGAATTTCTTTTGAAAATAGATAATAACTACAACTTATTTGCTCTCCATATTCCAGACACTAGACAGCGACTGAAAGAGAACAATCCCCAGGTAACACAAAGATGTACTATGGATATCCATAGGAGCTCCTGCCTTTTTGAGAGGGACATCCATAGTACCTCGCAAAACCTCCCAAAATCCTCCCATACGCCTCCTATTGCCTGCCTTTTGTCACTCCACGCGATGTCCCTGGGACATCGCACTGCGAGATCGAAGCTCGCACATTGCGAGGATTCTTCCCATGCCGCGAGGTCGAAGCTCGCATATTGGGAGGAATCTTCCCATGCTGCGAGGTCGAAGCTCGCACATTGGGAGGATTCATATTCCTTTATTGGGATGTTTAATCCTTTTTTAGGAGGAGGGTATGCAATTATAAAATGAAAATTCATAACAATTATTTATTAAATAAATCAAAGAAATAGAATGATAATCATTCATTTCCTTTGAAAAACACCATCTTGGGGTCTTGGCGCATTCATTCAGTCCGATTCAGTCATCTCAATGCGGATTTCATCTGCAAAAGATAATGAGAAAAACACTGTAAAATACTGATCACACAGTAATGCATAATTGCCTAAAACTTTCCTCCGATTAATAGATATAATACAAGTATATAATACTTACATTTGAAGTGCAGATTCTTTCGATGATTGGAGATAAATATCGCGGTAATAATTTTCGCAGCTACTCAAGAATGTTAGTTTGTGCAGAGTGCATGACAGGAAATGTATTTCTTTCTACTATACCTAGTCAAATCAGTGTCACCGTGTCACTTTGTTACAAATTTTACCCCATTTAGCATAAAAAATTGCACCACAAAGCACGATAAATATGACAAAACAACCAATCGAAATTACAATCCGTAAATCTGTTTATACACGTAATAGTATTTATTTCATTAAACTAATGTTAAATGACTCTGGTTGCCACCCTATCGCATCGCATGGAGGGAGCTCCCATGGATATCCCATGGATATCGCAAAAAGGATAAAATGGCCGCTCTGACATCTGTCTTTACCTCCCGATTTGCGAGGTACTATGGAGGTCCCATGGATATCCCAAAAAAGGATAAAATGGCCGCTCTGAAATTTGTCTTTACCTCCCAATTTGCGAGGTCCTATGGAGGTCCATAGTACATCACATTAGGATCTCCCTCTCTGCGAGGGATCTTCCTAAATTCAGGACCTCCATAGGACCTCCCGTGTTACCTGGGTCTGGACTTCACTCTAGAGGTCCTCAGTTCAACTCCTGCTGACGTCCTTTTAGTTGCCTCTCTTGGAGAAAAATTCAGTTCATATTTACCTTGTTGCAAGATCGCTTCTGTAGTACTTCTGCAGTGCATAGAAGATCACGAATAATAATTGATAAAGAAGGGTTGATTACTAACAATATTTGCACATTTCACTATGTGGAAAAATTCTGAAACCAATTTATATGTAACAATATATATAATTTGCACTCTATTATGAATCTGTCCTTACCTCTCTGTTTTGCATAGGTATATATATAATTGTATCCAGAACCAGGTTAGATGTCAAACTACGATATAAACAGTACACGCCAAGTTCTAATCATACTAAAGCATTATTGTTAGGCACTAGAATCTTATCAATAGGTAAGCAAATTAAGTTCATTTCATTTAGTTGTTTATCTCCACTTAATTACCGCTGTAGATAGCCTTGACGTTGGACAAAACTTTTCTTTATCCTCGCTATAAGAAATAATTATACATGTATCCAGTGATGATTTCAGACGTTTTATTCGGGGGGAGGGGGGGGGAGGCTAATGATAAACTGGGGTGCAAAATTTAATCTGGAGAGGGGGGTGTGTGTACCCAAACGTAGTCCGCGTAGGAACTACTTTCATCATGGGGGATGGGGGAATTGCGACAGCCAGAAGGGGGGTCTGGGGGGCAAAGCCTCCCAGCCTTAGGGCGTTAGGGCAGCAGGGCGTTTTTTAGAATTTAAACCAGTTAAAAGTGATTCTTGGGGCTTTAAAATGCACAAACCAAAGCAAAAAAAAAAAATCGAATTGTTGCCCCGCAGGGCATATTTTTGAATATAAACATTTTTAAATCGGTTCTGGGATGCTAAACTTCTCAAATTACAGCAAATAGCTCCCTATTTTTCGTTTTAATGAAAACATAATTTAAGAATTTTGTTTCTATAGATTGTTTTGTCTCTGGGGGGTCTAAGTACCTTCTCGGGCGGGGGGGGGGGGGGGGGGGGGGGGGTTGAAAATGCGGCTGAAGCTGAAATTCTGAAATTCTGAGCTGAAATAAAGCTGAAATTCTCACATCTGATTGGTCAATGGCGCCAATCGGGAATCTTCAATCATCCAGTTTAGAGCTAGTCTCTATACACTCGATTCAATCGGTAATTGGTAAGAATCGGATGATCGGGCAGTTCACACGCACACATCCAATGAGACTTATGGTAGAAGCAATGGTAGAAGTATACCAATTAGATGCGTGCAATCAACCGTGTGAATGGACCTTTAGAGATATTGGTAATGCTAGACCAGTATTTATTCGAAATAAATTATACAAACAACAAATTAACAAAATTATACAAATTATAAAAATTAAAAACGACTTAAAAAATAAATTTAAAATCGAAATTAAAAAAATTAAAAATAAAGCTTGGCGCATTGAATTTGCACCGACCATGTAGACTTCTTCTATCTTCTTCCTACTCTCTGTCTTTCTTCGGCTCCTTTATCGTCATCTTCTTTCTTATGTTGCCTTCCTCTTGACACAATGCGCCTAGCTTTATTTTTTATTTTTTTAATTTCGATTTTAAATTTAGGTTTTAAGTCGTTTTTAATTTTTATAATTTGTTAAAGTTTACAATGATGGTTCACTTAGATTGTATTCTTCAAATTTGGACACAACGTTAGGTTTATAGTGTTGTGTTTGGCGGCAGTAACTGGGCGAAATGATATCACGAATTTTAAGTGCGAAAATGTTTAAACAATATATTATTGCTTGGCACTTCTTTTAGATCTCAATTGTTTTAAGTGGGAAGGTGCTTGGCAGTTTTTTTTACAAGTTTTTGTTTTTGTATATAGGTTTAGCATACCGGAAAGAGTGCCAAAATGCTACGTCTGTGGCGCCGAAGTTACCTCCATTCTACTTGATCCACATTGTGGCCAAGCTACATACATTCCACTAAAGTTGCTTTTGTTTTCTTTGATTTGTTTTTTGTAAATCCGTCCACACTAGGTAGCAACTTTTGGTTGATAAACTTGGTTCTGCTCGTACCCAGATCACCTTGGTTGGTGACATAATGTAAAGATCACTATTCTTCTACCATGGTTGGTGACATAATGTAAAGATCACTATTCTTCTACCATGGTTGGTGACATAATGTAAAGATCACTATTCTTCTACCATGGTTGGTGACATAATGTAAAGATCACTATTCTTCTACCAAGGTTGGTGACATAATGTATAAAGATCACTATTCTTCTACCATGGTTGGTGACATAATGTAAAGATCACTATTCTTCTACCATGGTTGGTGACATAATGTAAAGATCACTATTCTTCTACCATAGTTGGTGACAATGTAAAGATCACTATTCTTCTACCATAGTTGGTGACATAATGTAAAGATCACTATTCTTCTACCATGGTTGGTGACATAATGTAAAGATCACTATTCTTCTACCATGGTTGGTGACATAATGTAAAGATCACTATTCTTCTACCATAGTTGGTGACATAATGTAAAGATCACTATTCTTCTACCATAGTTGGTGACAATGTAAAGATCACTATTCTTCTACCATGGTTGGTGACATAATGTGATGTCACCAAGTTGCCACCAAGTTGATCAACCAAAAGTTGCAAGTATGAATGGTCCAAGTTGATCAGCATTACAGTAGTCACATGACCGGTATACTTATTCTGTTTCACTCGCCAGTAGTTACTGAACAAGTTGGCTCAGGCGTTTCGGCATTCAGAAGTCCCGAGTTCGATTCCTGACGCCGTCATTCCTACTGAGTTATTTCATGACTTCCCTCAGTCGTGAGTCAAACATGTGAAAGTTCTTCTCACAACCCTTCATCCTTACTTGTCACCATCGCCTATCATCATCATAATCATTCATCCATCGTCATTAACCCAGTTGCAGATCAGTGTGACGTTAAACACAATTAAAAGATATATACAAAATAAACCAGTACATTGATACAGATTATTCCCACAGCAACCGTATCTACAAAATATCATGTTGCTAGGCCAGCAGTGGATGTTATTATTAGTCCAAATGTAATATTCCATTTTCACTACCTACACTACTACACACAGTCTCTCTGAAGGAATCGGGAAGTAAGATTACAATCTCCATGGTTTGAATTTTGTAAAAACATTATTTTTTATTCCAATGTCTCCCCTCGCCATCAAATCAATCCAGTATAAACTCTAATTGTGAACAGTAGCTTACATAACAGCAGTAGTATTTGCAGTACAGTATTGACCTCAAATAGATCGTAAGATGTTTATGACAACATTTATTGTAATATTGGTTGACAATAGCTTATTTAATTCGATGCACTGATTTGATGAAGTGAAAACTATCTTTTATCACCACCAAAACGCAATGATCTTAATACAAATTTGATGGATATTTTCACAAATGCATGCAATTGATACTAAATTCTATAAGTCATTTTTCCATAGAGCGTTTTAAAAACTTCCTTTCTGATACATGCTTATAAATCATTGTGAAGAAGTACACGTAAATATACCATCATGATTTACTTCATGTTCTAACAGGGAGTTTGAAACTACTAATATTACTTGCTCCTTACCAAAGTCCAGCTTTTGCTATTTTACTGTAAAAATATTGTCATTTTGTTAAATATTGACATAATTTCAATTCTTGTATATGAAGACTGCATAATATATTAGGTACTACATTGAACATACGTTTCAGCTAAATACTGTCATTAAACAGTATCGATAAAATCTACCATTTTACATCACAATGATTTTACTGGTATACATCTACGCTGTATATTTTACTAACATACTTTTATACTCTGATATTACACTGGTATGTACGGTACATACTGTATATTATACTGGTAGGTACAATAGTTATCACGGCAAACAGCACCTGAGCAATAGAAATGAATATAAAGCTGTGGTTATTTACTATTTCTACTGTAATTGAATAGAAATCGAAATTGATAACGAACTCGTCTTGACAATATTTAATTCAATTTATATATAAATGTAGTTACAATGCTGACAAAAATATTTTTATTAACTTTTGATGGCTAATTGCAAATTAGTCTAAATTTCATGTTGTTATTATTAATTGCACTGTTCGTGGATGTACTGCCAAGTACGAACGAGAATGGCTATTTTAATATTCATTTGCTCCCTTCCTACAACTAGATTCTGTAATACTTCATAAAATACAGCTCACTCCTGTTGACCATCTCCGATATATTTAGGTCAAGATGTCTTTTAGTAGATTACATCTAGCTACTTTAACGACGTGTAGTATATATTTAAAAATTTATATAGATGTCACGTAATCGGTAAACCTAAAGCACCACTTTTTAACTTCTAAACCTAATATAACGTACATATCGTAGGGCTTACGATATCTACAGCTAACTAACGCACTATTGTCAATATCTTAAAATATATAATCTTCGAGCGTTATTGTAATATGAATATATATAGGGCAACAAGTTCACATATAGTTTTATATATAAATATAATATTTAGTATCGGCATCTACACTTTCTGCTCTGTTCTTGAAGTGTTTGCAATTCTCAATAGGCCTAAAAGAGCTGCCACTAAAGTCAATAATGAAACTTAGTTATAAGCCTAAGTAATTTTATAAAACAAATCGAACACTACAAACGAACAAGAAATAAATTAAATTGAGAGAAAAAAAACATCAGAAAACAACGAAAAAAATAATAAGTATATTGTATGGGAATGCCCAAAGAGTCTAAAACATAGATCCACTACTGTTATGTGTCATATTAAATATCACACGATGAATCGGCACACACAAACTGATGACATTTATTGCTGCTCTCCGAACTCCGTGACGATCTCTTCTATACTCGTGTAGGTGCCGGTGACGAATCCCAGGACCCCGAACATGATGATGAGGATGTTCTTGGCTAGGAGCCACTTGAATGTGCCGTCCTCGTCGGGCGAGTCCCAGTCGGTGACGATCTCGATGATGGCCGGGAACATGAGGCCCAGGGTGGACAGACACACGGCGCCGACCAGAGAGATGAAGGGGCCCAGGTTTGGAATGGCGATGGCGATTAGAACTGAAAATGGAGATAGGTTTTACGATCGACGACATTTATCAATCTGTATACTCCATTGGCAAAGGAAAGTCAAAGGTTCAAAATTAGCCCTAATCTAACATATTTGAGAATCATAAAAACTTGATATTTGTTGAATATTATTGATAAATATGTAGACAGCAAGGAGCTGAAATCTTTTAATTTAAACGAGATGGATGGATGATATGGAAGATCTATCACCCTGAATTTCCTTGACTAGGGAAGGGTCGAGCTAGTCGTCTATAGAACCTACCTACCCACGTCATAGGACCCCCCCCCCCCCCTTTTTCCTGGTTACCAGTGAGTTCCAGCCCATTCAACTTGCAATTAATCCTCCTAATTAACATTTCTAATCAAGTCATAGTGTAAAGGCAAGTTCCTACCCTCAGACATTCAGAAAGTTGTAAACGAAACATAAGCGGTGTCTTACCTGTCGCCGTGACGAGGAAGATCCTGGTGATGTACTCGCCGACGAGAGGGCTGTTGGGGAAGCGATGACTGATGCCCTTCCAGATGATCTCCATGGGGACGTAGAACTGGAGGCCGTAGGTGAGGAAGATGGCGACGGCGATCATCACTTTCACAGACTGCGCCAAGCTGGGGGACAAGACAAATACGTCATTACAAGTTCAAGATACATCACTTGATCCGTTTTGCCTGGATTGAAAATGACACTCTTCTTCGTTTTGTCTGCACTCAGCGTAATGTGACGGGAATCCATTTTGCGCAGGCATATTGAAACTGTCGTTGTTGTTACTATAGGCAGCCTTACATAAAACTATGCTCGACAAAACTAGAAAATGTGTAAATTAAATAATGCTTAAATATTCTCAAAATATTTTACTAGTCACGGGTTTTCATATTTACATAAAATTACACCGTGTCGCATTTCATTCACCAGACAAAATAAATAATTTCGTCAGATATGCAGAAAGTCTCTGAATACCTAATATCCACACATTGACCCCACAGAGAGACTTAATTTGCACAATGAATCAGTTATAACTCAATTCTCAGCATATTTCAAATGCAAGGAATGCAAATGTATACCTCTACTACTACTAATACTACGCAGTTTTCAGTTACAAACTACACGTGCCAGACCTGACACGCATTAGGTTAAAGACATCCATGCATAAAACAAGTTGGCACTGAATTTAAAAATAATATTTATGAATATGAAAGGAATCCTTTTGGCGAGTCTTCACAATATATGTATAGTATTCATTACTTCTGTTGTTTAATATTGTTTGCATACGAATCATCAATCACCTTATGAATGGCTGCAGCAAGAAAGATATGCACACAAGTATTTCAAAGACACACACATCTATAAGACTATTACTTTCGTTCACACTGTATTGTAAACACTGTTTTACTCTGTTTATTTTTATTTCTGAAAGAAGTTGAGATAATCATCTAAAACGCGTCAAAAAGGGGACAATGTCATCTCATCACTCCACCCAGCCCTAACACACGCAGTCATGATTCATGAAGCTAAGTATCAGCCCCTGCTTTCCACACTTTCCAGATACTCTTTTTTTCGTGCAATTATTCTTGTCATAATGCAATTATTTTCAATCGTAACTTTTATGACAATGAAAAAAGGGCAGATTCAAAAGCAATCTCCTAAGATATTGTGGTATTGAATACCAAAGGAAATATTAAGGGGATTCGAGGGGGGTTATTACTTTTTAATTTCAGGGCAAATATTGTACGTAGGTGTCAGATGAGACCGATATTTAGCGAAATCAACCCGTTTTGGAAAGCCAAAAAAATATCCGGGACGATCAAAACTGGTTCAAGACGATTCACGGAAAAGGTCTTAACTGAATAACCGCTCAACATAGCAAGCTGAAACTTGGCATGAATAATCATAATACATATACCTATGAAGTACTAAAGTCCTTTTTCGGCATTTTTATTGCATTTTTTCTAAAATAAAGTCCGTAGGTACCGGATTTTTCGTCTAGAAAACCCACATTTATTGGTGCCTGTGGCCAGGTTAGATATCAAGTTATTGACAAAAAGAAACTTAGTGCCCTCTTCATCCTATTCATAACGAAGACAACGAGCCCACTTGCAAGTCTGTAGAGTGAACGTTGCGGTCTCTCAGATTTTTTTAGTGAAACAGCAATTTTTCTTCAAAAAAATTTCGGGACTAAAATATTGGAGTCGAAAAAGGTCAAGTGGGTTGAAGAATCACTAATAGAATGAGGAAAATACATTATCTTCCTCTTATGTGCAATAGTTTGGCCAATTTCGTGTTTTATATGTTTAGTCACGTGGTAAATAATAGTACCTAATTCGAAAATTTGAAAATTAGAGATGAAACAATTGTTTTCCGATGCGTCGACTCGTGACATTCATGTCAATGACAAGTGATTAACATGCGACTTACACTTCTTCTGTTGGCAGATTGAGCGTGATGCTGGCTTCAGTTGCATCGCCGTACTTGACGTAGCCGAAGAAGCCCGTGGCGGCGTACAGCGTGACGACGAAGAACATGCCGATGTTGAGGACGCCGGGACAACCGATGAAGTGCGTCGGCGTCTTCATGTTGTTCTCAAGCGGCATCACCTGTACACAGAAGCAAGGTCAATATATTGTCGTGACAAAGACAGCAGACTCAGCGGCCAAGATTGATGGGGAAAGCTGGACATCAGAAAGCTTGATTGGAGAAGTTAGCAGGGGCGTATTCAGGGGAGGGGGGGCCGAGGGGGCTATGCCCCTCCCCCCTCCGAAATCGGGATTTCATCTAAGAATGTAAGAACATTTAAAAAATATACGTGAAAAAAACACTGAAAAATAGACAGAAACGTTCCAAAATAGTTAGAATTGAGTTAAAATTCCAAAAAATGTCCGGGGCTATGTGCCCCGGACTTGCATACTGTCCTCATGAGTTCAATAAATTTACCTATTCCCTCTTAAGACTAATTTTGGGATATTTTGTAATTTATAATTCCCCAAAATAGCTATACACTGCGATTAAAAATTGCACCTAAATGAATGACCTTGATCAACATTTTTCGGACTGGTAAAATACAATACAAAAACTCCAATTGATTTTTAAAAATTTCATGTTACAGAGATATTTACACAAGTTACCAAGTGTGACATCATTATCATCATTCGACGAAGCAAGACGAACAATTTTAACGAAATCAAATCAATAAAAATTATGACGTATTATTTCATCTACAAGCTAAATAACAAATGAACAAATTAGGCGGATTGTTAGGGTTAAAAACGGATGTTCTGTCATTGAACAAAAGTATTTGCTAGTAAATTGAATGGGCAATTGATACCGTACCTATAGTTGACTTAATTAACATATTGTTTGCCGTTCAAAACTTTAAGCTGTTATTTAATTATGCAAACTTTTAATGTATTTCTTATCAAAATAACTGATATCAACCTGTGCTTGAAAAATAACTTTTATGGTTCGCAGAACCGAACTTCGAATAATAAGAAAATAAACAAAATATTTGTGTGTAATTTACATTTCAAGGGAAAATTATATTTCGTTCTTACCACGCCGATGCCCTCCAGAGCAAAGATGGCCGTGCCGAAGAAGAGGGGTAGCGTCTGCCACGACGCAAAGTTCGGCCTGACACTCGGCGACGGCAGGTCGGTGAAGATGTAGTAGAACGTAATGCCGAGACTCGTCGCAATCAACAGGTTGGCGACCATCGAGAAGGGCGCCAAGTACTTGAGGTTGCGCACCAGACTCAGCAGCAGCAGTGGCAATAACATGATGGCCATGTACACGCGGATGTCCCAGTCGAGATCCGTGTGGTGGTCCACGACCTGGGACAAGTGGCATTATGTCATGAGCGAGGTGGGAAGGACCAGGTACTTGAGGTAGACTCAGCAGGAGAGGCAGTAACATGATGGCCATGTACACGCGGATGTCCCAGTCGAGATCCGTGTGGTGGTCCACGACCTGGGACAAGTGGCATTATGTCATGAGCGAGGTGAGAGGACCAGGTACTTGAGGTAGACTCAGCAGGAGGGGCAGTAACATGATGGCCATGTACACGCGGATGTCCCAGTCGAGATCCGTGTGGTGGTCCACGACCTGGGACAAGTGGCATTATGTCATGAGCGAGGTGAGAAGGACCAGGTACTTGAGGTAGACTCAGCAGGAGGGGCAGTAACATGATGGCCATGTACACGCGGATGTCCCAGTCGAGATCCGTGTGGTGGTCCACGACCTGGGACAAGTGGCATTATGTCATGAGCGAGGTGAGAAGGACCAGGTACTTGAGGTAGACTCAGCAGGAGGGGCAGTAACATGATGGCCATGTACACGCGGATGTCCCAGTCGAGATCCGTGTGGTGGTCCACGACCTGGGACAAGTGGCATTATGTCATGAGCGAGGTGAGAAGGACCAGGTACTTGAGGTAGACTCAGCAGGAGGGGCAGTAACATGATGGCCATGTACACGCGGATGTCCCAGTCGAGATCCGTGTGGTGGTCCACGACCTGGGACAAGTGGCATTATGTCATGAGCGAGGTGAGAAGGACCAGGTACTTGAGGTAGACTCAGCAGGAGGGGCAGTAACATGATGGCCATGTACACGCGGATGTCCCAGTCGGGATCCGTGTGGTGGTCCACGACCTGGGACAAGTGGCATTATGTCATGAGCGAGGTGAGAAGGGCCAGGTACTTGAGGTAGACTCAGCAGGAGGGGCAGTAACATGATGGCCATGTACACGCGGATGTCCCAGTCGAGATCCGTGTGGTGGTCCACGACCTGGGACAAGTGGCATTATGTCATGAGCGAGGTGAGAAGGGCCAGGTACTTGAGGTAGACTCAGCAGGAGGGGCAGTAACATGATGGCCATGTACACGCGGATGTCCCAGTCGAGATCCGTGTGGTGGTCCACGACCTGGGACAAGTGGCATTATGTCATGAGCGAGGTGAGAAGGGTACTTGAGGTAGACTCAGCAGGAGGGGCAGTAACATGATGGCCATGTACACGCGGATGTCCCAGTCGAGATCCGTGTGGTGGTCCACGACCTGGGACAAGTGGCATTATGTCATGAGCGAGGTGAGAGGACCAGGTACTTGAGGTAGACTCAGCAGAAGGGGCAGTAACATGATGGCCATGTACACGCGGATGTCCCAGTCGAGATCCGTGTGGTGGTCCACGACCTGGGACAAGTGGCATTATGTCATGAGCGAGGTGAGAGGACCAGGTACTTGAGGTAGACTCAGCAGGAGGGGCAGTAACATGATGGCCATGTACACGCGGATGTCCCAGTCGAGATCCGTGTGGTGGTCCACGACCTGGGACAAGTGGCATTATGTCATGAGCGAGGTGAGAAGGGTACTTGAGGTAGACTCAGCAGGAGGGGCAGTAACATGATGGCCATGTACACGCGGATGTCCCAGTCGAGATCCGTGTGGTGGTCCACGACCTGGGACAAGTGGCATTATGTCATGAGCGAGGTGAGAGGACCAGGTACTTGAGGTAGACTCAGCAGGAGGGGCAGTAACATGATGGCCATGTACACGCGGATGTCCCAGTCGAGATCCGTGTGGTGGTCCACGACCTGGGACAAGTGGCATTATGTCATGAGCGAGGTGAGAAGGACCAGGTACTTGAGGTAGACTCAGCAGGAGGGGCAGTAACATGATGGCCATGTACACGCGGATGTCCCAGTCGAGATCCGTGTGGTGGTCCACGACCTGGGACAAGTGGCATTATGTCATGAGCGAGGTGAGAAGGGCCAGGTACTTGAGGTAGACTCAGCAGGAGGGGCAGTAACATGATGGCCATGTACACGCGGATGTCCCAGTCGAGATCCGTGTGGTGGTCCACGACCTGGGACAAGTGGCATTATGTCATGAGCGAGGTGAGAAGGACCAGGTACTTGAGGTAGACTCAGCAGGAGGGGCAATAACATGATGGCCATGTACACGCGGATGTCCCAGTCGAGATCCGTGTGGTGGTCCACGACCTGGGACAAGTGGCATTATGTCATGAGCGAGGTGAGCAGGACCAGGTACTTGAGGTAGACTCAGCAGGAGGGGCAGTAACATGATGGCCATGTACACGCGGATGTCCCAGTCGAGATCCGTGTGGTGGTCCACGACCTGGGACAAGTGGCATTATGTCATGAGCGAGGTGAGAAGGACCAGGTACTTGAGGTAGACTCAGCAGGAGGGGCAGTAACATGATGGCCATGTACACGCGGATGTCCCAGTCGAGATCCGTGTGGTGGTCCACGACCTGGGACAAGTGGCATTATGTCATGAGCGAGGTGAGAAGGACCAGGTACTTGAGGTAGACTCAGCAGGAGGGGCAGTAACATGATGGCCATGTACACGCGGATGTCCCAGTCGAGATCCGTGTGGTGGTCCACGACCTGGGACAAGTGGCATTATGTCATGAGCGAGGTGAGAAGGGTCAGGTACTTGAGGTAGACTCAGCAGGAGGGGCAGTAACATGATGGCCATGTACACGCGGATGTCCCAGTCGAGATCCGTGTGGTGGTCCACGACCTGGGTAAGTGGCATTATGTCATGGGGGAGGTGAGAAGGACCAGGTACTTGAGGTAGACTCAGCAGGAGGGGCAGTAACATGATGGCCATGTACACGCGGATGTCCCAGTCGAGATCCGTGTGGTGGTCCACGACCTGGGACAAGTGGCATTATGTCATGAGCGAGGTGAGAAGGACCAGGTACTTGAGGTAGACTCAGCAGGAGGGGCAGTAACATGATGGCCATGTACACGCGGATGTCCCAGTCGAGATCCGTGTGGTGGTCCACGACCTGGGACAAGTGGCATTATGTCATGAGCGAGGCGAGAAGGGCCAGGTACTTGAGGTAGACTCAGCAGGAGGGGCAGGAACATGATGGCCATGTACACGCGGATGTCCCAGTCGAGATCCGTGTGGTGGTCCACGACCTGGGACAAGTGGCATTATGTCATGAGCGAGGTGAGAAGGACCAGGTACTTGAGGTAGACTCAGCAGGAGGGGCAGTAACATGATGGCCATGTACACGCGGTAGTCCCAGTCGAGATCCGTGTGGTGGTCCACGACCTGGGACAAGTGGCATTATGTCATGAGCGAGGTGAGAAGGACCAGGTACTTGAGGTAGACTCAGCAGGAGGGGCAGTAACATGATGGCCATGTACACGCGGATGTCCCAGTCGAGATCCGTGTGGTGGTCCACGACCTGGGACAAGTGGCATTATGTCATGAGCGAGGTGAGAAGGACCAGGTACTTGAGGTAGACTCAGCAGGAGGGGCAGTAACATGATGGCCATGTACACGCGGATGTCCCAGTCGAGATCCGTGTGGTGGTCCACGACCTGGGACAAGTGGCATTATGTCATGAGCGAGGTGAGAAGGACCAGGTACTTGAGGTAGACTCAGCAGAAGGGGCAGTAACATGATGGCCATGTACACGCGGATGTCCCAGTCGAGATCCGTGTGGTGGTCCACGACCTGGGACAAGTGGCATTATGTCATGAGCGAGGTGAGAAGGACCAGGTACTTGAGGTAGACTCAGCAGGAGGGGCAGTAACATGATGGCCATGTACACGCGGATGTCCCAGTCGAGATCCGTGTGGTGGTCCACGACCTGTGACAAGTGGCATTATGTCATGAGCAAGGTGAGAAGGGCCAGGTACTTGAGGTACCCTCAGCAGGAGGGGCGGTAACATGATGGCCATGTACACGCGGATGTCCCAGTCGAGATCCGTGTGGTGGTCCACGACCTGGGACAAGTGGCATTATGTCATGAGCGAGGTGAGAAGGACCAGGTACTTGAGGTAGACTCAGCAGGAGGGGCAGTAACATGATGGCCATGTACACGCGGATGTCCCAGTCGAGATCCGTGTGGTGGTCCACGACCTGGGACAAGTGGCATTATGTCATGAGCGAGGTGAGAGGACCAGGTACTTGAGGTAGACTCAGCAGGAGGGGCAGTAACATGATGGCCATGTACACGCGGATGTCCCAGTCGAGATCCGTGTGGTGGTCCACGACCTGGGACAAGTGGCATTATGTCATGAGCGAGGTGAGAAGGACCAGGTACATGAGGTAGACTCAGCTGGAGGGGCAGTAACATGATGGCCATGTACACGCGGATGTCCCAGTCGAGATCCGTGTGGTGGTCCACGACCTGGGACAAGTGGCATTATGTCATGAGCGAGGTGAGAAGGACCAGGTACTTGAGGTAGACTCAGCAGGAGGGGCAGTAACATGATGGCCATGTACACGCGGATGTCCCAGTCGAGATCCGTGTGGTGGTCCACGACCTGGGACAAGTGGCATTATGTCATGAGCGAGGTGAGAGGACCAGGTACTTGAGGTAGACTCAGCAGGAGGGGCAGTAACATGATGGCCATGTACACGCGGATGTCCCAGTCGAGATCCGTGTGGTGGTCCACGACCTGGGACAAGTGGCATTATGTCATGAGCGAGGTGAGAAGGACCAGGTACATGAGGTAGACTCAGCTGGAGGGGCAGTAACATGATGGCCATGTACACGCGGATGTCCCAGTCGAGATCCGTGTGGTGGTCCACGACCTGGGACAAGTGGCATTATGTCATGAGCGAGGTGGGAAGGACCAGGTACTTGAGGTAGACTCAGCAGGAGGGGCAGTAACATGATGGCCATGTACACGCGGATGTCCCAGTCGAGATCCGTGTGGTGGTCCACGACCTGGGATAAGTGGCATTATGTCATGAGCGAGGTGAGAAGGACCAGGTACTTGAGGTAGACTCAGCAGGAGGGGCAGTAACATGATGGCCATGTACACGCGGATGTCCCAGTCGAGATCCGTGTGGTGGTCCACGACCTGGGACAAGTGGCATTATGTCATGAGCGAGGTGAGAAGGACCAGGTACTTGAGGTAGACTCAGCAGGAGGGGCAGTAACATGATGGCCATGTACACGCGGATGTCCCAGTCGAGATCCGTGTGGTGGTCCACGACCTGGGACAAGTGGCATTATGTCATGAGCGAGGTGAGAAGGGCCAGGTACTTGAGGTAGACTCAGCAGCAGTGGCAGTAACATGATGGCCATGTACACGCGGATGTCCCAGTCGAGATCCGTGTGGTGGTCCACGACCTGGGACAAGTGGCATTATGTCATGAGCGAGGTGAGAAGGGCCAGGTACTTGAGGTAGACTCAGCAGGAGGGGCAGTAACATGATGGCCATGTACACGCGGATGTCCCAGTCGAGATCCGTGTGGTGGTCCACGACCTGGGACAAGTGGCATTATGTCATGAGCGAGGTGAGAAGGACCAGGTACTTGAGGTAGACTCAGCAGGAGGGGCAGTAACATGATGGCCATGTACACGCGGATGTCCCAGTCGAGATCCGTTTGGTGGTCCACGACCTGGGACAAGTGGCATTATGTCATGAGCGAGGTGAGAAGGACCAGGTACTTGAGGTAGACTCAGCAGGAGGGGCAGTAACATGATGGCCATGTACACGCGGATGTCCCAGTCGAGATCCGTGTGGTGGTCCACGACCTGGGACAAGTGGCATTATGTCATGAGCGAGGTGAGAAGGACCAGGTACTTGAGGTAGACTCAGCAGGAGGGGCAGTAACATGATGGCCATGTACACGCGGATGTCCCAGTCGAGATCCGTGTGGTGGTCCACGACCTGGGACAAGTGGCATTATGTCATGAGCGAGGTGAGAAGGACCAGGTACTTGAGGTAGACTCAGCAGGAGGGGCAGTAACATGATGGCCATGTACACGCGGATGTCCCAGTCGAGATCCGTGTGGTGGTCCACGACCTGGGACAAGTGGCATTATGTCATGAGCGAGGTGAGAAGGACCAGGTACTTGAGGTAGACTCAGCAGGAGGGGCAGTAACATGATGGCCATGTACACGCGGATGTCCCAGTCGAGATCCGTGTGGTGGTCCACGACCTGGGACAAGTGGCATTATGTCATGAGCGAGGTGAGAAGACCAAGGTACTTGAGGTAGACTCAGCAGGAGGGGCAGTAACATGATGGCCATGTACACGCGGATGTCCCAGTCGAGATCCGTGTGGTGGTCCACGACCTGGGACAAGTGGCATTATGTCATGAGCAAGGTGAGAAGGACCAGGTACTTGAGGTAGACTCAGCAGGAGGGGCAGTAACATGATGGCCATGTACACGCGGATGTCCCAGTCGAGATCCGTGTGGTGGTCCACGACCTGGGACAAGTGGCATTATGTCATGAGCGAGGTGAGAAGGACCAGGTACTTGAGGTAGACTCAGCAGGAGGGGCAGTAACATGATGGCCATGTACACGCGGATGTCCCAGTCGAGATCCGTGTGGTGGTCCACGACCTGGGACAAGTGGCATTATGTCATGAGCGAGGTGAGAGGACCAGGTACTTGAGGTAGACTCAGCAGGAGGGGCAGTAACATGATGGCCATGTACACGCGGATGTCCCAGTCGAGATCCGTGTGGTGGTCCACGACCTGGGACAAGTGGCATTATGTCATGAGCGAGGTGAGAAGGACCAGGTACTTGAGGTAGACTCAGCAGGAGGGGCAGTAACATGATGGCCATGTACACGCGGATGTCCCAGTCGAGATCCGTGTGGTGGTCCACGACCTGTGACAAGTGGCATTATGTCATGAGCGAGGTGAGAAGACCAAGGTACTTGAGGTAGACTCAGCAGGAGGGGCAGTAACATGATGGCCATGTACACGCGGATGTCCCAGTCGAGATCCGTGTGGTGGTCCACGACCTGGGACAAGTGGCATTATGTCATGAGCGAGGTGAGAAGGACCAGGTACTTGAGGTAGACTCAGCAGGAGGGGCAGTAACATGATGGCCATGTACACGCGGATGTCCCAGTCGAGATCCGTGTGGTGGTCCACGACCTGGGACAAGTGGCATTATGTCATGAGCGAGGTGAGAAGGACCAGGTACTTGAGGTAGACTCAGCAGGAGGGGCAGTAACATGATGGCCATGTACACGCGGATGTCCCAGTCGAGATCCGTGTGGTGGTCCACGACCTGGGACAAGTGGCATTATGTCATGAGCGAGGTGGGAAGGGCCAGGTTCTTGAGGTAGACTCAGCAGGAGGGGCAGTAACATGATGGCCATGTACACGCGGATGTCCCAGTCGAGATCCGTGTGGTGGTCCACGACCTGGGACAAGTGGCATTATGTCATGATCGAGGTGAGAAGGACCAGGTACTTGAGGTAGACTCAGCAGGAGGGGCAGTAACATGATGGCCATGTACACGCGGATGTCCCAGTCGAGATCCGTGTGGTGGTCCACGACCTGGGACAAGTGGCATTATGTCATGAGCGAGGTGGGAAGGGCCAGGTTCTTGAGGTAGACTCAGCAGGAGGGGCAGTAACATGATGGCCATGTACACGCGGATGTCCCAGTCGAGATCCGTGTGGTGGTCCACGACCTGGGACAAGTGGCATTATGTCATGAGCGAGGTGAGAAGGACCAGGTACTTGAGGTAGACTCAGCAGGAGGGGCAGTAACATGATGGCCATGTACACGCGGATGTCCCAGTCGAGATCCGTGTGGTGGTCCACGACCTGGGACAAGTGGCATTATGTCATGAGCGAGGTGAGAAGGGCCAGGTACTTGAGGTAGACTCAGCAGGAGGGGCAGTAACATGATGGCCATGTACACGCGGATGTCCCAGTCGAGATCCGTGTGGTGGTCCACGACCTGGGACAAGTGGCATTATGTCATGAGCGAGGTGGGAAGGGCCAGGTTCTTGAGGTAGACTCAGCAGGAGGGGCAGTAACATGATGGCCATGTACACGCGGATGTCCCAGTCGAGATCCGTGTGGTGGTCCACGACCTGGGACAAGTGGCATTATGTCATGAGCGAGGTGAGAAGGACCAGGTACTTGAGGTAGACTCAGCAGGAGGGGCAGTAACATGATGGCCATGTACACGCGGATGTCCCAGTCGAGATCCGTGTGGTGGTCCACGACCTGGGACAAGTGGCATTATGTCATGAGCGAGGTGAGAAGGACCAGGTACTTGAGGTAGACTCAGCAGGAGGGGCAGTAACATGATGGCCATGTACACGCGGATGTCCCAGTCGAGATCCGTGTGGTGGTCCACGACCTGGGACAAGTGGCATTATGTCATGAGCGAGGTGAGAAGGGCCAGGTACTTGAGGTAGACTCAGCAGGAGGGGCAGTAACATGATGGCCATGTACACGCGGATGTCCCAGTCGAGATCCGTGTGGTGGTCCACGACCTGGGACAAGTGGCATTATGTCATGAGCGAGGTGGGAAGGGCCAGGTTCTTGAGGTAGACTCAGCAGGAGGGGCAGTAACATGATGGCCATGTACACGCGGATGTCCCAGTCGAGATCCGTGTGGTGGTCCACGACCTGGGACAAGTGGCATTATGTCATGAGCGAGGTGAGAAGGACCAGGTACTTGAGGTAGACTCAGCAGGAGGGGCAGTAACATGATGGCCATGTACACGCGGATGTCCCAGTCGAGATCCGTGTGGTGGTCCACGACCTGGGACAAGTGGCATTATGTCATGAGCGAGGTGAGAAGGACCAGGTACTTGAGGTAGACTCAGCAGGAGGGGCAGTAACATGATGGCCATGTACACGCGGATGTCCCAGTCGAGATCCGTGTGGTGGTCCACGACCTGGGACAAGTGGCATTATGTCATGAGCGAGGTGAGAAGGGCCAGGTACTTGAGGTAGACTCAGCAGGAGGGGCAGTAACATGATGGCCATGTACACGCGGATGTCCCAGTCGAGATCCGTGTGGTGGTCCACGACCTGGGACAAGTGGCATTATGTCATGAGCGAGGTGGGAAGGGCCAGGTTCTTGAGGTAGACTCAGCAGGAGGGGCAGTAACATGATGGCCATGTACACGCGGATGTCCCAGTCGAGATCCGTGTGGTGGTCCACGACCTGGGACAAGTGGCATTATGTCATGAGCGAGGTGAGAAGGACCAGGTACTTGAGGTAGACTCAGCAGGAGGGGCAGTAACATGATGGCCATGTACACGCGGATGTCCCAGTCGAGATCCGTGTGGTGGTCCACGACCTGGGACAAGTGGCATTATGTCATGAGCGAGGTGAGAAGGACCAGGTACTTGAGGTAGACTCAGCAGGAGGGGCAGTAACATGATGGCCATGTACACGCGGATGTCCCAGTCGAGATCCGTGTGGTGGTCCACGACCTGGGACAAGTGGCATTATGTCATGAGCGAGGTGAGAAGGGCCAGGTACTTGAGGTAGACTCAGCAGGAGGGGCAGTAACATGATGGCCATGTACACGCGGATGTCCCAGTCGAGATCCGTGTGGTGGTCCACGACCTGGGACAAGTGGCATTATGTCATGAGCGAGGTGGGAAGGGCCAGGTTCTTGAGGTAGACTCAGCAGGAGGGGCAGTAACATGATGGCCATGTACACGCGGATGTCCCAGTCGAGATCCGTGTGGTGGTCCACGACCTGGGACAAGTGGCATTATGTCATGAGCGAGGTGAGAAGGACCAGGTACTTGAGGTAGACTCAGCAGGAGGGGCAGTAACATGATGGCCATGTACACGCGGATGTCCCAGTCGAGATCCGTGTGGTGGTCCACGACCTGGGACAAGTGGCATTATGTCATGAGCGAGGTGAGAAGGACCAGGTACTTGAGGTAGACTCAGCAGGAGGGGCAGTAACATGATGGCCATGTACACGCGGATGTCCCAGTCGAGATCCGTGTGGTGGTCCACGACCTGGGACAAGTGGCATTATGTCATGACATGACATGGAGCAAGTCCAGAATGAGAAATGAAGATGAAGTTTTTCAAGTGCAGCATTGTGTCGCGGGCGTTCGGAGTTACTAAAATACTGAATGGGAAACAGCTTTGTTCGAATACAATCATTCTACTGCCATAATTTTCAAATACATTTGTCACTGTTTCTTGAACAAATAACGAGAACTGACATAACAAAGATTTTTTAAAATAATACATTTAAATATTTTGCATTATAAATCTGCCTTTTGCATCTTTCTTGAACTCTCAACAAGGGATTTGTTTGAATCTTTCACAATGCATCATTTCAAACTTGAGGTTCTCAAAAAGATTGCTTGTTCCTTTTCAGTAACATTATTTCAATTATGTACAGATCACGTAAGTCCCTTATTACGAGGTCCAAAGAGATAAGATAAACTTCATAATTTTCTTGCAAAAAAAATATTTGCACATTAAGTACTTTCTTGTCGACCTCAATTTCTTTTTGATAAGAAACTCAAGCAATCTTGTGGATTTTATGATGCTATTGAATCTTACTTTAGTACTAACTTTATTACATATAAAACATTGCATTTGAATTTACCTGTTTGAGATTCTTTGATACGAACACGATGTATACACAGCAACAGCCGAGCAGGTCGATGACGAGGAATGTATTGATAGTGCCACTGAAAGAGAAATACAATGTTCTGAACAAGGACCGAGACAAGGAACCGAAACCTGGTTGAATAAGAGACAATCTGTGAAATGTCTGCGAACATGAATATTTTCGCCTCGCTTTGAAAACCAAGATGTAAATGTCTAAATGGAATTTATGGTCTGCCTTCAAAAATTATTACGAATTTGGAGCAGATTTCCAGAATAACACTTTGACTGGAAGAGGTTTTCAACATACGTCCTAGAGTTTTAAAGTTAGTAAAGTTGTATTGTTGTATGTAAATTTAAAAATAAAGTGGATACAAATATAATGTAGTAAACTTACAGAAAAATTGAGAGAAGTTTATATTTTACACTCTCATTGAAAATTCAACAAATTTAAAAGTTCTGCTTTGAAAATGTCAATTCAAATTGCTTAAAGACCTGCACGGGGAGGATGTCCCTCTCCCCACTTTCCTCATTGTTTTCATGTGTATACACATATTTGTGTTATTTTTTAGAAGTGTTTGCCCGTTTTCAAATTTTAAGAATTTAAGAGCTCCATCACCGTCTTGCATATTTCTTTTGCCCACCCTAAGTTTTGCCCCCCCCCCCCCCCCCCCCTCCCAATTTACATAATCTGATATCATCACTGATTCGTTAAAAATAAACTATAAAAGTAACGTAAAATAATTGACCCGTGTAATTCAGGGTTAGGGTTAAAATCTGTCATTTGAAGCCAGGTATACCTAATGATAGTTGCCGAATGTTTGCTGTCCACTTACCCAGCGAACCCTGCCCAGCCTTGGAAGGCCGATGGGCCCGACTCGAAGGCTAGTTTCGCCACCTCCGAGAAGCCCAACGACGGAACTCGATGCCGATGACACAGTTTGTGAGCACATTTCACCTGAAATCAAAGTCATTAGTACCTCACAATCTATACACGCCTACACATACGTTTACAACTACAACTAACATTTCGACATTTCAACTAGGCCCATTCACGATGCAATTTACCTAGTCGTACAAACTCGGTGGGGGACGCTGACAACAACACACTTTCATGACAGAACATTAATGAGTTACAACAAACTCTTCTATAATATAGATTAGTTTAATACGATTAATTGATTCTGTGGAGTACGGTAGGAGCCGCGACATTTTTATTTTGGCGTAATAAAATTATACAAGTGAAAACATACCTGAACTTTTAAAACCCGAAATACAATTATGTACATTTTCTTTGATTAAAAAACGCACTATTTTTACGAAAATAATTATGTAACCAAAGATAATTAAAGATGTAACTATAGTTTTGGCATGTTGAAGAGAAAATGAGTATGCTCATTTTTGGGAGAAATTTGTTAAGTCAAAATTAATAAAATCACAAATTCGTCAGAATTTCGATATTTTATTGATAAAAGCGCAACAGGTGTCTGAGCACTCGTACGCCACATTTCTTTTGCCATTGCCTGGAATATCATCAAGATAGTGTGTTTTGTGCTACTATTCGTACTATACTTAGATTCACAGAAACATGTGTTTAAAAACGGAGTGCATTGGAATGTGTCAGACTGTATTTAGTTTCCAAGTCGTGTGATTCCAGCACTTGATATTACATTCCACCAACACAAAACATTTCTCATAAGTCGCAACATAACGAATCAGGTAGGTAATATATATAGCGACACTTCATAAAGTAGATCATATCTTAGGCACGCGCATAAATAAGTCCTTTCCACTAATTACTATTCAATATTTTATCAAGCTGTGAAACAAGTTTCAAACTAGTTGCAGACGTCTTAATTACAATTTATGTTTTCCTGGGAGTTAGCACACGGATATGATAGTAATGTATACAACAAAACATGAATGATCTTAGCAGGATAGCATCGGCGTATTTAATGTATATTCGAGATTATGGCACGAAAGCAAATTTTATAAATTATGTTAATAATATTGGTATTCTTACAATTTTCTAATTCTTTTATATTTGGTCGTAAGCACATGCAGTTTGTGGGCTGTGGCAATTTCTGTATATTGTACACAGATGATATTCCTAGGCTTTATGTCTTTTTGTGTAAGTGTTTATTATTATTCTTTATTTGTGTAATCTTTATTTGTTCTTTTGTATTATAAATATGTATATCAACATTTCAAAAAATGTACTCCACAATCAAATTTAGCCGCCATGTAAAAAATATGAGTCGTTTCAATTTGAGGCCGTGCTCGTTTAAAAAAAGCGTTTTCCCCCACTCACCAGTACGTGGACGCAGTACGTGCAAATGGCACCCACGACAAGCGTAGCTACGACGCCGAATGCCAGTCCGGCGTTGAGGAATGCCAGGGGCATGGCAAGGATGCCAGAACCTAAGCTGCCTTTCAGTAAATGTATGAAGGTGTCAAGATCTCTGGAAGAAGAAGAAGAAGATGAAATTCAATGAAGACGATAACCAATACCATTCATAAACATAATGCCTTGAAGAATAATGGACTGAAGGTGTAAAATGTCTTATAAGTTACACAATTAGGTATAATATACCTAATACAAATGAGTTGAGTAAATCGCTATGTACTCACTGACATGTGTACCTACTTCGATTTTTTGGGTAATATTTGCCACTGACAGAAATTTACTGTTTTCTTATATTCTGGCGAACAATATAATTGGCACATAACAAAAAAGCTAATTCAATAATTTCATGAATGGAGCGTTTTTTTAAACATACTAGGGAGATGGCAATATCAATAGAGCACATTTAAAAGATTCGGTAGTCGAGTATATTAGACAGATCGTCTTTATGATCGACTCTTGATCCTTACAAATGTCATGGGAAGTAGAAAATCATAATTTAAATGTATACACATTTCCTTAGTACGGTTGAGATGGTACAATTGACAAAATATTGAGCTTAGGCTACAAAGTTGCATGGGGCCCACATTTACAAAGCAATAAATTGTAGGTTTTCCCCAATCTTGACTAAGTGCGAAGGAACCATTTCATGGCCTTGTAAGACATGATAGTAACATGAAAGTAAGGAAGTTTACTAGATGAGGAAATAGTCTTTAAATCGTTTGCTCAGTTCCCAATTAAAGGTAATTGCAGAACAATTTCTCGGCCTTCCCATCCAATATCAATGCGATAACACTAAAGCGTTTGATAAGAGTCAGAGGTCACGCGATCCAATCATATAATAAGAGTGAGAGTTCTTGGTAACAACATTCAACAGGTTGTACTTACGTCGTCGGATGTGCCAAGTCTCTGCCTTCGAATGGATTGTATTCCATTTCTTCTTCAAATCCAGGCTTCTCGACCAACGGAGTGGTGGAACCAGCCACCAAAGTGAGAGGAACTCCATTCTTCTCGCTCTTATATCTGGAAAAATATAAGAATTGTCATTAAATATTTAGATGCTACCTCATTTTCCCCAGAGTAGCCAATGAACGTTCCGTCAAATCTTTTATGCGTAGTGTAATTAGTGTAATGTTATGTCTTGCAGCATCAATAGGATCATCTCATAGATCCGTTGTTGTTCTCTAACGATATAATTGGGTCATGTCTACCTTATAGGAAATTTTTACGGTGATTAAAAGTTAGGTGGTTATGACTATGTTACTGATTTTTAGTGACGTGTCACTTTCGACACTTATCTCTTTGACTTAAATCAAACTGAAATTTGGCACAGTATGAATATCAGTTCCAGAAACATAAAAAGTGCTCTGATATGCGATCAAGCTGAAATTTAGCAGCGACGGGTCAAGTTTATGTGACAGTTTCATGATTGTGAAACAAATAGGTGAAGAATTGCAAGAGATATATTTAGGTAATTTTTTAATTATGTCAAAAACTCGAAAACACAATATTGGCTCGCTTTCAACTACGTTTAGCTGTAGGTAGTTATGACAGCTGAATATAATAAAGAGTAAAGTTTATGCCAGCTATCAGATTTGAAAATATTTTTAATTAGAAACAGCAGTGTGAGAAAATCATAACATTAATTCAATGTGAATGCATAATTTAATTATATTCAACCAATCAAATATTCAAGTAATGGTACTTGCCGCCACACATTTCCGATTGAATTCGAATATAAATTTTAAACTAAATGTTCGAATTAGAAGATGACAGATACATAGTTGAGAATTAAATTAACAGATGTACTAAATTACACAAATCAACTTCACTAGAGAATAACAGCTGTCAAACTAATCAGACAAAATGGCGTGTAGAAATATTTCGTACGAGTTGCTAATCGAATATCCATCCACATCCATTCACTTATCACATTCACATATGAACATTATTTTAGAGAAACTTAACCAAGTTTTTCAATGGACACATCTTTGCACATTCTCTCAAAATTTTAGAAAACTTACAGATAAAACCTGTTTTGCACTGTTTTAAAATGTGTCGCAGCAGATTAAAACAGTTGTATGGACGAGATTTCAATAAAAATGTATGGCCAAAATACACAGAATTTTTTCAGAAATATGCCCCCCCCCCCCCCCTCCCAAATGAATGGGGACCTTTTGTTTTCTAGCGTATGTGTGTGGAAAAGTTAGACCCATTTTAATTGTCAGATTATAACAGCTCTTTACCACAATAGATATGTACCCACCCTAACTTTGGCTTTGCCCCCCCCCCCCCCCTCCCACACACACAAATATACACGATGAGCACTGCGAATTCTTCTAACTGAACGGAAAGATGGACACTGGTTTCACCACTTACTGTGAGGTCGAAGCCTTGTCCTGTAAGATGACCGGTGGCAACGTGATCATACTGACCGGTGACCACTGACTAACAGAATTCCAGTTTACACTCGCAATATATACTCAGCAAATATTTCACACAAGAAAAAGAAACAACATACGGAGCCAAGGTAAACGGCATGTGTTCTCGATCAGCAGTTTGTCTACTCATGGGGTGTTTGTTATGTATTTAATACTAGGATGGGATGTGTGGATCCTCTACTTTAATAACGATTAATTGATCTACAAATCTTTCATTCCAATTTACAAATACGAGAAAATGTTGTTAAGTCCAGTGCTCACGTTTTATTTTCAGATAGAATTCGAAGATAACTTGGCGGTCATTTAATGAAAAAATTAATCATTGTTGAGTGAGATTATCCTAAGAAGAAGCACACAGATTTTATCTGAGCTAATAGGTCTGCAACTAATGGTGCGGGTTGAGAATGATTGGTAGATAATGATGAAAGAAAACTATTGTGGGCGAGGTGATCGACTGAGGGAATCCGTGTAAAACCTCAGTCATAAGATGGTCACGGGTGTCGAGCCCGGGTCTTCCAAGTGCAGGTCCAGGATCCAGCGAGAGAACTATACTGTCCGAACCAACTTGCTCCGTCCAACAGACATCATAACTGCATTTAACTATTTCGCCTTGGCATGATAAATTAAATGTTTAAAAATAGCATGTAGTAATTAAAATGTATAATCACAATATTGATATCAAATGGAGTAACGACCTGTTTCTACTGTGTAATTAAATTAATCGTAAAGTCGAAGAAGTGGATAAAAACAAGAAGGGCCCCTCACTTTTAACTGTATGTTACAAGTGACTTATCGACCAATAAGAATCGAATATATATAATTCAAATTTTCCCTTCTTATGAAAAATATTGCGGTTGTATTGTAAATTGCTTATGTTATGTTGGCGTTTGAAATATTTTTATTTTTATTATATTTTCGCTGTCATAACTTATTATCGTCAAAGCAACTAGAACTTGGTTATGTTACGTACAGGTTTCAATGATGACTTAGGTATAATTCTGTCCAACTATTTCTCCCTTCAACTTATAATTTAATTTCTACATGATAGACACTTTGAGTTGTCTATCACCTCTAGCAGGCGTGTTGCTGTTGTGTTTGCTCGATCAATTAAGAGATAAGTAATTAATAAGTAGCTAATTACCCTGACACTGGCACATAGGTCGTCTGGGTGAGGTCTGCAGCCAGGCCCGTGCGCGCGTGATTGCCACGCACGTCGTACGTGGTCACTGCAAGACGTGAATCACGTCCCTGAAACATCACAGAATTCACCGCATGTTAATGACGCACTCGTGTCAACATGCATTTGTAGTGGGTGCAAAATACCTGCTGAAGTACTAAATGGTTACATAAAATAAAGTAAAAAATAGTTTTCCTGTACTAACAATAATTTTGTTTTATTTTCTAACGGCGACGATTGCAGAATGGGTATTGGTGGAAGGTGGTGGCCTTGGCATATTACTGAGGAACCTTCCCAGCATTTGCTTCTCGACTGATAAAACCTCAGTCAGGATGGACGCGTGGGATATCCAGCGTTACTGTCTTCAATTGAATGTTATGTGTAAAACAAATTTTAAAAAAATCAGTGGAATAGATAATATTTTTTTTAACGATTAAAACGTGTAGAGTGAAAAATAAATAATATTATGCACCGCACTAACAACATTTTCAACAATAAATAAATACAGAGCATCTTACCAAATTATACTACAAAACCCTAACGCCTTGTAGTAAAATATTCCAACGCAAGTTGCGAATCAGACTAGGACCGATAATACAAAGTAGGGCATGTGGAACTGGTAACAATTTGTGCCAACGTTATTGGTTTATTGATGCAATTTTTAAGAAAATTTGAATACACACGTGACAATTTAAAATTATCTAAAGTAGGTATATTATTAAAACACAGTTAAAATCATAGAGTATACCTACCATGAGATGCTTTTACTACGTCTACCTATTATTATATATTATAGGCTACTTCTACGACTACTATAACTACTTCTAGAACTTTCAAAGTAGTGCCTTTATTTATAAAAAGTTGAGTCGCAAAGCTCCTCTCCCCTCTTATTAGTGTCAACAAATTTGCATAATGTAATCTTTATAACACCTTCACACATTTGCTTTGTAACACAACATTTCCATACGTTACTGACCCTCACAAATGTCTCAATATTCATACCTAATACAATAAATACAGTTATCTCTCGTTTTATAACAGAAAAAGACCGCTGATAATCAACAAACTGACCTGTTTCCGTGAAAATGTCTATCAGGAAGTGATTGCAAGCATACAATAAAGAAAATAAAAACTGTATCAGTATCGCATTCAAGGTGAAAAGACAACTGTGCAAAAAGTAACGCCATTGACATTTGATATCAATTAAGTTCCACCTGTTAGTCAAGAACTAAAGGGACAGAATCACCTCCGTGAGTTGTTACAAATACAATACTCCCTGTGGCATTGAAGTGCCGCTTGATGATCTTGACATTGGCCTGGATAAATCATTGGATAATTATTGTCAATCACAATCATCACAATCATCATCATCGCTCGCTATTACACTCGATATAACAATGTTTGATTGAAGGAAGGCGTCATTGGCTACGCAATCGAGCCGAGCGGATTCTGAAGTTATTACATGGAAACGGATGGAATCAAGTGATAAGTGAGCATTTGTCATGTGTACTGATGGTGAATTTGCTGATGAGCAAAACGTGGGTAGAAGCAACGATAGAAGGTAGAAAGTTTTAATTTTAAAGTAGTTTTAAAATATTTCCGAGATGATTGGCATCATAAAAGTTAATTAAATATGTACGTCTCAATGGTGAGCATTCAAATCGAAGGGTTGAAGTAAACCCAACAAATCATGGTGGTCCCAACCGATTGGCACATGTAGGTATGTCAAACTTCCGCTTGATCAGGAACAAGTCTGCTACATGGGATCACATACATCCGAAAGCGACCCTCCTGCCCCCCTCCATAAGTATGTATTGTTTTCACTTCTGATATTCTTCAATTTATGTAATTAATTCGTTTCACTTTGTTTCATGTTTGTCTGGAGCCTTGATCAAAACATTGCTCCATGTTTTTCACCAGGCGTGTAGGAACTAAATTCGCAAGGGGGGAATGATGTTACAGAAGAACTTTAGCTGGAGATATTATCAACTTTGAAGACAATGGGGGGGGGGGGGGGGGGGCTCGCCAGTAATATGCGGGCTTGGGGTGCACAGCCCCGGAAATTTTTTGAATTTCATTCATGAATCTGGTGCGATTCTACACAATTTTAACACTTTTTAAGCAAATCTTGACATATTGTGAGAATACAAGGAGGAGAATTGAACCAGGGGGGGTAGGAGATCCCCCCCCCATCCTACGCATCTGTATTTCACGGTGGAACCTCCAAGGTGATCAGACTTTCCATGAGGTCTAATCGTGTCTTTCTATCACCCTCACAGATTTAATGATGGGGATGATGTCTCGACTTGACTCTACTCAATGGTTATCGCAATTAAAATGTAAATTTATTACAATAAAGCTCTGCGTTGTTTGCATGGGAACGAGAAAATTGAGAAAATTATTCCAAGCTCCTGTTTCATAATCGATTTTGTATATCTTTCCATCCAAGTATTATGATTGAAGACTTGACCTAAATAAAGGAGATGCGTTGATATACGCTTGAGAGAAATCAATCAATGGATTACACTTGATTTGTTTATCTTTTGTGCAGTTTGCAGTTTAAGATAAATGCACGAACGACTATAATAATCTGTAATAACAATAATATAAGTCTTACTCTTCTAAACAATGGTGGACAAAGAAAGTAGATTTCACGATTGAATTCAAAAGGCATGCAGCATTTATTGATTTTAAAAGTTGAAGATCATTAAATATTAATTTTTTTCTAAATATTATGACTTTTATGAATTTCGCCTTGAAAATATACCAAAAAAAGTAATAAATGTCATCTATACAAACGAGATGCATAATATTTTACATTTTATAATGTTGGTTTGGTTTAATACGATTGGCATATTTATTAAACATACTCCATTCCAGTATGTGTATCTCTGAAACTCTCTTGTAAAATGGAATCATGTCACTGACAACACATTCTGCGTAGCGCATCGTCTTCACACAAATGCAAAGTAATGACATGGAAAACCGCTGACCATCTATATTCATTTGAGTGTGAAAGGAAGAGAGTGATTTCGCCACTGCTCATGGTCATGCTCCTCTAATGTTTCAATTCATCTCCTCTAGATCAATTTGCTAATCATTGTTCAGCTAACTGCAATTTCCTGTGTGTGTACGCTGTATTGTACACCCAAAGTTAAATGAATGCCTTTTATAATGTACTAGAATATTGATAATATTGTATTACATAATATAGTTTTTCAAATTCGAACACGTTTTGGAACTATCGACATGAATGGCATTGAAGTTTTAAAACTATTTGATAACGCCATTGTCGTCAAAATAATAATAGTGTGATAATATTCAAATTATCGATAAGACAAGAATTTATATTTCACTTAAAAAACGGAACTGATATTGATATTTAGTAGCAAATTTCAAAACAATACTTCGTAACGACAAATTAGTACTGTGTTTTTAACACTGGATCAAGATTTTATGACACGTATGTCCGATATGAAACTTTTGTAGTAACCGATTTTATTAACCCTCAAGTGTGAAAATTCCTACAGGAAAATCTAATGATTGATAAAAAGAAAAGTCAGAACTAATTTCCTCTGTGGTATTTCCGAGCATGCAAGATCCACTTGGTGAACCGTAATATTTGAATGATCAGATTTGATTGATTATTGCATGATCCAAATGGATGACCTACATAGGTTAAAGGCCAGAAGGAAATCTGGATTAACATTAGTTATGCAGCGCGCGCTCTTAGCTGTCAATCAATCGATCAAACAACTAGTGACATCATCTATAATTACCTACCATGTTACATGATTCTCTTGCGGTAATTTCATTATTCGAAATAGGAATCAACCTGTTGAGTCAACCTGTGCTAGACACGATTAGGAGGTATACGTGCAGAGTTTTTAAATTTTACGAGTTATAAATTAAAAATGTACATAACTATTTGATCCCAGAGACTATTTGACTATTTGACAATTTATTTAAAAAATCAGCCATTATTTATTGAGAGTGGCATATACCCAGGAATACATTTGGGGGTGGGGACAATTTGGCTAAATATTTTTAAAAAAAAAAGACTTTGTTGGTCGGCTTACGTAGCGGTATAGGTATAGAGGGTCGTTTTGGTGCACATTTGAAGTATAAAACGGCAGTATTTAATTTTTTTTTAAATTTTCTTCCATCATTTCACAATAATTTACTTGGATGTTTTATAGTTATAGTTGTGATTAGACTTCATATGAAATTTTATTGTGTCTATGTTTCGGAAACTACAGATTGTCTTCTGATAATAATTGAACGTCAATGGCAATTTTTTGTTATCAAAATAATTAATAATCTATCCTACTTCCTGGTACAATTGATTGGAATTGAGCAAATGTTATTTCCCATTAACATAATTATTTCGATAAGATGACCAATCACATGCAACGAAGATCACATCCAATGAATATTTATCCATCACACATCAACGTGTTGATTCTACCACGTGACTTGATGTGGATTAACGACGCTGTCTCCGCAGGCGTCGCGTCGCTGGCTCAGCTGTCCAAGTTGTTTTTCAGCGTCTCGACGCCATTAGACGTCGAGACGCACGTCGACTATTCATGAGAAAATGAATAGAAATGACTTCGTTCTTCGAGAATAAAATTATATATTTAATCCAGTAGTTATTTGCGTCTAAATCTTCAAGAAAAATTTACTGAGCTTCAAGAAAGAATTATGGAAGGGTGTGTTCATTGAATATTTTCAAATCGCCTCAAGACTGTACTGAATTCTTTACGTATTTGTAATAAGAAATTACGTATTATGTATTCTGTTTAATTTTCAAATATAAATTTTAGACAAAATACAATTTTTTTAAATCAGTTTTGATAAGGGAGCACAGCAATAATACTTCAAATATATTAATTTTCAGAGTATAGTAGTATATATTTTTTTAAGAAACCCCCTATAAATAATGCATAAATTATAAAATTATTACTTCCAGACATGAAAGAAGAAGCAGATCAACGGTGTGAAGACATCACAGCCAAAGGACAGCTACGTGAAAACAATATAAATTGAGTAACATCATTTACTCTTAGACTCAGCTTTTTGTAAATTAGGAAAACATTTCCCCTTTTATCTTTATCTCCCCGCCCCTAAATTACAAAATACCTGTACACCAAGTACGCCACTGTAATGAGGCTCGTCTTCAATTGCGACACATGGCTATAACATTTCGTTCTAAGTACTGTTTTATTTGACATAGGTATGTTTCCCCGTAATCCAAACAAGTGAAATGCTAATGAGGAACGTGAAGCGATAAGATAATTCAATTAGTCTGACGAAACTTCAGCCAATTCTGACGAAATTAATATTTGCACGTGGTAAGTATGCGGCTTCTTCAACCGGAAGAAATAAAATGCTTTTAGGTATTCGTTCACCGGTACGCCACTGATCGCTGAAAATGAGACATGCCTTGACTTTGATATTTAGCAAGACCTTGAATGGCAGCCTTTGATTTGGTCGCCAGCCTCTCATAAAACGACTTTTTTATGTTTTTACATGGCGATAATAGTTGGTTAAGTTTAGTTACCGAACGAGTGGAATATTCCAGGACTGGACAATAAGAAGTACAGTACCTAGCAAAAGAATAACCACATATTGTGGTGTGTACGTGTGCAAAAAGAGCGCAAACTAGAAGAACGAAATTAGTCTGTAAGTTTTAGGAAGGAAATGGCTAGTTCCTCTATAGATAAGAGAATGAATCGGACGACAGTAACAATTCAGACTGCAAAAAATGCTGGGTGTTTACTTTGAACAATTGTCAACAACGAGTGGGGTCAGTACTTGGAAGGGTGACCGTGGTCGGGGTTGGTATGACGACCTTCCTCCTCCAGTCTTTCGAGGACGTAGGTTGTGGAGGCTCGTGCTGTAAATGTTACACCCATCTTTCGACAGGAGCTAAATGCGTATGGATTATACTTTAGGTTATGCTAATTTATTTTTCAGGTGAGTGTAGTTCAGGGTTCAGTTCGACAATGTAAAATGTGTATATATATGCCGAAAGCAAACGATGCAAAGTAAATAATGAGGCATAACAAAATACAAAGTAAATATCAGCCAATACAATGCAATACTATGTGTCATGAACTCAGTTATTTATTTAAACAAACTTACGTACATTATTTTGTTTGAGAATTGCATTGAATTTGTCAGTGGCTGTACCATTTCAGCACACAGCTTCCAGGTTGCATTATGATGAAATAAAAATAAATCGGTTTAAGGCGGGAGCAAAACTACAAAGATGAAATGCCAATACCAGCTTGGTTTGCAAACCGGATAAAACCGGATTTTCTAAAGAATTCATCGCGTAATATAATGACCCAAGTCTAGATGGTCATAAAAAGACAACCAGCAGCTATTTCGAGTTGTCCTTGAAAACAAAGGCAACCAGTTTTTCAATCAATCCAATTAACAGTTAAATAGACAAAAGTATTTAATATTATAGCGTTTATTCGTGCGGAACTTCCGCTAAAATTTAAAAAGCTGTTTTTTTTCGGTAAAAAAGTTGAATATAATTTCCAATACTAAAATAACTATTAATACATCCAGCATTGTATTTGTATTTGTATTTGTTTATTTGTAACCTTTGACCCTCTTCCGAGGAAATTGGTACATTCATGTTATATATTCTATATATATGACACTCTTATTTTAGTAATAATTTAATTCTAATGAATTATAATATACATTCAAACTTAGATTTGGTATTTAATATTCAATAGAATACTGAATATGACAGAGTTGATGGCAGTCGCCATAGGGTTAAAATAAAATATATTACAGAAACATTTACAGTTGAAAATAAATTACAGAATATTATACAATAATGATACATATTGTGATTACACTTGGTTTATTCAAAGCTACAACTGATAGGGAGACATATTTTAGGTGAAACCTTTTTCGGCGAATTCGTCAATCGAATAAAAACTATTGTTCATGAGGTATCTTTTAATTGCAAATTTGAATTGAGTTAATGGTAGATCTCTAATGTGGTTTGGGAGTATATTAAACAGTTTGGCTCCGCTGTAGCGCAGTCCCTTCTCAAACAGTGCTGTTTTATGTTTATCAACGTCAATGAGATACTTGTGTCTGGTATTGTATTCATGAGAGGTTGAAACATATGTTTGGGGGTTACATTTGACAAACATGAGTACTTTATATATGTATGTAGATGGCATGGTTAGAATTTGAAGGTCCTGAAATGTTTCCTTGCAACTGGGCATTATCATGACGTTGGAATTTAGATTTGATTTAATTGATACAGAACGCCAGTTTGATTTTATTATAATTCGTATAGCCGTTTTCTGAATTTTAAAAATTAGGCTATTATTTTTTGAGTTTCCCCAGTATTCTATTCCATAACTCATAATTGAATGGAAATATGAGTGGTATACTGATTTGAGTGTGTTAAGGTTTGCAATTTTTGATATATTTCTTAAGGCGTAACATGCAGAGCTTAATTTTTTTGCAAGCTTTTGTATATGATCCTCCCATTTCATTTTACAGTCAATATGAACTCCTAGAAATTTTGCACTATCTGAGAAAGCTAATGGCCTGGATATAGAATTTATATTTAAAATATCTCCTCCTTTATTATTGAAATGAACTAAATTCGTCTTGTTTTCATTAAGTAGAAGTTTGTTTGCTATGAACCAGTTGTTAAGAAGATTGACGATATGATTGGCTGCGAGTTCCAAATCCGTGTTGTTTTTTGCTGTTACAATGGCACTGGTGTCATCCGCAAAAAGAATGATTTGAGCTTCGGTTACATTTACATTTAATGGGAGGTCATTTATGTACACAAGAAAGAGAAGGGGTCCTAAGATACTTCCTTGTGGGACCCCGCAAGTAATTAGTTGACTATCTGAATAGTGTGATTCTAATTTTCCTGTGTTTTGGTTTTGGTATTTGATTTCCACTAGTTGTTGCCGTTCTTCTAAATATGATTGAAACCATTTATGTGCTACTCCCCTAACCCCATAATGTTCTAATTTATCTAATATGAGTTTGTGGTCAACTAGGTCAAATGCCTTTGACAGATCACAAAATATGGCCATTACTTTTTCATTTTTGTCTATTGATTTGAGGATCGTATTAGTTAATTCGTATATTGCAGATGTCGTATTCCTATTTTGCCTGAAACCATGTTGTTCGTCACATAGTTGTTGATGTTGGGAAAAAAATTCTAGAAGTCTATTATACATTATACGTTCAAATATTTTGGAGAATACAGGGAGCATTGAAATTGGCCTGTAGTTTTCTAATGTTGTCTTAATCCCACTTTTATAAATGGGAATTATTTTTGCATTTTTTAGTTTATTGGGAAAGACACCCGTTTCGAAAGATTTGTTTACTAGATATGCTAGTGGTACACTGATATATTTTGAGCTGAGTTTTACAATTTTGCAAGGGATGGTATCAATATCAGTAGATGTTTTGTTTTTCAAGTGGCTAAGGATTCTGTGTACTTCTACATCTGCTGTTGGGTGAAGATACATTGAGTTAGATGTTTTAGGTGTCGACTCGACTAAAATTTGCTGAGCGGTGTCTTTTGTTGATGGGCGTGAAATTTTATTCAAATTGTTAGAAATGTTAATGAAATGAGAATTGAACTTATTGGCTAATATATCGGGGTCAACTGTTACTGCACTGTTTTCAATAATTTTAATATTGTCGTCAAGTTTTCTGTCCTTACCACACTCCCTTTTTATTATGTTCCAGGTTGTTTTTATTTTATTATCTGATTGTGCAATTTCTTTGTCTATTTGCATCTTTTTTGCCGATGTCAACACTCTTTTATATATTTTCTTGTACTTTTTATAAAAGTTTCTTGTATTTTGACTATCATCATTATTATATTTACATAGTAGATGCAGAAATTTTAATGTAACACAAGAGATGCTAATACCTGGAGTTATCCAATTTTTCCATGGTTTCTTAGGAACGGTTAATTTTAACGGAAATGCATCATTGAAGTATGACAGAAATTTGTCATGAAATATTTCATAGCTCTCCTCATAGCTCTCCTCCTCTCCTCGATTCATACCTTGAATCGAATCACGTATAATTGAAAATTCCTAAGAAATCCAACTTTAGCGAGATTTTGCGTCAACGAAAGAAAGTGGTATTGCATAGCTGCATAATGGAGAAAGTGAATGAAAACTGTAGAGGCCGTCGAACGGCTGGGACATAGACAAGGCCGTCAGAAGGCCGGTAGTTCCCCCCCATGTTTCGTGTTCTAGTGCACACACCTTCCATTTCCAACACATGTCAATCACACGAAAACCTTCGATTAATTCAACACCTGAGTAACTGTACTTTAATTCATATGAATATGAAGCAATGAATAATTAACAGGTGCATGGACAGTACAAAATATTATTTTTTGAAGTTGGTGTAACTACTTGCTTTCTTGTCTACATTACAGGGGCCCAGTATTGACAGTATGATAAAGAATGGCGCCTTTTATTTAAAAAAAAACGTTCTGAGCTTTATGTACTTGGTTGAAAGCGCTATTAGAGCTTTTCGCCCAAAGTTACGACAGGAAAAGCCTAAACATGGAGCCCTGGCGACCGAGTCTTGTCAATTTATTATTCTATTTTTTTTTTGTATTTTGATATATGATTTTTGATTTTAGTTTCACAAGTTTTGAATACGATGTGCTTTGATGAGCAACAGGTGGCTACTTGCGCCATGTAGAACCAAAACTTTATATATTTTTTTCTCAATTGCGTTTTACAATAATCTAGTAGACCCGTAACAGTTGGCATACTTATTGGCCGGTCCAAAATTTTAACAAAATATTTAAAAATAGTTTGTGTACAGACAGGCACATGTTGTACATAAAATGAATAACTTTTTACCGGTTGTTGACTTGATCTGTTGTTTTTAAGAGCAAGTAACCCAGAATCTGTGCCACTCAGTTTAGCAGTATTTAGCCTAGTGCCAAGTAAGTTAGGGCCCGGTCAAAATATCAACATCTAGTATATTATTAGATTCCTAGAGAACTTTTTGGCGCACCATGCGTGAAGATCTCGTAGTTTATTGGACTTGAATGTAACCTGAATACTACACGTAATCTCTGACTATCCATGATTAAGTGAGATTATAGCTGAATGCCGCCAAATTATGTCATTAATTACATTGTGAAGGTAAAGTGATAGTGGATATGTCGTTACTACCGGTTTGTACGAGATATTATCAGAAGATGTCATACTTATTACATTACATCCTTGTGTCTACATTTGTCAGATATCGCGAAAGATTTGATAATCAATAAAGCCACTTCAAGGAATCCAAATGTGCTAACGTTATCGTAACTACAGTATGGAACTTGCAATACTATACACTTATTGAAAAATGTTATTTCATTTACTTCATTTACTGTTCGTTTATCTACAAAACTGCCACAAACTACCAAAACCTGACACTGTCATCCCGATGAGGTGTAGTTTGTGGCAGGGTTTGGCAGGGTAAACGCCTATCTTGTATGCACATAAAAGTCGAAATTACACGTAACAATTGAATCAAGGCCCATGATAAAGCTTTGGCTAAACAATCTACAAAAGTTTTACTGACATTTTTTAATTCAATTTGACAGTGTCAAAAGTCATGTTTCTATTTATTTCTATTCAATTGAAATTTTGACTTAGTTGCCTAGATCCTGTGTTTAGATTTGTTAATCATGTATTGATATTGATTCTTGATGAAGCACTGCATGTGCATTTCAGGCTTTAAACTCGGATTTAGAAACTTTCAATTATGGGAATAGCCCACAAAAATGTTAATGATTAAGTACTGCATTTGAAATAAAATCCCATTTTTATGTTTAATTTCGCAGGTCAAACAAATGAACATGGAACAGGAACTATACACCAAATTGTATCTACCTTTCTTCATTCCAGTTTAATCCACCATTAAAATTGCTTAACATCTTTGATGACGATGTTCTAACCGCAAAATAAACAGCTTTACCTTCGGCTCTTGTTATCATAAAATATACAAATATAAACGCATAAACACTTCAGTGTTGAGAGATCAATATATTTTAATTAATTTCTTTCCACACACATGTACGATACATAGAGAGGAAGAGTTCGAGCGTCCAACGCATCTGCCAAGTCGCATACCGCAGCAGTTTGTGTCTCTATTTATACCTCAGTTGCAGTCCTCTAATCATTGTTGGGCGTTCCTTCCACTATACACAAACGCACGTGGGACTCGAGCAGCTATCAGACACCAGCGCGATTCTTCGGCAGTCTAGTGGTTATTTTCCATGACGTAACACATACACACCGGCATGCCGAGCCACGGCGGCAGGCAGGATTGCGAAGCGACAGACTTTGAAGAGCAGATGGTGTCTTTTTGCTCAGCGGGTATAAGAAGATAATAAAAATAAACAGGGGAGATTATTATGTGATGCAATCTTTGGCGCCCATTGAGTAAGAATTATTGAGCTATTTTAGGCAGCGTCATAATCGTCATAGTTTCATTAATTAAGAGTGCGTAGTTTAGTTTTCGATGACAAAGTATTGGTTACATTCTGGTTGCAAAGTTCAAAGGTAAAAATTATGAATTCAGAAACTAGAATTTACTTATGCACATGACATTGAGTATGGAACTTTAATTTTGCATGCTCATTCTTCGTCACAACTCACAATCTGTAACGAGCCATAAATAAAAACCATTTGCAATTACTTCATAGTCAATGTTGACTATAGCACGGATTCAAGGGAGTGGAGGGGGTGGCGCTCCCCCCCCCCCCCCCTCCCCAATAATCACAGTACAACTACAAAATGCAGAAGATGCAGATTTATTGCTTTCCACTACATACTGTCCCCGGGTAGAATTCAGGGAAAAACAGTATTTTTTTAAAATTCGTTATTGAATTACTGGGGCTAGATTCGCAAAAAGTATTCGGCTAAATTGCAATATGTTCAGTATTATCTTTCATTTGGCATGGTATGCCAAATGATACTTGATACTTGAGTATCATACTATGATACTTTTTGTGAGTCCAGTCCAAGGGGTAAAATCAAAAATATATGCGTGACTCGGAGTGATTCACGAATTTCATCGTGAGTGTGCGTGAGTGTGCATCTTCATGAAAATGTGGTGCGTGAGTGTGCAATGGTTTCACTCGCGCGTGAATCGCATCACGCGTGATAGTGCGTACGTGACTCTAATGTGTGCCTTGAGTTGAAAACTACATTTGTTTGTCGTCCACAATTCCTTTGGCATGAACTCAAATTAAAAATAATTGGCATCAATACTGCTTTTCCATCAGCATGTAGGTATGGTGATTATGACAGTGGGCCAAATTAATTGTAATATCGTGTATTATTATGCGTAAGCTGTCACTACGTGCGAGTGTGCGTGAGTGTGCAAAATTGTCTGCGTGAGTGTGCATGAGCGCGTACTATGTAGAAAACTGCGTGCGTGAGTGTGCATGATACAAACGACTTCGTGATGTAACCCGACGTAAGAGAATTGGATATCCTATTCTTACGAACGTACCAACGCGAATGGCCTTGAGACATTTTGATGTTGGGGGCTGTGCCCCCGAACAGCCCCCGAACATGTACCTTGTTTCATGTTTGTTCCAAGTCGATCCGATGATCCTCTCTATCGAATGAGCCTCTCTAATGATGATACTGAAACAACCTACTTAAATCATGCATTTTCTTCGCTTGTTGAAAATATCAAAATATTAAGAAAAAATCAATTTAGTGGGTAGCGGGACAGAAAATTTTGGAACAAGTAAAAAATTTGACGAAATTAAGAGAGTCAGTTACGTAATTTGTAGCTAAGCGGAGCTTTGTTTGAATCGGTGCATACTTTTAAATTACTTGAACTAAGTAAATTGACTTGAACTAACCTATCACCAGTGGCGGCTATTTGGCTTTACAACAGGTGTACAATTACATAGAAAGACGTAGAAGAAAGTACTCTATCTAAGAGGAGAGCCCCCAGCAGATGCGGGGCCGGGGCGCATAACCCCGGATTTTTTTGTATATTTAGTTTGAAATTGATGCATTTTTACGTCTTTGGAAAGAGCAAAATGATTAGACAAAATATTTAACTTCCTACTTCCTGGATTAGGGAGCACTTTTAAATAATTTTCTTGGATGATCAGGTGTGCAATTGTCACACCTTGCACACTGTAATAGCCGCCACTGCCTATCACAATTGTTTGATTGCATTGTTGTAACTCCGCTTATCAATGTCTACCTTGCAGCTACTGACCCAAGCTGATTGTAAAATAGAATCGCAGAAAATGAATGTTTATGTGCTGCAAATATCAACGATAGTGCATCGGCAGCACCTAGGTAATAAATCTAGAATAAATTCACAATTTCAACGTCGACATCAAATTTATCGGTCGGGTTCAATTTCCTACACAAGCATGTAATTTTCTTCTGCTTTGCATAAAACAGAAACATGGTGGTCACAACTTTCAAATGGTGAATTGATGTTTTAGAAGTAGGTGAGAATGATGAATTGCTGTCTTCCAGACTGCCTTCATTGCGTTTCCTAGACACTGCAACAAGCTACGACATGCACACTTTTCAGACATGGCTAACCCGACACTAACATCGCTAAGGATGATGCAAACTTGCAGCAAAGCTTGCAGTGTCTCTAGCTGATACCAATTACATAATACTGACTCATTCATATTTGATAAAATCGGGGAAATCTATCTTCTTAGTCAAATCGACTTTGGCTCTTCCTTTCCGCTTATTTCGCGATTCAGCTAATAAAAAAACAGTGATAAGACGCTCGAAACTGGTTTGAACTGCCGCTGCTATTCATGAGGAAACTACTGTGTATTCTAGCGGGAATGTTTGTGGACGGAAATAAAGGTGCCACTAAGTCAGTTCAACGAATTTATCATCAATGAACAAAATTATCTATCAGTGACGTTGTACCGAGTTTTGTCACTACAATTACATTATGCAGTTTGATCAATGATACATGATGCAATGTGCAGCGAAATTATAAGTTTTGTCTTAATTTTCGTCAAATCGTGTAATACAAAAAAAATCGCACTATTGACTCAAACAATATTAGCCCAAGAATTGCTATTCCATAAAATATAGATTAGTTATTGTATTACATTTGAACGTAGTCTTCTGCATTAGGTATATCAATCTCCTAATAATTTAGATTCCTTGTATAATTAATTACCGAAGTTCATCTGATTATCACAATCACAGAATGTAGTAAGTTTATAAACTTTAATATAAACTTTAATTAATATAATTTGTTAGGGTTCGGGACATACATAAAATATATTGGGATATATAAATTTATTGGGCAAAACATTTTTTTTTGTTTATATCAAAATTAGGCTTATTCTTGATAATCCACATTATTGGACGTACCTAAGCATAGGTAAATATTGAAAATGGGAAAATGTACTTTTATCATAAGTTGATGTTATTCCATAATTACTTATATTTTAAAAATGTGAAATAAATATCAAAATCTAAAATCTAATATGTAACTTTAAAAAGTGTTTATTTCCAAATAATGATAAATATATTAATTTATATTTTATTACAAAAAAATATAAAAAATGTACTTACTGGAACTTCTTTGCTCCTATGGGACGGCATGATACTCTCCTTTCCCGTGTCTTCTCTTCTAATCTAATCTGTTCTGAGCGCGAACACACTTGGTTTATTCTCGGATTGTGCGTGCGCTAACACCGATACCGACTGCTATATGTGACCGCGTGTAACTATACCGACCGACCAGACCAGTGTGACACCGCTGTACAACTGACTTGAGTTCTCGCCGAGGTACGACGCTCCCTCTCCACCACGTACCATGACCCTCGCGCCCAGTCAGCGACGGCGGCGTCGTCTCATTTCAAACGACCTTGTCTCCCCCCCCCACGGCACCCACCCCATCGCTTGCTGCCGTGATACAGCAACGTGCGTGAAGTTGGCACCCCCCATGAAAGCAATCGATTTGAAATTCTCCAAATATTTAGGGCTGATTTAGTGCTAATAAGTGCCGTTTATTTTGGATTTAGTGCTGCAACCCCTGGGAAGTAATTAGCGTTTATCTGTGGGGGGTGCCAACTTCACGGTCCAGCACCCCCCATGAAAACAATCGATCTGAAATTCTCCAGATATTTAGTGCTGATTTAGTGCTAATTAGTGCCGTTGATTTTGGATTTAGTGCTGCAACCCCTGGGAAGTAATTAGCGTTTTTGTGTGGGGGGCGCAGCACCCCCCGTGAAAGCCATCGATCTGAAATTCTCCAAATATTTAGTGCTGATTTAGTGCTAATTAGTGCCGTTGATTTTAGATTTAGTGCTGCAACCCCTGGGAAGTAGTTAGCGTTTTTCTGTGGGGGGTGCCAACTTCACGGTCCAGCACCCCCCATGAAAGCAATTGATCTGAAATTCTCCAAATATTTAGTGCTGATTTAGTGCTAATTAGTGCCGTTGATTTTAGATTTAGTGCTGCAACCCCTGGGAAGTAATTAGCGTTTTTGTGTGGGGGGCGCAGCACCCCCCATGAAAGCAATCGATATGAAATTCTCCAAATATTTAGTGCTGATTTAGTGCTAATTAGTGCCGTTGATTTTAGATTTAGTGCTGCAACCCCTGGGAAGTAATTAGCGCTTATCTGTGGGGGGTGCCAACTTTACGGTCCAGCACCCCCCGTAAAAGCAATTGATCTGAAATTCTCCAAATATTTAGTGCTGATTTAGTGCTAATTAGTGCCGTTGATTTTAGATTTAGTGCTGCAACCCCTGGGAAGTAATTAGCGTTTATCTGTGGGGGGTGCCAACTTCACGGTCCAGCACCCCCCGTGAAAGCAATCGATCCGGAATTCTCCGGATATTTAGTGCTGATTTAGTACTAATTAGTGCCGTTGATGTTAGAATTAGTGCTGCAACCCCTGGGAAGTAATTAGGACCGTGAAGGCACCACCCACAGATAAACGCTAATTACTTCCCAGGGGATGCAGCACTAAATATAAAATCAACAGCACTAATTAGCACTAAATCAGCACTAAATATCTGGAGATTTTCAGATCGATTGCTTTCATGGGGGTTGCTGGACCGTGAAGTTGGCACCCTCCACAGAAAAACGCTGACTACTTCCTAGGGGTTGCAGCACTAAATCTATAATCAACGGCACTAATTAGCACTAAATCAGCACTAAATATTTGGAGAATTTCAGATCGATTGCTTTCATGGGGGGTGCTGGACCGTGAAGTTGGCACCTCCCACAGAAAAACACTGACTACTTCCCAGGGGTTGCAGCACTAAATCTAAAATCAACGGCACTAATTAGCACTAAATCAGCACTAAATATTTGAAGAATTTCAGATCGATTGCTTTCATGGGGGGTGCTGCGACCCCCACACAAAAACGCTAATTACTTCCCAGGGGTTGCAGCACTAAATCCAAAATCAACGGCACTAATTAGCACTAAATCAGCACTAAATATTTGGAGAATTTCAGATCGATTGCTTTCATGGGGGGGTGCTGGACCGTGAAGTTGGCACCCCCCACAGAAAAACGCTGACTACTTCCCAGGGGTTGCAGCACTAAATCTAAAATCAACGGCACTAATTAGCACTAAATCAGCACTAAATATTTGGAGAATATCAGATCGATTGCTTTCATGGGGGGTGCTGCGCCCCCCACACAAAAACGCTAATTACTTCCCAGGGATTGCAGCACTAAATCCAAAATCAACGGCACTAATTAGCACTAAATCAGCACTAAATATCTGGAGAATTTCAGATCGATTGTTTTCATGGGGGGTGCTGGACCGTGAAGTTGGCACCCCCCACAGATAAACGCTAATTACTTCCCAGGGGTTGCAGCACTAAATCCAAAATTAACGGCACTAATTAGCACTAAATCAGCACTAAATATTTGGAGAATTTCAAATCGATTGCTTTCTGGGGGGGTGCCAACTTCACGCACGTGATACAGCAGTGATTGTAGGGAATTAAGTGGAGTGGTAATCAAGTCTTTTCTTCTCAGTACTGGAACTTCATTTGAACCTCTATTTTCTAATATGAATACAATTTTCTGAAGAAAATAAAAAGAAATATGCTAAGTAAATTGTTTTCCTTTTGGTTACTTTAAGAAATAAACATTATGGTCTTTCTAAATTAGCATAGATGTGATTTATGTGTTGTCTGTTGATAGAAATAATCAGTCACAAGTTCGATCACAAGCTCAAGGCATAAGTTCGAGCAGAAAATAATAAATACCTTTTTAATTTAATATAAATGGATTAGCGCCTTGTTAGATGAGAGTAGAATTATCAATACGATTAACAAAAGATTATTGCGTCATTAGTCCAAAGCCTTGGGCTCGCCTTGGGGCCAGAAAAACAGAAATGTCGTCAACGAACTAGTGTTTTCTTCACAGAAACGATAGGAAGACATTTATTGATGGTCAGACCCGAGCTGTAATTTATTTTAAACCCAAGTAGTTTTGAAAAGTCGAAATATAGATCTTATTGGTAAATATATTCACTTTTTGGCACTTACGCTGTTCAAATTTGAACAGTATATTGATTTTGAACTGATTGAACACGACTAGGATTTTATAAAATTTTCCACTCAAACGGTATTGGTCGTTCGTTTTTTTAATTCGTAAATATTGTCATATGTTTTAACAAGTTCTAACCATGGATAGGTATTAATTGGCAAATGAATACCAAATAGTCCATTCACTAGGTTGTCTACGTGCAGTACTTCTCAAAACAGGTACGCAGCCGGCGCCGACTCTGGTCAAATATTGATTTGAAATCGTTCAAATCTAAGATTATCTTTGATCAAAATAACCATTTGTATTCATTAACACTGTTTAATAATATCTCAGTTGAAATCAGCGAGGACATTTTCCGATAATTATAGTCTATATTTAGTGGTAATCATTAGGAGATGAGACAGTATAATGAGCGCAATTTAATTAATGTTCTTAATAATTTGTAATATTCTGGGTTCTAACGATTTCATGTGTGTTGTTAGCAATTGTCAATTTACAATTCAAATTGGGCAATTTAATTTTTTAACCAATGAAATAGCGTTTTGAGTGAAGTTCCAATTTGAATTTGAATTTGAATTAGTGTGATATGGTTTTTAAGAATGTGAATCTTTTTGTATTTCTCCCCCAAGTTGATTTTTGAGCGAGCGTCACCACGGTACTCTTAAGGCACTTTCTCTGTGTGTTTTTTTTTATTTTTTTTTTTTTTGCCTGCACTGCCCAGGTCAAACCGCACAACCAATCGATCTGAAATTTTGTACACATACTAACGTAATCTATGCGATCCCTGGGATCTTTTCTGAACGAGATCCTGTGATTGGTTCAAATTTTATAAAAATTATCTTTCGATTGGTTGGTTCGATCAATTTGAAATTTAGCAAAGTTATTGCAACCAACATTATACCCAATCAAAAAATAATTCAGCCAAATCCTCCAATTGGTTCAAATTTGAAACCATTTTTCCTGTGATTTTTGAAATTTAAACTGGAACCGATTGACCGACCAACTAAAAACTTCGCATGGTCATTTGTACCAACATTTAAGGTATTTTTGCCAATTTTCACTCTAATCTGTCGTTATTTTCAAAAGTTTTTGTCATTTTAGGGACATTTTGCGTGTTGGCTGTCAAATTCACGGCGACTTCGAATCTACAAGGCAAGGTAGTTAGAGCAGAAAGTTTTAAACGATATGAAACTAAAGCTTGATTTACACGGGTCAATGTATTGATCAATGCCTTGAATTCAAGACTTGATTTCAAGACCTTGATCTGTGTAAACTCAACATTGAGTGAAAAAATATTGAGCTCCAGTAGGCCGATCAAGACCTCTCAAGAGTTTCAGTCAATGTTTCTGTTTAGAACAAGCTCTATTTTCAATCAAGACTTGAGGCAAACGAACCAATCAGAATCGTATTAAAGTTGGCATGGTAAGCAATATTCAATAAGAAACATTACCACGAGAGAATGTCCATCAAACTTTTTCACTTTTTCAAAAATTATTTTTATTTTTCGTTTTTTTTTAAATTTTAATTGTGAAATAGTTATAGCATTGCTAGTAATAGTTATTGACAAGAGAATATCCATCAAATTTTTCACTTTTTCAAATATAATTTGTATTTTTGTATTTTTTATTTTAATTGTGAAATAGTTATTACTTATTACAGTACTCAAAATATTTAATATAATATCATACCTTGACATTGAAAAAAATACTAATTTTATATTTTTGAAAAGTACATTAAAAGTTTTGATAAAATTTTGAATTTTATTTTATATGAAGTATGTTCGAGTATTAGCTTCTTCTGACAATCTTCAAAATATCAAATATAATTTAGATCGAGCTGAAATTTTGCACACATACTAATATCATTCTAACTCAGTCTGGGATTGTTTTGAGAGCTGCCCTCTGATTGGTTGATAAGTAAAAATGGCCTGTACGTCACACCGTTTGACGTTCAAATCGAAATGTCTCACACTTTTGTTTTAGGGATATAAATGTCAGACAAATCCTCCAATTGTCTAGCATTTAAAAACATATCTTCTGATTAGTTAAAAATTTAAATGGTCCGATCATGTTCAAATTTTGCATGGCCATTAGAGTGCCCTTTTCAATTATTTTACAAGTGTTCAGCCAAATTAAATTAGTAGATCACTGCACTTATTGAATTTTTTAAAGTTTTGAAACTGTCAGAAATAAAGTTTTCAAAACAGAAATTCCACTGCTCATCATTCATCTTATTGATCATGATTGATTGATGATCATTGATCATCAATGATTAATACTCATCATGAGCATCATCATGCTCATCAACGCGTTACACGGAGCATTTTTCTATAGTTATGGCAACATAAAAGTGTAGACTATTCCACAACAGAAAGAAAAAAATATTAGTTGAATACGAACTTAGGTTATCTTCAACCATGTCAATTATTTGAATGACATTTATTCAAATTCTGTTGACCCCATAAAATTTAAAATATTAGAAGCACAGATCTGACCAATCAGAGCGCTACGCAACGTCAATAGTTTCATTCAATGCATTGAGTAGTGTAAATGGCCTCTCAATATTTTTGGTCAATGCATTGAAATCAATCCATTGAAGTCAAGGCATTGATCAATACATTGACCCGTGTAAAACAAGCTTAATAATGACCGTTCAACAGATTGATCTGATATTGTGTACACACACTACATATCATATCATATGGGTGGTCCCAGGTATATTTTTTGAACGAAATCCTGTGATTTTTGAAAATTAACAAGGAACCGTTCAATCATAAAGGTTTAATCGATCAACTTAAAACTTAGCAAGGATTGGCAACTTAAAACTTAGCAAGGATTGGCACCAATATTTTTCATTTGTATACTTAATTTAAAACGGCCTATAGCCACACCACCATTTGACCTATCAAATGGTCTTCGATTAATCTGATCAATCAAACTCATATTTTGCATGGTCGTTCAGACCAACATTGTCTCTTATTTTACAAATTTTCAGCCCTACCAGTCAAGAACATAGATGCACTTATTGACAGTTTTAATAACTGTCAGAAATGACATTTCAAAACAGAAATTCCACTGCATTCTGGGTTGCTCTATGTAGCAAAGCAAAGTTTATAGATGGCTATTCTCAATATCAAGTAAGACAGATTCTTTTCTTAGTTGATCATATTGCAATACATAATGTAGTTAAAATGTAATGTAGGTATTTCATATACATAGGTATAGGTATACCTTATCTAAAATAATTTATTTTACGATATGGATTGTGTTTCACAGTTATGAAAACGACGTTTTGACTAGATAACATCATATTTTACACATTTCCAGCACAATCGGTCAAGAATTTACAGACTTATTGCTGTTTTAAGTGTTTGAATATCTGTCCAAAGAGATTGATGGAAAAATATCAGTACAATAATCTGTTATTTAATTGATCCAGAGTGTTTATGAAAAGTTGCAAGGAAAATTGGTAATAAATAATGTATAGTAAGTTATCTTTGATTGAATGGATCGTGCTATGATTGGCGATGTCGTGCGTGTCGGTGCTCGCTCATCAACGCGTTACACCGAGCGTTTTCCTAGTATAGATACGTACTGATAATATAACTAATAAGTTATATACAGCACTTTATGCGGAAGCAATCACAATGAAAGTTTCAATATACAAATATTCATAATGACTTTTAGTCGTATTCATCATGTACTGGATTGCTCATAATTTTTTCGACATTTAAAAATATTCCTAAACTCAACTTAAATATATTCTCATTTAGGTAGTATGTTACAAATTGTATGCTGCTATTCTCTTTTGTGGAATTTTACTTTCTTCGAATAGTGAATGAGTTACATTTTTTTTTATCTAAGTCCGAAGCTCTGAAAAATATACTATTATATGATGTCCTTCGCGGTGAAAATGACATCTCTTTCCAGCACGATGTTACAAGGTCAAGAAATAGTTAGGTACCAATATTACCTAGTTCTGAAAGCTTTTTTCATTACAAGCAATATATTTAGGTTCCACAGTTACTGTTGACACGAAAAGTTATCCATTATTACGATAATGCATGCTATAGTAATTCTATTCCATATCATCCAAGATATAGCTACTAGAATTATTGATCAATGAAACCACAATAGATGTATTATAGTTTTTGCTTTCCGGCTAAAAATAGAACGCAACAAAGAAATAATACATAACACAGGTGAACGGATGATAATGGCATCATGAATACAACAAACCAGGGTGTGAATTCAGTATTTCAGTTCGATCGATAAGAAGTCCAATCAATCGGATTCAGTAATCAGATGAAAATTACATTTTTTAACTTTTACAAGGTCGAGTTTACAACCTGTTTGGGCACATCCAGTGCAACCAATTTGACCACCCAAATCAGTGAAACGAGTGCCTGTGGCTCCGAAAACATTATGTAGACTAAATTACATGTTTCCGATTCTTCTAATGGTGGACGGACTGCAATTAATTGAACTCTAAGGGAGATACGAACGATCAGTCAACTAATGTTAATTGAGGAAAATTGCAGCGTAATTCTAGAAACGAGGGTAATGTTGTGTGATTAGCTAATTGTTATTGCAATTAATCCAATTAATGACATTCTGAGAATGATTCTCTCTCGATCCGAAACCAAATCCATGACATAAGCTTCAAGGACTAGATTTCATTTGTTTTAGCATCATGGTCACACGTTGCGTGCTCGGACCAATCAGATGCCTCCGTTCACTCGGTCCCGAGAGAAAATGAAAAGCTCATCAGCTGATTGGTCAAATCGTAACGTGTCTCAACCGGCTCCTAAAGTACTAGTAATTAGTTTAGATAATACATTACATTGTAAGTTTATAACAATGTTTTGATGGAGGTGGGCAGCTTCCTCATTGATTGCAAAATAGTTTTGTCCCAGTTTGAAACTTTTGGATCTCTCTTGAACATTAAATCTTCGTTGCTGACAGCGTATACTAAACACTCGTTAAACTAAAGTAGTTCGTAACATATGTTGCCAATTTCAAGTTACGAAAAAAATCTTCTTGTAAGTCAAAAACAAAATGATTGAAAACGAAATTGATGTGAAATAAAATGCCTTAAAGTGAGGTTCTCAAATTAGTTTTCTAAAATAAGATCTTGCCATTCATTTTGGCAAGTTCTTGCCCAATGGAAAGAAATCCTTATTATAATACTAGGCTACAGGTTTTGAAATATACTTGACTCAACGGTTCACTCAAAAGTTCTTAAAAAAGGTTAAAAGCTCATTCTTAGATTGTAATTTTCCATGCAACATCCCCATTTGCATTGAGTACATAGAGTTGCATTAGTCTGAGATTACAGCAAGGATTACAGAATCACTTTGAGCAAACAGTTAACTAATTTATAAGGATGAAAATTCCTTTTCTGAATGGCGACGTAAAATTCGGCGCACTTACATTAGGAGTAATTGACTTATAGCTGATAATTGAAACACTAAACGTAACATATTTGTTCAGCACTTCATGACTGTTGACAGAGACTAAGCCTCCGTGTCATCTCGTTTCCATGGTGACACATAGAAATCGTCACTTTTTGCTATCCTATTGGTGAACCATGGAGATCTCTCCGTTTTTTATTTGTTGTCCATATCACATCAACTTCTCAAGGTGAAATAATATGCATACAAATCATTCCACAATCGTTTCTTCATTACAAAATATTATATTTGTAAATGAAATGCTAGAAATGATAGACTGTGTAAGCAAACAGTTTGAAATTTCACACAATTTTCAATTTATGAGAGAAACGTTTTAAGAGTCGATAATACTCGCAGAAATGTTCGATTCGGATGAAAAAAATCCTAAAAATACATGAAAATGCATTAGCTCTGGGTTGTAAGTGACATTTGTGACATTTAATCGTGTGTTGCATGTTGCATATACTGCTGTGAAGTAAGTTATTTTAATTCAAACATTGAAAACCACAAAAAACATAAAAAGGTGACCCTACTTTTTTCTTTTAATGGCTTGACCGATTGTCTCAAAATTTTTGCAGCAGAGAGATAAAGAGTAAATCTGTGTCTCTAGTGATTCAAAAAAATAATAAATAATGTTTTTACTCGTGTTGAGGAGGTGCCAATATGGGCAATATAAGGGTATTTTGGCACCTTTGCCCTGAAAATACTAAACAAAAAATAACTCTTCTGGCCCACTAGAGGCACAGATTTATTATTTATCTATAATCTGTGAAAATTTTAAGACAATCGGTAAAGCCGCTTAGAAAAAAGTAGGAGCCTTTTTGTGCTTCATAAAACATGAATTTCAAGTATTATTGACTCTTTAAAAAAAATATTTTCTACTACACTTACCAAATGTTATACTTTTGAAATATTTTACAACGTTACCGACACATCTTTGTCAACATAATTTGTGCATAATTTGTAGGTTTGTCCTTGCAAAGCATCCACAGTCTCTAGATAAGCAACTCTTAGACAGCCTGTTTCTATTACACGCATTACTGCAAGCGCTTTCCTGTATCATGTAATTTGTACATGTGGCATTATAAATTTTCACAAGCTAACATTTGTTTCCACAACCTGAGTCAATACATCGTAAATGACTTGATCTTCTCATAGACTTTACAATCTGAATCACCTGGTTTGTTTTATTGTCTTCTAGTGTAAGTAATTTACAAACAATTGTCTGATGAATGGCACAAAGTGGCGTCGTACTCGTAAGTGACGCCCGACGTCGAGTGACAATAACGACGCCATCCGACGAAGTTCAAGTTCAAGTAGCTTATAGAAGATGATTCTTCATTTGTTTGATCGTCGTCACAAGACATTGTAAACTAACTGTTATTATAAACCGAATTCATAATACTATTACTTAAAATTTTGCACGAAATATGAATGTGGATCATTGTGCATGTGGACACGAGAAGTTGGTGGGGCATTTCAGTACTTCGAAAGTGTACCTACTTTTTGTACTCAAAGGGGTAGAACCACTTGAACTATGACATGGTGGTAGTCCTTTGGTGGTTGGGGGGGGGGGGGAGATAACCAGTATGCTTGTTTCTCCTTTCCTAGGATAGTGAAAACTTTGACTCATCTTTGATTCTTTTTAGGAGTTTTCATTGATCGTATGTTATTTTTGTTCATACATCTCAGGAAAATAAAGTTTACATTGAAAATACCTTTTTTAAGCTTTTTGTTCTACACATGCGTCTAAAATCTAATTGATGTGTCCAAAATGTACTAAACAGCTTTAAATTGAAAGTAAATTTACTTTTAAAAAATCAAATTTTTTCCAAAATTTTCCAACAAAATGTATTGCAACAAAGATATAAGTTACAAAACACAGTTTCTGTTTATTTGAGAGATTCGTATAATAATCAAACAGAATCAATCAACATGTTTTGTCCTTGTTATTGATTACATTCACCTGTGGTATTGATTGATTTATACACATAGCATATTTCTTGTTGACGCCTGTGACCCGATGTCGTCGTATTTTTTAATTTTATCTTCTGTCATCAGTTTCTTTGAGACCGGAAGTAGTAAGTTATTCACTAGCAATGCATCTCTTTGCATTGTCATCTATTCTACCTGCAGCGTTCTGCGAAATATGTAAGAAAGAAGGGGACAGTGGCGGATCTTTGTTTTGGGTGATGCCATAGCCGCTACTTTCCTAAATTACACATTAAAATGTTTGTGACGGCGTGGTGAAATGAAGTCATGTAGCCCCAAACATTCCATTTGGCTTTGGGGCTGTGCATAAAGGACGTCACGCTTCAGGGGGGGAGGGGGGGGTTCACCAGTATGGGACACAGTGTGACAGAGGGGGGAGGGGGGTCTAGAGCCAGTAGGACGTCACGTTTTGATATAGATATTTTCAAGCATTTCAAAATTTCAGTTGATATGTCGGGATCGGAAATTTCGCTAAAAACGATAAATTTTGATACATTTTACAGTAAAAAATACTCTATTTAAGGGGGGGTAGAGTAGATTTGTGACGTCCTTTTAGGGGGGGGGGGGGTCTCGAAAAGTGGACACAACGTGACAGGGGGGAGGGGGGGGGTGTCAAAATATCTCATTTTTAGCGTGATTTCCTTTATGCACATCCCCCTTATATAGCCATTCCCATACTTTCACGCAGTGTAAGTAAGCTTATGCTTCTGGGGAATAGAAACTATAAAGTTAAGTTTCTTGTAAATTGCGATTCACTTTTCAAGAATAAAAGAACATCCCAGGGTGTTGTTCTTACATGATGAAGAGGTTCATACACCCTGGGTGCAGTTAATACGTAGTCTGTATAGGGTCACTGTAAGGGACATGTGGGGGGGGGGGGGGGGCTATGGCAAGTAGCAGACCTGCGACAAGAAGTTAGAGCGACAGTTTGCGAATGTTTGTATTGCAATTATGACACCGAGGAACTGCGTCATTGGTCTATTAAAGTCAGCAGCACGAGATGATAAGCCAATATTTGACAAGTGTTTAGTAATAATAGACATTTTGCATAAGTTTGAGGCCTTCTCTAGATCTACGTGCTGGTAGAAACTGCTCAAGTAGAGGTGTTGGTAATACAGACAGAGCCAACTGCATATTTTATAAAAGTAAAAAAAAAAAAGTATTTCACAAGTTTTTCATTCACAAGTATTTTCACAAGATTTTACGGATTGTTGAATATTTACATTGTACACTTGGAAAAATAAAAAAATGATCGTTGAACATATTTGAATAACTGCTGGCCAGGTTACTTATCAATCAGTGGTTATTATTATTGAAATGAGTGGTTATCAACTAGAGTGAGACTAGGAGATCGCAAAACTGTCTTTTGTTGGTACGATCTAATATTTTTTAGTCAATCAGATTTCTTGAACGATATTTTTTTGTTTTGCCGAGTGTACATTTAATTATATTACCCTACATCTAATGAATTTAACATTTGGTATCTAGAAACCGTATAATTTTATTCCTAGAAAAATCGTACAAAGATTTTGAGAGGTATTCTTGAAAGTAGGTGAATAAAAAATACAACAAAAAAGAATAAAAAGCATGCATTTAATTAGGACTCTGTATATTAATACGAAACAAACACATTCTGGTACAACTGTCGTTTTAAAGTCCAAATAAAATGTATTTAACCCAATATCAGAATTTTTATTGTGGACCTAAACCCCGATATAACCCCATTCTACGAGCACAACCTTGGCCCAAACATACACAATGCCCCAAATAGCATGACAACCAACAACCCACTGCCTGTGCGGATTTGCATTGAGAAAACTCTTCGGCAGCCAAAATGGCAAAAAGCCATTAAAAAAATCTCTAACTCATTTCTTTAAGACAGGAGGAACTTAAATCAGTGAGTGGTAAACATTGTGACAAGGTGCAGTGCAGGTGCATGGAGTGGCTCAAATTAGGTTTCAAATAAAATGAACCTAAGAGAGCAGAATGAAGTGATATTTTTAATGGCCAAGGAATATAGAGACTTAGACTCAGTGTATGATTTATACTAGCACCAAAGCACTAGCACTACAGGATCAAATGGTAAGCACACTTCACCAATAACTCCGCATATTTTATGAATGCACAACAATGATTTATTTTGTGTCTTTCTTCCCACAATTCTCAGCGACCATTTCAGATTTACAGTGATGAGACAAACCATTATTTAAAACAGTGGGATCATGAAATACAGTTTTTATGTGTTTTCGACTTATGTTAATTACCTACTATTTGGTTCAAAACTGTGCAATTTTAGTGGCAAACGTAATATTTATAGAGTTCTTTACCAATAATTGACATCTTGGCACAACAGAGTGGGTTAGGCTTTCAAGGATCATGAAATACTGTTTTTATGTGTTTTCGTCTACTGTTTAATTACTATTTGGTTTAAAACTAAGCAGTTTTTGTGGTAAACGTAAAATTTAGAGAGCTTTTTAACCAATAATTGACATCTTGGAATGCGAGTGGGTTAGGCTAGAATTAGATTTCATACTGTCTCTGAATTTCAAGTTTGCAAATAATTAAAATCCCTCTCATTTGTTGTATTTTTAAATACAAATCAATTCCAACGCCTATTTGAAAAAATACACTGTAGAAGCAAATAAGTAGTCATTAAAATATTACTGAATACTGCCTTTGGTACCTGAAGATCTTCAACTTAGCTAATAGCTATTGTTATAACTTTCAATTGACAAAATTTCCAAAACGATGCTTCAGAGATACGATACTGCTCCAAACTAGTTCTCTCATTGCCAATCAATTGAATGTAATTGAGTGTAAGGAAATTATTAGCAAGTTTCGTGACAGAATGTTGCGCAGACAAATTAGCCCTGATCAGGATCTGCCTAGTTCTTGAACCACTGACGTAAGCAAGGATAAAGAAACCTAGGAAATGAAAGAATGTAAGTTGTGAACTGCGCACTTGATTGTCAACATGTTCGAACTACTTTAATGTGTTATTATTGGCTGTGATCTTACTTCATGCACCATGACACCTACTGAACTACAACTATAGACGTCTCGTGCTTTTTGAAAGCTAAAGCTGGGTGTCGGCCAGCAATTAGTTAAAAGATAATTGGTTCATTCATTGGAAGAACAGGAATTTCTTTAACATTATATATTTGTACATTTCTTTAGACAACCCCTGTTATGGCTTTATTAAAATTATTTTTGTTGGAAAAGTTTTGAATTACAGCGATACTTGATTTCTGTTCAGCTTGTAAGTTTTGCCCTGAAAAGGGGCGTTGTCACAAACGAGATTAGTTCTATATCACAATTTTAAATTTAAATTATCATCAATAAACATGAGCTTAGAATGAAAAGGTTCTATTTGAACACACAAATCGTAAGAAGACATAACTTTTTGTCAAAACTCGCGATATTTTGTCTAAGAACGAGAATTAAGACAGCGTCCTAAGCTCTTATTTTGTCAAACTAAATTTGACCCGACCAGATTCTTTTCACTTCACTAATATTTTTCTAATGTTGACCTATTTAACAGATTGTTTGTAGGTAATTGTGTTTCTAGACGGCTGGACAGCTAGGTCGAGTAGAGATGATTGACAGATGAAGAAGGTACAATTCCTGAGGGCATAGAATATTGATTACAAGAAAACGCTCTGTGTAACGCGTTGATGAGCGAGCACGGATACACGCAACACCTCGAACCGAAATTATGTCTATCGAATGTCATTAAAAGCCAACAATTCTTTAGTTTCATCACAGACTTGTATAAAAATCTCCAAAATCTCCACAAATATTGGTGCCAATCCTTGCTAAGTTTTAAGTTGATCGATTAAACCTTTATGATTGAACGGTTCCTTGTTAATTTTCAAAAATCACAGGATCTCGTTCAAAAAATATACCTGGGACCACCCATATGATATGATATGTAGTGTGTGTACACAATATCAGATCAATCTGTTGAACGGTCATTATTAGTTTCATATCGTTTAAAACTTTCTGCTCTAACTACCTTGCCTTGAACTGAAGATTCGAAGTCACCGTGAATTTGACAGCCAACACGCAAAATGTCCCTAAAATGACAAAAACTTTTGAAAATAACGACAGATTAGAGTGAAAATTGGCAAAAATACCTTAAATGTTGGTACAAATGACCATGCGAAGTTTTTAGTTGGTCGGTCAATCGGTTCCAGTTTAAATTTCAAAAATCACAGGAAAAATGGTTTCAAATTTGAACCAATTGGAGGATTTGGCTGAATTTTTTTTTGATTGGGTACAATGTTGGTTGCAATGACTTTGCTAAATTTCAAATTGATCGAACCAACCAATCGAAAGATAATTTTTATAAAATTTGAACCAATCACAGGATCTCGTTCAGAAAAGATCCCAGGGATCGCATAGATTACGTTAGTATGTGTACAAAATTTCAGATCGATTGGTTGTGCGGTTTGACCTGGGCAGTGAACACAAAAAAACAAAAAAACTAAAAAACTAAAAAACAAAAAAACAAAACAAAAAAAAACACACAGAGAAAGTGCCATAAGTGTACCGTGGTGACGCTCGCTACGCTCGCTCAATTAAAAATATCACCAAAATATCTGACTTTATGATAAAAAGGTATTTCTATTTGGAGCAATATTACAGCAAATGAGAATAGATCAACTACAAAAGCTCTCAATCAGAAAGTCCCCGGCATCGAACCCTGATCTCCCGAATGACTGCGCCCAGCGATCTACCATCGGAATGAACTTCTCCGGCACAGATTATGGAGCAGCGGTTTGTGGTTAGATAATGTGTTGGTCGTTTCTAAGGTCCTCTCTTGGCTAATTGATAAGGATGTAGTTATTAGATATATATGGGGAAATCCGTGTAATGTAATGCAACAAGATAAGAAATATACGGACGTTTGGCTTTTATTAAATATAAATATTTCTGGGTATATACATGCAGTGATGTACTACATGGAAGTACATTTTTATTTGTCTTTCAGTTAATGATTTTTCTTTTTATTAATTTTTGTAACACGGGTTTTACAAAAATAACAAATAATCTCCACTGATATAATCATGGACTACACAACACAAAAATAACACTACTATACATCCTACTGTATATAGCCTAATATTTGAGCAACGAACGACAATAATTCACAAATAAAAAAGAATTTCTTACTGTTAGTAATAAACGGTAATACTTAGGTAGTAATACTTGTGGTATACCTGGTTCTATAAGTTCACAGTTTTGAGTATCTACATAGTTATTTTTAGAGAAAATTCTCTTGATGAACCTCTTGAAACACTTTTGGCAGTTCTCCGTTTGTTTACATCGGCCATCTTGGATATCAGCCTCCTGAAGTTCAGTCCGCTGTACCGTGGCTGAACATTCATACAGCGACCATTTATGTAGGAGGCAGTGATTCGGGACTCCAAGCGTCAATGAGTGGACGAGACGATCGGTATACCAACGAACACCCGCTCGAAGACAGTTTATGAAGTATTATCGTTGACGATCTGAACATGAAAATACTACCCTTTCAAGAAATATCAGTTTTCGAGCGGCAATTTTGAAACAATGGAACGATCTTTGACAACTGATGTGTGTTAACGTGTTACATCAATACCAGCACACAATAACTTGACCAAATAAATTAATTTCGTTCAAATACTTACTGCACTGCTCCATAGGAAAGATAATCTACAAAGGTTTAATATCTTGGGAAAACATGTGTTTTAACAGCTTGGAAACAGTAAAAAACCAACTTACTTACATCTTGCAAAAATGATCTGTCTATAAGTACGCATCGCACCCTTAGATCGCACCATGATCACTTGCAAATGATTGTATTTCACTCCAGAACGAATTTATGAATTTACTAAGTTGCAATGAAAAGCAGATCCTATATATAGGTGATATTTTAAATTGATTGGTTGGAACGTATTATGTTTCGGATGACTTTCTACGGTTTCTGACAAGGAATTTCAGTTCGAGGTGTTGTACATGAGGGGATAAACACTTTACTTCTAAATAGATAATTCTTTTCATGAAACAGGACAGGGTAGCTTGCCATCTGCTGTTAAAGAAGTAAAAGTATAGGCACAAACACCTTCAAGGAAAAGCACAGGTTGTTTTAATTTCGAAATACAGTAAAATAAGCAATGATTGCATTATTTTCTTATCTTTAAAATGGTCGTAATAGAATAAAATTACCTAATCGTCTTACGTGGGGCCCTGAAAGGTTTGTTTACTTCAGTGTCCTGCAACTATGTGACAGATGAATGATTGTGATGATGATTGGGAGATGAAGAAGAATGTGGAAGCTGGCGGGTCGTGGTTAGTAGAAACCTCGCCCGCATTTGCCTCTCAGTCTCGACTGAGGGAAAGCAAGAGAAATCCTCGGTCAAGAAGGAAGACAGCGACGAACCGGGACCTCCGGAGTGCGAGTTCAAGGTTATTGCCTGAGCCAACTTGCTCCATTGCTCTTCAAGATCCTTCCTACATCCAGGGTATTTGTAGTAGACTTGTCTGTGGTAGTACCTACTTGTATTTTAAAACAAATGCTCAGTCTTGTCTCATTTGCATAAAAATAAAAAGTTTAAAGCTGACATATTTTCCAATAATTTTAATATTGTAGGGCAAATAATTAACAAGGGTAGCAGCAGTACAACTCCTCTGTAATGGCTTACTACAAAATAGATGAGAGTACGAGAAGGGCTGTAACTGTGCGTCGTTAATATACTATCGTCGACTCTCTATCGTCGACAACATCCTACTGCCATCCAGCGGCAGGTCATGGTACTAAGCGAGGCTGAGTAGTTGTTGAAATCTCTCACAGGTGGCAGCACTTGACTGATATGATTAAACCGGAGTTGTGATAATGTTGCGAAATCGTATTCATGCGTTTTTGATGTGATGAGTACCTAGTACAGTCGGCAAATAGTCACTAACTCCAATTTTTGTTATTTTTATTTAATTGAGTTAGTTTTTGTCTTAATACTCTTTTATAGGAAGAGCCATTTACTCTTTTCTTGTAGAGTTCGTGAAAATTTATTTCAAAATAAAAACATATTTGTTTGTAAATCCCACTATTTTCACATTAAAAAGCGTACATTTTCATTCATAAATATGAAATTATCAATAAGTGTAAATTTCATATTATAAATGAAAATTTAAATTTTTTAGTGTGAAAATACTAAAACACAATGTTGTTATTGTGAATTATTGTTTTTAATAAATTCATGCATCTTCCCTTGCTCCCTCCTATCAAAGTGTTTCCTTGGTTTTGCAAACTTTTGATAATCAACTCTTTACTTTCGAAAAATGTGAGTTCGTGACTTTTCACCGATTTCTCTAAAAAATTCGTCAATGCAATTAAATTTTATATTGCACATTTTTCAAAAATCAATTATTTAAATTATACTATATTTTGGAATATGAAGATATCATTTTTCTTAGAATACCTATTAGTTGAACGGTTTCGATCCAAATTATGCAATAAAACCAGAATAGATCTAATCTTTAGAAAACCTATATAAGTAAACAGACAACAAGTAAATAGCCGAACAATCTCTCCATGACCGGTTAAATTGTTTGAGTTACCGTTATTTAGTGAAGGAAGTGAAGTTAACTTTGGCTTATGAAAAAAATCTTAAAATATAATATGATTCTGGAATTCATTGTTCCATAGGTAACATACAAACAAATGATATGGAAAATACTAGGAAAACGCTCAGTGTAACGCGTTGATGAGCGAGCACGGGGTACGTGCAAATTCTTGAACCGGAAATGCGTACACAACGCACAGAAAACATAAACATCCATATTGAATTAGCATCTAAGAACCCAGATTCAATTCAATTGGCAGTGGAAAACATTCATTTCGATACTTCATTACTGACAGATATTAAAAATGTCAATAAGTTCATACGTTCTTTACTGATTGGGATGAAATTTTGTAAAATAAGAGACAATGTTGGTCTTAATGATCATGCAAAATATGAGCTTGATCAGAATTATCGAAGACCGTTTTCATTTTTCAGGAGATATCAGGAGATATTTATTTAAATTTTAACCAATGAATGGATTTCAAAAAAATTGTGGTCTGCAAACAGAGAAGGTTGGTTTTACATGTGTGAAAAATTTAAGATCGATCGGTGAAACGGTGCGACCTGTGTATCGGTTATTAGCAGCTAAAAAAAAAAAAAAGACAGAGGTCCGTGCCAAAAGAGCCAAACAGAGACGCTCGCTTCGCTCGCTCAAAAATACTCAACCCAGATTTGAGTAGAAAGAAATTTTCTCATGACTTCTTGACTGTAAAAAAGTAGGAAAACCATTCTGTCAAGATTTTTTTTCCAAACATGCATATAGTTTTTTTGTTAGGTTTGAATAAAGCAATAATCACAGGCAACATCTAAGCTGCCTCAACAAAATATAATCATACCTGAGATGACCTCATATGACCCCTGACCTTCCTTAACCAGCAGTCTTCTGTCAACTGTTGTCATTGAATAGCTAAGTACGTATTACACAATAACGACACCGTCTTTTAACCCTAGTGAACCAGTTAACCCTGGTTTACGAACTGACTGACTGGTTACCAATCAATTCATTCCAATCAAATGGCCATTGATTTCCATTGTCAATGAGACGTAAATAAATCTTGACCAAGCGCAAAGTTGAGTTCGACACTTTGGGGTCAGAGGTGACGCGTTGTGTCTCGATGGAACATTCTTGACGCGGAACAGTGAAGAAATTGCAAGCAGGATTTCATTTTAGAAATGATGCAAAATGTAAGGCCGTAACTTCTCTGCAAGGGCGTATTCAGAGGGTGGTCCCGAAATCAGGGCTTCATCTAAAAAAAAAAAATAATAATAATAATAATAATAATAATAATAATAATATCTGAACAGAATACTTAAAAATAGACAGAACATGTCAAAAACGTTCCAAAATGCTTGGAATTGAGTTAAAATTTCAAAAAATGTCCAGGCGCTGTGCGCTCCAAACTTGCATTATGTTACTAGGTTCAATAAATTTACCTACTCTTAAAAATCTTAGACCAATTTTTGGACATTTTGTAATTTAAAATTCCCAAAAATAGCTACACTGCGATAAAAAAATTGCACCTTAACGAATTACCTTTATCCAAAATTTTCTCGGGGGCTGCGCCCCAGAACCCGGCTTTGTTCTCCACTCTGATTTTTCAAGATTTTAATAATGTCAGCCCGAAATTGTATCCTGGATACATCCTTGCTTCTCTTGAGGCTATCGGCGAGTGTTTACATGGTAGACTAAAATGTCACGTTGTTAATTATTTAAAAAAAAATCATAATTTGAATGAGTCAAATCTTATGACGATATTTAGGCAATATTATCTCTAATGTTTACCTTCGACTGCAGTTGACCCTGGAATCGTTATTGGCATTTTAACTTTTTTTTAAATTATTATCAAAATTGACTTTCATGAAATAAATGCACAGCACCTTAAATACCTGCAAAATACTGAGTTTTGTTCTGTAATGAGACCCAGAGAAGTTTCACACATCGTGCAACAATGGCAACATTTTAGCTTGATCGGAGAAACTAGTATTGACATCAACTTTTTTCGGTGAAGATTTTTTTCCCACGCAAAGATACTTGGTTCCCTTAATACACGAACTTTTGGGGTTATTAATTACACCCATAAGTCCATAGTTATGATTGGCAATAGGGTGATTGGCATATTTTGCCCCCTTTGCAGCTATGGGGTCGTCAGTGTCCATTGTTTCAGCCAATCCTCGATTAACAGGTCGATTCAATATTACATATGATTTATTTACGCCTAATATCACAGGATTTATATTTCGTAGCCTCCCCCCCCCCCCCCCCCCCCCCCTTCACAATTCGCACCCCGAGTCTATGAAAGTCAACTTCACGCTAGAGCATCTCGGACAGCACGAAGCAATGAAGTACCAACTTGCGAAGAAGAGAAAACATACTGATACACAATCATGATTCTCTTATGCCCGTTTTGCATAAAGCGCATTTCGCGTTTTGCGTTTCGCGTTTTTTCTTTTTTTATAACGCCTAGAAGAGGTTGTCGAAAACAGAATGTAGATATACATTTATTATTCTTGTTAGTAACAATTTGGGTGTTATTAGATATGATTAGATGGAATAATATGCACAGGTAAGTAATTATTAACATTATAGTCTTATTTTGCAGTTATTTTATAGTTTATTTAATAGTTTACGTATAGTGACGTCATTTTCGCCACGCGCGGTACTGAAAATACCTCCTGACAATCGAGATAAGGTGGCTTAAAAATAAAATGCGTGCGGCGAAATTTTCAGAGGTTTTGATGGGTTAATAAAAAAAAACGCGAAACGCGTGTTATGTGAAAGCGGCTTTAGTTATTATTTTATATTATTTTTATATTATTTTTATCAGAATTACAAACTCTGATACTCCGTACGATACATTTGATACTGTTCTCTTTCCTGGCGTCCTGCCTGTAAATGTCAAACAGCTCTTCTGATCACATACATTTTGTGCGGTCATTGACTCATTGCCAAGAACACATTTTAGTTAATTACACTTCGACATTTTCAGACAAATCGGCAAATAACTTAGGTAAGACATTTTATAATCACTGAACTGAGATTAACACAACTGTGTCGTATTCTCGTATTGTAAATCTGGTGAAAACCAGATTCGATGTTCTTATTATTTGCAGTAATCTGCATACAAACCGTCCTTGGCATTACAAAAGAAGGATAACGGTCGGTTCAGAATGTATTATATATTGATTATTATAACACAATTACTACCAGACCAACACCTAGAGGAGGATGTCAAGGATGGTCAAAGCATCTTACAGAATTAATGTCACTTGGTTTGCTGGTGATGCGCAACTGTAATGGTGTGAACCTAGAAAAGAAATGAAATGAAATGAAGTAAAAGTAAAGAGCATTACTAATATACCTACTGTAATTTTTAGAAAACTTCCAACAGAGGAAAATACGTGATGTGCGAAGTGAAAAATATCCGGTCGAACCGAGTTTCGTGGTGACCATTTGAGATCTCTGCTCTCATCAGTGCGTTGTTTGTGGCTAATAATGTGCGTACTATCATCTGGGTCCATTTCATTTGGTAAAGATCTCGCCGACAATGGAAATCCCGGGTTCGAGCCTCGGTTCGTCCTTACATTATTCACTTCGCATATCCCGTCTTATCAAGCAAGCATAGTTCATTTAATAGTTGATACTTACGGACATCAACATTCTTTCTGTGAGATAATGGTTGTTTTTCTATTTACTTAGAATAATAACGGAGTTATTACTACAGCTGTTGTTCTTTTTTAACTATTGTATTTTATTTTCCATTGTGTGTTTATATTTCAATGTTGTTTAAAGACGACTCGACAATGATTATGAGGATGATTGAAAGATGATCATGATGATGATGATGATGATGATGATGATGATGATGATGATGAGGATGATGATGATGATGATGATGATGATGATGATGATGATGATGAGGATGAGGATGAAATAGGAAGCATGGACGACGTGGGAAGGACATGGTCGTGGCCAATGGTAGGTAAACATCTCAGCATTTACCTCGACCGACCGAGGGAAACAACGAAAACCTCAGTCAAGAGGACGGCCGCGGGAGTCGAACCTGTGACCACCGATGTCCAGAGAGTTTTCAGATGGAGTTCAAGATGACCTGAGCCAACTTGCTCTGTGAGCTTTCGTAGAGAAGCGCTCTATGACATGAGAAGGAACTATTTTTACAAAGAACTTTTAAATTATAATAATGCGAGTCGTGCGAGATTCTGTAGAAAACGAAGTCTATATCAAATTTTCCTTAAATTAGAACAATGCCTCAAGGCTAATTTTGTATTCTACTGTACTGCAACTTTAGAAAAAATAAATGTTTGTAAGAAGAAAAAATCGTTTATTTTTCGTATGTTCATGAAATATAAAAATAATTTCTTCTATGTATTTTTCCTAATTTATTTTGAAACAGTATAATTCAAAATTAGCATTGAGTCAATGTTCGAATTTTGGGAAAATTTGACAGGCCTCGATTTTTCAGGACTCTTTACAATTTCATTTTGAATACGTCACAAGAATTCCAAGTAAACACAGCCTCAGGTTTGAGAAGATTTCCGGTTTGATCCGTGGTGGTCCATCAGCCCCGGGCAAAAAACAGCAAGAAGATTCGCAAAGTGTGTCGACAGCCTCTTACCAAGTCATTGATTTATGCATAAAAATTCTTCTTGTCAGAGACATTTTGCACGTGTTGCTGTCAAACGTGTTTTTCCAGTTAAACAGGCGACGAACTCGGCACCCCCACTAGATTATATATCACGTACAGGTAGATTGGGACCCCACTCAAGGTCAAGAATTCGTCAATACACATCAAAGGTGTTACATTTAGGACTTGGGAGTGATTTTAACATGGCGTTGTTAATAACTGATAAGAGAAGAACGGTGTCGAGTGGGAAACAGGTAACTGATTTAGATATAATTCTGTTATGAATAGTGACCCGATTTATTAAAACAAATATTACATGTTTTATAAAATTCCTTCAATCTTTGACGCGCCGCGAAAGATAATCAAGCATACTTCGTGTTGCATGATTAATATTAATTTTAATGTGTTAATAGTGTTTAAAAAATAAAAATAAGTACCTGATCGTACAAAAAATTACATAAATTTTCACCCGGGTAAACGATAACATTTAATTTATTTTTAATATCTCTACAAATATTTTATTTTAAAAATTATTCTAATTATTATAAATTATTAAAAAAAAATTAAACACTTGTTATTAAAGTTATATGTCATTTAGACAATTGTGCAATGTAAAGTTTTCGTTAAAAAACAAAATCTAAATCTAAGTATAGGTAAACATAGCATCTGATAGGTATTTAAGTCGGGAATTTTTGTGCAAAAATATCTTTTCAATACCTGTTTTTTAAAACATTGAATTCAATAATTAATTCATTGAAGGAAAAATAGGACCGGATCTAAATGAAATTACGTTCTTTGCTTCAATTTCGCGTCTACATGGTTACAATGGTTAAAACCAAACGATTTAACTCAATGGATTGAATAAAACATTGAACCGTGTAAACTAGGCTTGAAGTAGATAGTGACTGAACTTGATGAATAATGATCGAAATTTATATTTTCGCACTGTTAGTCTTGACTTCTCACATTTATATCTTGTACATATCACGATATGGCAATTGAATAAGAGATTGGTTTTACGGTATAAATCACTACGCATATATTTTCTATGTTACGCCAGGTCTGGTGAATCCAGCTGGCATCTTCAGCCAAGTGTTGAGTAAATACAACTCTGACAGATCTTGATTGACAGCTGCGGAGAAGATATCTTGTTACCTCTGAGTTATCCTAGATTCAGAAGTACCTGCTCAAGTGTTTTAGCCATGGAAGAACAGCAAATTGCATTTTCTTTTATTCATTTGCTTTCATCCATGCATAAAGAGGAAATCCAGGATTCTGAGTCAGGATCTAGTTCAAAACTATACTCATATGACATTAGTGTGTGTGCAAAATTTCAGATTGATTAGCTGTTCGTTGTGACCTGGGCGGTGTAGACAAAAACAAACCAAGAATAAAGAGTAAAATCGCTTTATGTAATCAACTATTTTGCATTTTTAATTCTAGGGTTTGGGGAGGGGAGATGCAAACATGTCATGTCACTTTGACAGACCTCGCCCACGTGTTCTGAGTCTATTGTTGTAAATTAGAGTCCATTTATACAGGAATGTCATTCGCGCCGCTCCATGATTACTTTAATAGTATTGGCATTCCGTGAAAATGAACGGATGTTAAAGAACGACCTCTATTTGTTATTTTTCATCACATAATGAATTGTATTATTTCATATTCAGATTGCACTTGGCAAATTTACTTGGCAATAGGCAAAACAGATTGTATAGTCTAGTATTTACTTATTCGGTTGTTGGCACCCTAATGGTTGATCATAGGAGGAATGGCTTCGGGCTGTAAACAACGAAAATATTATAGGTACCTACTATAATCTTTGTGCTTATAATGTAGTTAATTTTACCGCAAGACATAGGTATAGAAAAAATGAAACGTATTTATTTATTTATACTGTGCTCTAATATAAATTGTTATAAATATGGTTTGTCTTCCAAACCTGGAACATGGAATTGACAATACTTGACACTGTTTTGCAACTACACAAAGATATGATTGATTTGGGAGTGACAAGGAAGAAGGACGGGAAGGATGTGGTTGTGATAACGTCCAAGATACTGGATAAGTGGGACTCGCGCCATCCTTTCATTTGGATTTGCAATGAAGAAGGACACTCAAAACCTATAAGGTTCAGTTTTGTTTAGAATGTACTCTGCGTTTTGTTTTATTAAACACGTAGATAAATGTGGAAACAAAAAATGTGTTTCATTAATATAAAACTTATCACAATTTTGCTATTTAGATTTTTTGGCTGTAAATCACAAATTCAGAATTCCTAATAACTTGAACAAAATCGACAATTAACCAAATCATTACTCATACAGATGAAGTGATCGTCATTGTTTGACCTAGGAAGGTTTGACTGGGTTTGACTCAAATGTGATATGATACGACCATATAAAGTGACCGATAGTAAATAAACACAAATGTAAATACAAGGTGGAATGTTACCCAAAGCCACAAGTTGCTCGTCATTATCTCACGTACCCCTCCCCACTCCCCCCCCCCACTCCCACCTCCACCCTAACCCCTATCACGTGGTATCAGGTAATAGTTGAGCTGTTGACATGTGGACGGTGGACGCATTCGGCAGCTGACCTGCCTACCTGTGCACATTATTCTACTTGGAGCAATTAACTAGTTATTCATCATTTACAGGTAAGACTTTTTATGGCGATATTTATTTATTAAGAAATTGGACGTAAATAAAAAATGTACTTGCTTGATTTTATTATAGAAAGTAAGAAACATTTTTTTTTATTCTTTCGACATTTCAAAGTACATTTTATTTTGCGTTTCTAGTATAATTTTTATTGGGACTTAAAGGCCGTAATTATATACGACGTAATGCATGTAAGTATGACATAAATTAAAGTCTATATTCCACTATACGAGTACAATTCGAATTGGCCAATTTGAAACTCTAGCCAATGAAATATTGTTTTGAGTGAAAATCTGAAATCCAATTTGCTTATGATTGAAATTTTCCAATTTCGAATTGTATAGTGGAATATTGACTTTAGCCGATTAACTTAAACTACCCATTCACTTTTATGCATATTATTTGAAAAAAAATGAATTTTTGTCTTCTTCGCGAATAAAATAAACAATACCTTCAGTACCTACCTTAAATTTAAGATGTAATTTTTTGACACATACACCCATAAAAATGTTTAAAACCGTAATCGTTAGATACCAACAAATCACTTCAAATAGATACTATTGTAAAAAAAAATCAAGTGGTTAAAAGAGATTGTCTAAGGAAACACGAAGAATATCGTTTTAAAACGGTGTAATCAACCAATTCATTTATTGTATTTACGGATGAACTGTCTTAATCGTCATTTCGAGAGTCAAATCTCTCTTGACAGTTTCCACACGACTTGCATTACCATTGAAAACCAATTAAAAAGTAAACAATGTCTTGTCTCACGTGATGAATACAGATCTGAGAACGGTACAAAGCACCATGACATTCATTCTGTGTCAACCTGCGCCTCATTCCAACTTGGAAATCATAACACGCGCGATGTTACGATCATCCGGTAGAGATATGCCTTTCAAACTCACAAATAAAACTAAAAAAATAAGACAACAGTCTGGTGAAAGTATGACTTAGAACTTTGCAAAAATCCGACTGGTTTGTTGTGCTAGATCTCTACGTCGTAGTATACTACTTTTCAATTACCTTTCTTTTAATTTCGTTCAATTAGTGTAGTTATTGTTGTTGTTAGAGATATAAAGTAATTTGTAGCATTCGTCACTGCTGGTGGCAATTTACTTTGTTAATCAATGCTTAGTGGAGTTAATTAACATTTATAAAGGTGCTAATTGTGCAGGTAAGTAATTTTTGTAACATGACTGATAGTCAATATAGCTACATTTCGTACCAATCTAGCAATTTTGTTTTTAGTAACGTCGATAGGTATTTGTTAATTGTTATAATTACAAATTATCATTATTAATTTTACCTACATCTTTATATATTCAACATTTGAATCATTTGTCTACATTTACATTTGTTTACATTTGTTTACATTTGTGTGTACATTTGTCTACAAAGACTTTGAGTCCATGTCTAAGATTAGTCCTATGTCGTTTCACTGTGAAGAGAATTGAACTTTGTGGACGTCGTTGTGCTGTGTGGAGAGACGTGAACGATGTAGACGTCGTTGTGCTGTGTGGAGAGACGTGAACGATGTAGACGTCGTTGTGCTGTGTGGAGAGACGTGAACGATGTAGACGTCGTTGTGCTGTGTGGAGAGACGTGAACGATGTAGACGTCGTTGTGCTGTGTGGAGAGACGTGAACGATGTAGACGTCGTTGTGCTGTGTGAAGAGACGTGAACGATGTAGACGTCGTTGTGCTGTGTGGAGAGACGTGAACGATGTAGACGTCGTTGTGCTGTGTGGAGAGACGTGATGTAGACGTCGTTGTGCTGTGTTGAGAGACGTGAACGATGTAGACGTCGTTGTGCTGTGTGGAGAGACGTGAACGATGTAGACGTCGTTGTGCTGTGTGGAGAGACGTGAACGATGTGGACGTCGTTGTGCTGTGTGGAGAGACGTGAACGATGTGGACGTCGTTGTGCTGTGTGGAGAGACGTGAACGATGTAGACGTCGTTGTGCTGTGTGGAGAGACGTGAACGATGTGGACGTCGTTGTGCTGTGTGGAGAGACGTGAACGATGTAGACGTCGTTGTGCTGTGTGGAGAGACGTGAACGATGTGGACGTCGTTGTTCTGTGTGGAGAGACGTGAACGATGTGGACGTCGTTGTGCTGTGTGGAGAGACGTGAACGATGTGGACGTCGTTGTGCTGTGTGGAGAGACGTGAACTATGTAGACGTCGTTGTGCTGTGTGGAGAGACGTGAACTATGTAGACGTCGTTGTGCTATGGAGAGACGTGACCGATGTGGACGTCGTTGTGCTGTGTGGAGAGACGTGAACGATGTAGACGTCGTTGTGCTGTGTGGAGAGACGTGAACGATGTAGACGTCGTTGTGCTGTGTGGAGAGACGTGAACGATGTGGACGTCGTTGTGCTGTGTGGAGAGACGTGAACGATGTGGACGTCGTTGTGCTGTGTGGAGAGACGTGAACTATGTGGACGTCGTTGTGCTGTGTGGAGAGACGTGAACTATGTAGACGTCGTTGTGCTGTGTGGAGAGACGTGAACGATGTAGACGTCGTTGTGCTGTGTGAAGAGAATTGAACGTTTTAGACATAACGTGAACTTATGTGCTCGCTTATGTGCACGTGTTGATTGGCTAGGCTAATTCTCCTTCAAGAAAAAAGGTTTTTCTACACTAGTAATTTCGCTCTATTGAACGTATAGGGTGGGTTATGTGAACGTACTTATCACTGTTAACTCAGGACACGTGAGACTATTACCGAATACGCTAACGCTCTATGTCAAGTGTTATTTGCTTAGATATTATCACCTTCTCATCATATCTTAATCATATATCGGTTATTGGTTATTATTCATTTGATCAAAGTATTATCGTCAAATCAGTGACAACAATTTGTCAATCTCGACAGTTTATTAAGATGGATTGATCTAAATTTACTTTTGTGTAAACATGACATACTGCTCGTATTTTAAAGGTTCTTATGTCCAACAACTACAAAATCAGTTAAAAGAAGTGATGTAAAGTGAGCATTTTGTATGGAATTGGGATTCGAATACCGGACCTCTCACTGCCTGCGAGTGAGCGAGTAAGCAGGTGGTTCAGTTGGTTGAGCTCTCGCCCGGCAAGTGAGAGGTTCCTCCCCGGGTTCGATCCCGGGTTGCTCGGGATATTTTCATTTCAATCCGGCTCACTGGAACTTATGAAACCCATTACACGGGACAAATCCTGTATTAAAACTATTCTTTGAATATTTTCTCATGATACAATTAAGTCGCCAAATGTGAGATCGTTCGTTGACTTGATAAATCACTTAGAAAACATTACTTTGAAGAAGCTACTTGTTTAAAATTGATTTAATCTAATGAATGATATTAGATAAAATATTATCATTTTATCTTAATCATAAGTGATTTTAGAGGACTTTCTTCAAGATTCTATGTCGAAATAATTTTTTTTCTTATTCAATTATAAATATGAGTATTTAACGCTTTTATAATAACAAATTGTTGGTGGGGTTATGAAATCGGCAATTTATTTTTGCATAAGTTTTGGACAATAAATAAAAAAATATATATTTCAATAAATTAACTTGCATCGGCATTATTCATATTTTCTTATTTTTATAGGAAGATTTTCCGTGAACAGTAAATTACTATTTTTTTTAAATTGATTGTTTTTAAATTGTGATTTTTAATTTATTTACTCTCACCTACGTTATTCCAAAAGTTACCGTTGCAAAAGCAAAGACTTTGGTTTTCAAACACATTGAGACATACCTTGCAATTGAACCAACAAGATATTCGTGATCTAAATCTCAGCGTAAAATAGTCTAAGCTGTGTTTCCTTCAATTTTTCGCTGTCAATTTCTTCGGTCCATTACTGTCCATCGCAGTTCGCAGTGTAAACAGCACCTTGAAGCCTATTAACACTGGCGGGTGGACTAATTCACACTACAGAATTCACCAGTCGTGTTTCTCTCTGTTTTCCACAGACAGACTTCATCATGAGTCACATCAATGAGGGGTTCACAGGGACGGAAGCAGGGACTGAAGCCGGTACACCAGACACGAAGGTAAGCAGATCGTAGAAGCAAAGAGTTTCTAGTAGGCTTCAAAGAAATCATCCTTCTAACTTTGAACTCTTTGGTGTAGGTCGCTGCAAATCAAAAGCAAATAGCATAACATGAATCTATGTAATTTTATCCTTCGATTGAATGCTTAAAATTTTAAATCGCTCCATAAATATGGAAGATAGTATATAAGAGGCAAAGGGTGAACATTTACCCCCCCCCCCCCACCTGCATTTTTTTTTTAATATATTTTTGAAACATTTTACAATTTATTGCATGTTAATTGACATGTAATATTTGTACAATTCATTTGAATTAATATTTAAATGAAATCATCCCCAAAACTTTGAACCCTTTTTGAATGTGATAATGTAATGTGCTTAAACGCAACAACATGTATAACCACACAAAATATTTCGTAACTGGAAAAAAAAACATCTTTTGTACATAAAATTGTTTTCATTTCTCTACCACATATCCAAAATCCACGCTTTTATCACTAAACCCCGAATTGTGACCTAAAATGGTACCTACTTAGCAGCTGGACTAAATCATCCAGACTCAATTGAAAGTTTTCCATAAAAATACAGTTTCTCAGATTATGTGGTTTAGTTTCCCACAAAAGATGTTTTTTTTTTCCAGTTCAGAAATATTTTGTGTGGTTATACATGTTGTTGCGTTTAGCACATTACATTATCACATTTAAAAAAACATTCGAACCAAATTACGAGGGGCGAGCCAGTAAAATTTTGTGTAGGTATATTTGAAGAAAACAATAAAGATAAATTTATATTAAGAAATTTTACATAAATCACACGAAAATAAATAGAAGTTTTTATAAATCATCAAAATATTTACTGTATTTTTGCGTTTATCATCCATTGTGTGAAACATTGAGAACCAAGCACCAGTTGAGGACCACTCGTTGTTACCTTGGCCTTGGTGATTTAACATTCATCGGCACACGCTAATCAGTGATAATATAATCAGTGTCAGAAGCTCAAGCTAAAAACAAAAAGTTGGACGAGGGAATCTAAAAGTATGGCCCACCACTGAAGTGAGCAGATGTGAACAGATTATCTGTCTATAATGACACCTTGAAGTGTTCTGTGTCATTATTACTATCCTATTATTTCTTGATTATAATTTTATCGAAATTTATGCAATACTATATTCAAAAGTAATTTTAGTTATGCTTTAAGACTACATTAATTTTACTGTCATTTTGTCAACATTGAATTTAACGGTATTTTACATTATTATTTTCTGTGGCCACAGCAAATAGTAAAAATTATCAACAACATAATAAAATAGTATGTAGTATCATACAAGAAGGCAATTAAAGTAATTATGTAATAAGTATTGTGTATGACAGTAGGTAATGTTAACATGTTCACAGTATTTTCAAATCGTTTTAAAATGATATCACAATCACATGAGTGTAATCACGATGAAGATATGTCTATTTAAAACATGTATTTGTCCAGCTGATAATAAATCGTGTAAATTCCAAGTAATTCTGAAAACATACTCTGTAGGTAGTTTTATTATCCGATCGAACTGAAGTTTGGCACTCATATCAACATAAATCATCGAATTCGGAAATTATTACATTTGAACGCTGTCCTCTGACTGAAATTTCAAGATAGTCAACACTAAAACACATTTTATTTTTTTAACAAAAACTGTAAATTACCATAGTTATTGACATTTCAAGCGTTTTTATTTATAAACAACAGATAAATGTCAGTCAACATTTAATTTGTGAAATTATCTGCTTAATTAATCAATTATCATATTTGGTATTTTCTTCAAGATAGGTAATTGATAGAGATCCTTTCTGGCTGGAGAGTGGGCTGGAGCCCTTCTGGCTGGAGCCCTTCTGGCTGGAGTCCTTCCCCTACCTTTTGAGACATTGACAGTCCCGCAGTTGTCGAATTTGTTATCCATAGTACCAAGTTTATGCGATCACGGTCACGATAAACGATGTTGACACATTTAATGGATTATATTAATTGACAAATTTCGTATAAACAACCTATGAAGAAAAGTCATTTCCTAAATCCGGTCTGTGTGACCTTGATCTTAAAAGCATTTTAAATATTCTAAAACTATTGACGAATTGCAACACATCATTTTTATCTCTGTTGACAATTGAGAAATGATTTAAATTAATTCATCAGCAACAATGAGTAGGTATGTCCGTGTCACGGTCTATAGACTGGCCTTGTCGTTGTGATATACGTTGTCCAAGGTTGCCAGATGTGTAACATCACCATTCATAAAGTATCAGGAAGAACACACCGTCTGATTTATCTTACAACCTTGGCCGATATTTTAGTGTCGCGTATTCAAATGGCAATATCGAAATGTACAGAAAAGGGAAAAAATCTACAAGAATGCTTGATTTAGAATGCACAAAAAGGATTGTCAACCAATCAGGTTTACCTGATTTCTGGACTTTCGAAAGCTGAAATGTTGAAAAAACGGCTACATTTCCCAGGAAATGAACCTTTTTGAGTGTCATATTCCACTTATTTCGGGGTACAGGTAGTGCTTGAGAAAAAAAAATATTGTATTGAAGATAAATGTTGATTTTTTTTGCTTTGAAAAGCAAAATTGAATTCCGAAAAAATGTATTTATGTACTAGTGGTATAGGTATTTTGTGTGACTGGTAAAGACATTTTGTTCTGCAGAGTGCTAATTTTAATTTTATTTACAATGACTAATTTAAAAAAAATCCAGTTTTGTTAGATGTTTTCAAGCTGTGTTTTCATGCTACTTTCGAAAAGGCAAATCAAATACATACTAATTATAACTCCACTTGTACAAGCGCAGTAAAACGATTAAAGACGTGATTGCACTGGTTCTTCCAGGAAGCGACGATCTACGGCACGGCATCTCTGGAGAAGAAGTCGAGTTTCGTCGACGCTTTGGTCAACGATGTGGATGCAAAACGGTAAGTTCCTCCTCCTCATTTCAAGCAATTCATCATGGGAATTCCGCTGACCTCGACCACTAAGAATTGGTTTCAAATGTGTTTTCTAGAAACTATTTAATTTATTGTTTGTTACGACGTCTATTCTAAACAGAATCAGGGATTGCACTAGTGAGAATGTAATACAGTAGAGACGAGAGATCTGGTACTGACAGTGAATGTTTCCTGGACTTCAAGTCTTGAAATCGGTGTTTTGAAAACGTTCACGTTGTCTTTGTTTAAAACAAAAAAAAATTGACAATTAAGCATTAGTTTTCAATTTGTTAATATTTTGTACAATGAAAACGTAAACGGTTTCTAAACGCTGATTTTACAACAAGAATCTCCACTCGAGTCTTCCAGGAACTGGTAACAAATTACTCCTCAAACCCCCGGTTTCTGATATTTACCAAAGGTTAATTATTTTCTTATAAAATTTTCATAAAATCAAATTTCTAAGAGATATACTAAATGAAAAAAGCGTACTTGAACACATTCGTTAATTTTGATATAATATTTTGAGGATGACTCTTATTACAGCATTATTTCCGAATGCTCCACACTAATAATTTCAACTGGTCAAGCTAATAAAAATCCCTCATTGTGTCATATGCCGGAGAAGTTGCCACACATGCCAGCACGAACTAGTGAAAATGTCAAAAAAAAATCTCAATTTGTGTGACAACCCTGTAAATGTTCATAATGTGGATCTGACAGTTTTCGTGATATCAACCCCAAAGCTGGGGGTAGGTCAAATTCAAGCTAAAAGTAGTACAAAGTCAAGCTATAAATCACAAAAATCGCAAGCTGTTCGCTCAATTTTGTGCGAATTCATGCGAATCTACAACATATTTTTTCAAACATCACGCAAAACCGTGAATGTACACGACATTGTATATAGTCAGCTCTATATGCCCTGATAAAAATTATCCCCTATCGCAACTACCAGTCGTACACAGACGTAGAATTGACTAAAATATAGATATTTGTAACAGAGGGGTGACTGGCAACACTGCTTTTATAACTGCTTTTATATTATCACAACATATAGAGGTGGCTGTACATAATACTTCTAATAGATGTAAACATACTGTCGAGACTATAGTGACACTAACAACGTATGTTTCCCCATCAGTTTCAGCGGCGTATCTGATAAGAAGAACGGCGAAGCGTTGAGTACCGTCTTCGTGGTGAACAACGAGGAGATGAAAAAGAAAGAGTATCTCGATGAATATTTTCCACACATGCATCGACAAGTCCAACATCCCACATCGTAAGTCGCACAAAGTCGTACTAAAACACGATTCAAAAGTGGGTTATTCGAGTGTTTATCTTATTATTGTGATTTTGACACGATTTGGGATATATAAAAAGTTCAAATCTGAAAAAGAATAAGGGAAAAGTATGCCTAAATAAGCATCTCATTCGCATCTCATTCGCTTTCAAATAAGAATGTTTTAATTTTGGCATTTAAATTTGCATAAAATTTCGAAACGATGTGAAGTATTAGTGTAGTTTTTGTAAGATATTTATTTTTAAAATCTTTTCCCTTCCAGCAATGCCGAGACTATGCTACATTTACTCAAGGGCAGTTTGGGCACCGGCATCCTCGCAATGCCCTTGGCCTTCTACCATGCAGGCTATGCTATAGGCATTGGGGGCACAATAGTAATTGGCATTATTTGCACCTATTGCATACACTTATTGGCAAGTACTAAGTGATGACTTATTTTTTCTAACACCTCATTTCTAAATATAACTAGGTACTACCTACCTAGTCATTTTCATAACATTAAAATTCCAGTGAGTTTGACGTAACAATAATAGAAACGAATAATAATAAATTATCGCGTTTGTGCATTACGGTATAATTAAAACACTATTGTTTGTTTCTCTTTTGTTAGTTGTTCATTGTTGATACACTAAAGAAACCATTGGGCTTCATCTCATGCTCAAGTTTGATGAATAGTCTTTGTAATTCAAAAGCAAAAACCGAATCACTTATTGTGTGAGACGATCTAGTACGTCGTTTCGTCTGCAGTCTTCGCGATTTAGTCCTGCACTTTGCCAAAAGTCCTAGAACATTGATGAAGAGTATAAATGTTTGTCCTGAAGGGACATCATTAATACTTCTAATTAACAACTTCATGTATCAGCTATTTAATTAGAATGAGAGTTTATAGTCACAAACCTTGACAAACATGGTACTGATTCCAAGGGAAGCGGCATGAACACTATGTTGACTGATATCATTAAAATGTATTGATTCGACGCTTCTTATTTCTTGTCAGACTCGAACGATGCCGAAAACTTTACATTTTTAGCTGTTTTTCTTGGGGGGGAACTGTCAACTGATGTATGTAAATGTAAAATCATCAACCCAGTGTTTTCTCTGTAGCTCCAGGCACAGTATGAGTTATGCAGGAGGAACAAGGTACCGAGTTACAACTATCCAGACACCGCCATCATGTCCTTGAAAGAAGGACCCAAATTCGCGAGGTGTATTGCTCCTTATGCAGGGTAAGTAGTCAATTGTAATTCTCAAGATGTTTTTATTTTTTTCCTGCAATTTTATGAAATTCTTTATAATTTGTTTAGAGTGGTGATCAACACATTCCTACTTGTCTACCAGTTGGGCACATGTACAGTATACGTCATATTCGTGGCAGCTAACATAAAAGCGGTGAGCAAAATGTTACAATTAGACAGAGCTTTCAGCGTTGAATGCGTTGACCAATCAGGAGGCGACATTATACGCTGGCGTCACAAACAGTGCTTCCACTAATCTGATACGGACGTTTGGAATAACTCTTCCATGATACTTGCAGGTTGTTGATCAGTACGCGGACCCGATAGACGTCAAGATATGGATGTGCATCATTCTTCTTCCGCTGATCTTCATCAACTACATCAGAAATCTGAAGCTTCTGGCGCCGTTCTCCACTGGCGCTAATATCTTGACTTTCGTCGGCTTCGGATTAACGCTCTACTACGTGTTCGAAGTGGGCGTCACGTTCGATGGAAAAGAACCAGTCGGAAAGTTGAAGAATATGCCACTCTTCTTTGGGACGGTTCTCTTTGCACTTGAAGCCATAGGAGTGGTGAGAATTATTCTTATACCTAATTGGGATATATTTAATTTGGAACGTGGCGTTTGAATGGACATTTCTCACGAGTTAGCCCTCAAACCCGAAACATTTGTGAGCGCTGGCCAATGTGATCTATCTTCTCACTCGGACCCAAGAGAAAACGAACAATCCTCAGCATCTGATTGGCTGACGCTCGTAACGCTTTGTGCCTATTAATCAACGCATTATATGATTGGTAAAACGTGTTTTTTGTAACTTTTAAATTTTTTTAATTATTGCGTGGAAAATAACAAATCATTACCAATCCATGACGAATGAATGATTCGCAATGTTGTTTGTACGTATTAAAATATGTACATTTAATTTCAAGATTCTTCCCTTGGAGAACAATATGAAGACACCGAAGTCTTTCGGCGGAGTGTTCGGCATCCTCAACTTCGCAATGTTGATCATTATCGTGCTCTATGTGGCCATGGGCTTCTTCGGGTATCTCAAATACGGAGACGAAGCACTTGGCAGCATCACTCTTAATCTACCTGAAGATGAACCGTAAGTTAGATTTGATAGTTAGTTTTGTGGAATATTTTGGCAATAAAATGTAAACAGTAGAGAAATGAACAAGTTTGAAGTGCTGAGAAACACTTTTATCTGAAATTTATCATTTCAATCTAATGAAACGAACTTGTTAGTTGTTCGCATTCTTTTGTGTGAACATGAATTTGATTTTAAACTAAAAATTTGGAAATGTTGACACCTGCATTTTCAATTTAGAACCAATAAAAATAAACTCGGTTTAAGAAATGCGAACAATATATTCGACGATAATCACTAGGATGAACATTATTTATAAATAAGTGATTGTTGATAACAATATGTCTTATATAATATAAAAATTTTGGAAATTGCTTTCATGTGAAAAATAACACAAATTTAACATCGAAAATATAAATATATTTCATTATTTTTACTTTATTACTTCAAATTCAGTATTAATAATTTAATGTCACATCATAAAAAGATAATTTGTTCTGAAACCAATGCAATATCGAATCATCGACAACAAACTGAAGCTTCCCTGCTAACAACTGTACCGGTGTGTTCAGATTGGCTCAGGCCGTGAAGATCATGCTGGCATGCGCCATCTACATCTCGCACAGCCTCCAGTGCTACGTCGCCATCGACATCACCTGGACCGGCTATCTGGAGCCGAAGCTCAGCGGGAACAAGTACAAGACGCTGTTCGAGTTTGCCGTGAGGACAGGCCTTGTCCTGCTCACGTGTGAGTATGACGTCAGAGTCCTGGGGACAGCGAGGGAAACTGACGTTGCGTCAAATTTTCCCAAAATACAAAAGTCTCCCCAAGGCTCATTATTTACTCCACTGTTATGCAACTTTCGGAGGTAGTTTTGATACCCATATTCTCGCAATATTATTGAAAAAATTTAAGAAAAACATCAAACAAAAAAAGTATTTTTTTCATGTTTTTTTTATGAAATTTTTGAAAAATTGATATTTTTTTCTTTAAATATTTCCTACATTTTCTCAAAAGTATTGCGAGAAAATGGGTATCAAAACTACCTCCCAAAGTTGCATAACAGTGGAGTAAATAATGAGACTTGGGTAGATCTTGGTATTTTGAGAGAATTTTACGTAACCGTCAGTTTCCATAGCGGTCGCCAGGACTCTTAATTCAAAATTATTCGTGGCGTTCCTAAAGAAGATTAACAGGATTTCATATCCCATTACTAAGGTGGAAAACAATTGAATTCTACCACGCCCATAAATAATATTAAATATTGCAAAACTATTATTTACATCTACAAAGGAGAAACCCAATTTTTAAATTAATATGTATAAGCCACTTAGCCATCCTGCCATTTACAAATACTTAGAATATTCGCCGTTGTTGCTCGTTTGTTGTGTTCTGTATACGCCCATTATAGGAATACTTTTAAATATTCGGTGCTAGACGGAGCAAGTTGGCTCAGCCAGTAATTCTCTGGACTTGTACTTCTGAGGTCCGGGGTTCGATTTCCGCGGCCGTATCCTTGTTCAGGTTTTATCGTGGCCCCTTCAGTTGAGAGGCAAATGCTGAGAACATTCTTTACTAATTGACAGTCTTCTTCCTACCTTGTGTCCTAACCTATTTTCATAATAATCATTCGTCCATCGCCATTAGCCTAGTTACAGATCTGTGCGAAGTTAAACACAATAAGATAAAATATCAAGTCCCGCTGTAAGTAGGATGGATGGCGGGGCAAAGGTGGATTTGGGCCAAATTTACATTTTTGTCACGATGTCTTTAGGTACCTACTTAACTATTGGCATATTTTTGCGGACTACATTAAGAGAGTTTGTGTTTCTTTTCTCCTAGTTCTTTTGGCCGTGGCAATCCCCAGCATCGACCTGTTCATCTCTCTCTTCGGCGCTCTCTGTCTCTCCATGCTCGGCATCGCCTTCCCCGCCATCATCCAGAGTGTCACCTTCTGGTACACCTGCGACGACAACCTCACCTTCTACGCCATGCTCTTCAAGAACATCGCCCTCGTGCTCTTCGCCGTCCTCGGGCTCATCGTGGGCACGTACACCAGCCTGGCAGAGATCATTGCCGAGTTCTCCTAGTTACCACCCTCTCATCTTCAACAACATCGCCCTCGTCATGTCACGGTCTCGTCGTCGACACCTACACCGGCCTGGCAGAGATCATCGCCGAGTTCTCCTAGTTACCACCCTCTCATCTTCAACAACATCGCCCTCGTCATGTCACGGTCTCGTCGTCGACACCTACACCGGCCTGGCAGAGATCATCGCCGAGTTCTCCTAGTTACCACCCTCTCATCTTCAACAACATCGCCCTCGTCATGTCACGGTCTCGTCGTCGACACCTACACCAGCCTGGCAGAGATCATCGCCGAGTTCTCCTAGTTACCACCCTCTCATCTTCAACAACATCGCCGTCATCATGTGCGCCGACCTCGGCATCGTCATTTGTACTTCCTTCGGGACCTATTGTTTCAGATCATCAATTTAACAAAGTAATATTTTTCACTGTCTCCGTTTGTCGATTGATCATTGTGCGTTTAATATGTTGTAAAATTGTTTTGCTAAGTTAGCTCTCTTGTCCGTCATTTTAAACACTTTTTCCAAAAGAATGGTAAAAGAATTTAAATACTTTCAATTTTAACTGTTTTAACACATTTGTTTCAAAGTTTAGAATGTATACATGATCTATCCAAACGCTATTGTAATATGTTCTCTGTGTTAAAGTGGAAATGTGGAAATGCCTACCTATACTCAAGAATAATTAAAAGTTATTCGTAGGAGGGCAAATCGTTGACTGTGAGCACCTGTATAGACGAACAAATTGATACCAGATAAGATAATAGCAGATTTTATGTACAAGTGTAAGTGATTTTTCTTTCAGCTTTATTAGACCTAACATTCTAGACATTTTCTCTCTTTCAATGAAGACTGAAACGAAACAAAGTTTTAAAATGGCACAGTATTATAATTAACATTCATCAATATAATTTATTTCAATACATAATCAATTATATTATGGAGGTGTATATTATTTGGCTCGTTCCTATAAAATACTTTTTGCCATGCAATGTCGTATAACTAAAAAAGTGCAATTTTGTTGTAATGTTAGTTTAGAATGTATATAGATTGTGGTGTATTGTAATTTATAGAAGCGTAGAAATGAGAAGCATAGTTTGAAAACTCAATATGTGAATCGATCAAGTATTTCTGCTGTGGAAGCATATTGAATAGCAACCTTTTGTTTCTAGCCTGATGCTCGCAATGCTAAAAATTATTAATACTCACTGTAATGAACATAGTTTTTTTTATAAAATAAACAGTACGGTATGAGTTCTAAGTATTTAATTTGAGCGACGTTTCAAGTGAACTGTGTCACCCCTCATCAGGCTAGGAAATGTAACATTTTAAATTTTGATTTTAAATTTTAAGAAGCTATAGATTTTTATATCGCTTCTATGCTAATATAATATAAATAATTGCGTTTATCGCGGTTTTGATGTTTATTCACATATTGGGATTTAAAACGATGCTCCTCAAATATTGAAACTTGTTTAAGTAAATATTAATTTTTGAATTACTAAACGAGTTTTAAGTTTATAAATATTTTTGGCTGGCCGGACATATTTTACATCACACATTTTTATTTGTATTTAAAATACCTTGTATAAATGACTTGAGATCGCATTTTTAAACTTGAATTTGTAAATAAACGGAATATATAAAAACCAACAGTTGAAATAATTCCTACAACCTCTTCCTTCAAACTAGCTTCATTCTCAAAGTTGAGTTGTAAATATCACGTCAAGTATCAACACTCGAAGTACATCTATTCATAGACAAACACTTTCCTGGCTTACACAGTATTGTCTGGCGCAAACCCAAACGCGAAGACTCCATCACAGTTCGATCGCAGAAACCAATCAGTGTCTCTAAATCTTCTTGTTGATAAACTTGCGTCGTGAACTTTTGAATCGCGGGAGAAGCGAGAAATGAGCTCGGGTGGTTCTTTCATTCATCATTTGTTCATTCAAAGTGGTAAGTTGACTGTGGCTAGTTAAAATACGAGTTTTATGATAGAAGAAACATTGTCAATACAGTTGAAAATATGTGTGATTGTTGATATTTTGAAATATTCGATTATAAAAAGTTTATTAATCATGCAGAGAAAAATATTTAATTTTGCGAGGTTGTTAACAACAAAATATACTTTGAATATTTAATGGTTTTAAATACAAAAAACATAAATACAAGTAAATACAAATACAAATATAAGTAAATACATTTTATATCCAAAACGAGAGAAAAATGTGGAATACAAATTTGTTCATTGTGCGAACTTTCGTATAAAGTGCAAAAAGTTGAGTAATTTGTGAATATAAATTGCGCACATCGTAATTTATTTTTTAGAAGTTTATGGGGTGTATTAGCATCTCTTCAATTGTAGGTAAATTTAAAAATCAGGTCAGCTGAGCAGAAGATACTTTAGAAACATGCATGCAGTTAGGAGATAAGACATGACAGTAACTAAATTAAAGAAATCAGATGAATAATTTCCAGTAGAATGAAACACCAGAGAAACCGCCAATGATGTTAGGATAGGTCAATAGGATGTCACGATCATTGATCAACATCACACGTATGATTCGATCTGCAACACACGACACACTCTCCAGTTGATTGGAGACCACGTGATCGTGCGATCGCCGATGGGCATCCTACCGCAAAGCCGCTTCTCGTCTAGTGATCAGGTTGTGCCTCTCACTGGACCACCATCGTCACTGACCATGCCATCAGTCTAGCAGCGCGAAAACAACACACACCACGACTCGGCCACGAGTTCACAATCACAGCTGAGGTGTGCGATTTACTATTTCATATCGATAAAGAAGTTCAGGTGGATTTTTGTGTAAATTGGACTCAGTAAACTGTAAGTAATTAATTTTTGTACATCTTTTAGAAATTTAGGTATACAAGGTTACGATTTGTTTTTTGGGTATCTATGTAAATTACGAATTACTAATTGGAGACATCAATTAAACAGAACTAACGCTGTAGCTCTAGTTAATGTACTGAATGGTAATTAGTGTGTCAAAACCCATTCTCCGGCGACTATCTTTGTTGTTGAATTGACCTGGCTAATGGCTAACTGCGTAATAAGAGATCTTGAAGAACGCCGCTGATGGTTTCGTGTTGGTCGTCTTCCTTGACAGCCGGTGTTAACAAGTTGATGACAGTAAGTGTTGCGTTGTCATCAAGTTGCTTCCCGTGATACGCACTGAATTTACGCAAACTGAACATTATGCATTAGTTACCTATTTACGTTTTTAAATTAAAGATATTCAAAAAATAGATTACCAATTAAAAACATTTAACTAAATAGAAACTTTTATTAATAATAGTAAAACACTGTTATTATGAAATGATTCCACTTGAAAAAGGTATATACTTAAGTCAAAAATGAATAACAATTTAAAATTACAAACATGAAATGGATGAAAAACAAACCACTAATAAAAAATGTGCAAAAAGGCAAATATTAACTGTGATATTGTTCATAATGATTTATAATGGGTAAGAAGCTAATGGACTATTAAGAAATAACGTAAAATAGAAATTGAGCCCTTTAGTGATAAAACTCTAATGTGAGAAATGAATGATTAGCAGCTAATGAGGAATTATTGATGATCGATCACTCAAACTTCAAACAAATAAGACAAAAGAGAAAACAATAATACAAAGTATTTTCTGTTTAGTAAGAATACAAATAAAAACGTCACCCAGTATATAAAACAATAAAAGAGTGTAGAATCTCAGTTAATATTGTTTACTTTTTCATCCCCTTCTTGTTTGACGAGATACATATTAAATATTATAATTTAGCAATTAATATTCCAAGTTATTAACTGAATTGGTCGTATTTTGACAATTCCGACAAATAAGTTTGTCACTATAATAGTACCTCTTTTATTGAGACTAATAATTAATTAAGAATTCGCAATGGACAATTTCAATTATACCTAAGCCAATACGTATTCGAGAATTCATTCAAATGCTGTTCCCTTGGTTGGCCAGAAATTGAAATTGTCCAATTTGAATTGCCATGTGCAATATGGGCTTTAGATAGGTACATTCTCGTTGCAAAACTTTTTGAACCAACCTGAACTATTTAAAACACGATGTATGAATTAAGGTGCTACAAGCGCAAGCGATTTTGTCGTTGTTGCAGGCACTATGTTTTGGATACGATTGTTGACAAAATGGGTTGACAAAAAGATTTGACATTTTAATCGTAATTAGATAAAAGACAATCACTTAGGGTGGAACATTTTTAATTGTTTGTTTTGTTAATTCGTAATAATTAGTTGATTTTTTGTGAAATTTTTATATTTTCTTGTCTCGCTGGGTGCCGTATGAAATTTAATTTTAAAAAAGTGCCAAGTGATAACCCTAAGTTTGTCTTTTATCATTAAAATTAAAATTTTACATCAATTGGTTCACGGGTATGGTCTCCAATCGTATCGGAAATTTCATCGTTTTGCGCGGTTTTGTTGAATAACCGGCGCCTAATTAACAATGCAAAAATGCAAAAATTAAAAGTGCTACTAATATACAATCAGACTGATCATGTGAACATCCTATCAAAGTTACACCCACTTATGAAACAATTTTTCTCTCTCAATTTGCTAAGCCGGCCGAGCGCTAGCACCACAAAACTAAATTCCATGATAAATAAACTAAATTCCACATTAATTAATAAGTATGTCTTACTGGAGCACCCACATAGGAAAAATAAAATTAATAAAGGGTAAATCACGATTGTGCAAACTAATTGCATTTTGCCGGTGCAGTTTGCAAATAGCAATTAGGGTGTCATGATATGATAGTTCCAATTAGAGTACTAAACTCCCACCGTGTCCAATTGAACTTGAAACCAGCTCTATCTGGGTCGGTTTTTATTGAGAACATCCTGGGCCTATGCAAAGTCGGCTCAATTAAATCATTGCAAATACGTGGCAAAGGATCGGGAAGAAGTGGGATTGATGGACATATCCTTTAATAATACGTTTGAAGGTCCTTATTATCAGCGGCTGTCAGAGTATTCAGACAAATGCATGTTTTATTATGCATTAGCGTCATCGGTGGGTTGCGCAGATGATTTGTTAGTTCGGCGGTTTTGATTGACTCGATAAGATCGTATAGACTCAGTCGGTTCTTTGTTTTACTGAAAATAAAGAAATTCTTCTCAAAATCAATTTATAGAGAAATAATAATTTGTAATAATTTCTGAATAATTGGCTCACTGAAAAGGTAAGATACAAAAATTTTTTAGAACGAAATAATTTTTCACCGAAATGTTTGCAAATCTGTGAATAATATTTAACACGGAATTATTTTCTGGTGAAATTTGATTCCCTCGCGAGTTGAGAAATTCTGTTGTTACTCTAATCATTGTTAGGAATTTACATTCCGACAGGAAATGTACATTCCTATCAATGGTTGGACTTGGACAGGAGTGTTACAGAAGTGTGGCGCCAACTTCTAAGCACCTTGTGTGAATACATAACATTATTATAAGTTAAATAACAACAAAGCTTTACTAACATTCCCTTGTTATAAAATTCCATCACTCTCCGACTCTGTAGCTGTAGTATTATTTGATGCATTACCGCGGAATAGGTAGGTAAGTATAAAATCTACATTTGCATATTAGTGAATTCACTCAACTCTATGTATAAAAACTACCTAACTCTAACTCAATCAAGTCCAATTAAATCTCTTAACTCTCGAACTCGATTTTAATGGATTTAACCTAGGTATTTTATTTTTATGGTCAGCAGTTCACAATAATAAAGTTAATATTTTTTACGTGAAATCTATTGGTAATTTTTCCAAATTACACAATACTTTTGAAACCATCTAAATTATAATAAAATGAACTGAATATATAATTATGTGAGGTGTTATTAATAATTCTAATGGTCAAAAGATAGTTAGACAGATTATTTTCTACAATCTTGATACTTTTATTTAATGGATTTGAATCGGATTGCAGCCAAAACGGGAATCTAACGTTACAGAATATGCAGGGCCTCAAGTTGCTGCTGATCTGAAATGCACGAAATAGTTGTGATATTGAACAATAAAAAAAAACTGCCAAGCACCTTCCCACTTAAAACAATTGAGATCTAAAAGAAGGGCCAAGCAATAATATATTGTTTAAACATTTTCGCACTTAAAATTCGTGAAATCATTTCGCCCAGTTACTGCCGCCAAGCACAACACTAAAAACCTAATGTTGTGTCCAAATTTGAAGAATACAATCTAAGTAAACCATCATTGTAAATTTAACAAAATTATAAAAATTAAAAACGACTTCAAAATAAATTTAAAATTGAAATTAAAAAAATTAAAAATAAAGCTAGGCGCATTGTGTCAAGAAGAAGGCAACATAAGAAAGAAGATGACGATAAAGGAGCCGAAGAAAGACAGAAAGTAGGAAGAAGATAGAGGAAGTCTACAATATGGTCGGTGCAAATTCAATGCGCCAAGCTTTATTTTTAATTTTTTTAATTTCAATTTTAAATTTATTTTGAAGTCGTTTTTAATTTTTATAATTTTGTTAAATTTACAATGATGGTTTACTTAGATTGTATTCTTCAAATTTGGACACAACATTAGGTTTTTAGTGTTGTGCTTGGCGGCAGTAACTGGGCGAAATGATTTCACGAATTTTAAGTGCGAAAATGTTTAAACAATATATTATTGCTTGGCCCTTCTTTTAGATCTCAATTGTTTTAAGTGGGAAGGTGCTTGGCAGTTTTTTTTTACAAGTTTTTGTTTTTGTACAACATGTCATATGGGGTATAAGTTTATAGCAGCTTTCACTGATCATTAAGTGTTACCTATCATTACAGTTAACGCCAACAACGTCACTTCTTGTCTAAAGTTTTCTGTTTTTATTTCAATAGTTCCGAAGTTAGTATAACGAAAGGGTCCATTTCTTTTGGTTGAATTTGAGTTATATCAAATTATAATTTGTTAAAAGTTCACAGCTTTGAGTCATGTGAATAACGTAAATTGTAGGTGTATTGTTCCGGTGTAAACCGGAATTTGTGCGTTCATCTCGTAAAACGCGTATTTGTCGCCACTAGGTAAACTGAAAGGTACACGAAAGATGATTGCAAATGCGTTTCCTCATTTTTAAATTCTCCCATGTTCACTCTTTTATGTCAAAGTTTCGAAGTATAAACTCAATTGGTAAAGCGTGCAGGCTTACAGATGTTTACAACACATTTTAAATAAAATCCGGATGGTTTTTGGAAGGCAATGTAACTTAAAAGGAACTTAGTTAAGATTAACTAGCTGAGCCACCTGGTGTTTATAGTGCTGGTGGGAAGGAGTATGACGGGTGATGAAATTTACGCTACCCGCCTTACTCGCCTATGTATATGTACACGGATAGCATGGGCCGGCCTATACCTGGCATCTCCACCTCTCTGCCTCTCCCTGTCAGGTCAACTTAATGTTTACATTTGTTTGTTCATGGCAAATACGATCGATGTCCATTTAGTATTGTTGTCTTCTTCTATAGGTACTTGTAAACTGTTATCGAGCTTGCATTTTAATTAGTCCACTGATCTTATTTAGTGATTATTATATTGTTTTGTGATGTTGCAGTGGAAGATAATATTTTCATATTTTCAAACCAGGAAACAACTTCGTGCTATTGCCTAGATACTTGAAGAATATTATTGTATTGCCGATGTAAACAAGCCAGACCATTTTCGTATATAACGTTCGCATCAAAACCAATGTTTATTTTATTAGTGTCAGATTAGGAGGAACATCAGTTTCAGTTTCATTTATTTCCATTAAACAATGTCACTTGATGAGACTTTGACTCACAGTTTGGAAATAAATCATGACAATTTAAAAGCGTTTTATTATTCTAACTTTTTAACGTAAGCATTGTTGGATGATGAAATGAAATTTAAATCTCTCATACCCACAGATTTCCATTAATTATCATGGACCATTTAGTGTGGTTTCTTGTTTATTGTAACCGAGCTTCTAAGATTGACAGATTACAACATCTGAAATAATGAAATAATTTTTACTAAGTTGTAAACACCTAATAAACCTAGTAATGGAGCCATTTTGTGTGGTTTCTTGTTTCGTATCTGAACCATCAAGATCGACAAATTTGCATAATTAAAATAATTAAATTTATTTTAGAAACTTAAAGTTGTGATCACGTAATGGATGCACGTAATGGAGCCTTTTTGTGTGGTTTCTTGTTTCGTGTTGTTCTTGTTTCTTGTTGAGCCACCAATATTGACAAATTAACTCTATTTTAAATAATATATAAGTGTGACAAATAAAAAGTTGTAAACACGTAATACACTGAATATTAGTAATGGAGCCTTTACTGAATTTTACTATTTACTAAATTACCTGAATTTTACATAATTAAATAATTCGGATAAATTAAAAGCTGTGACAACCTTATGCACCCAGTAATGGAGCCTTTTTTGTGTGGTTTCTAGTTTAGTAACTGAGCCACCAAGATGCTGTTGATTAGCATGACCACGAATTGTTTTATTGCACAACTTTACGTACAACGTGTACATTGACAATCATTATTAGAGTCCAATGAGTATAATATTAAAAAGAGTTGCTATGTAATCGTTGAATGTATTCGGATTAACATTTTGAATATATACACAAGAAGGTTAAACATTTTTTAAGTAAAGAAAAAGATAAAAAAAATCAAACATTTGTTACGGGGATCGAACCCGGCAACGCCGTGATCGAAGTCACTTGCCTCATGTGACCGAGCCAATTCGCCACACTGAAATTAAACCTGTGTAGTATATCAAAGAAGAAAGGTAGAGCGTAAAACGACGTGCGCAATTCCTGTTTCCCTGATATCTTCACTGTTCACGATGGCAACCGGCGTGCCGCGATGGCGATGTTTCTGTCTATTGATGATCTTCACAGCATCCATTGGTAGTCTCATTTATTAAAAATGTACCAGAGCACCAGAGCATTAGTCTCATAGAGTATTAGGAGCAAAGAGCACCTAATATACCTAGTAATGGAGCCTTTTTGTGTGGTTTATTGTTTCGTAACTGAGCCATCAAGATTGACAAATTAGCATAATTAAAATAATTAAATTAATTTTAGAACCTAATGCACGTAATTGATGCACGTAATGGAGCCTTTTTGTGTGGTTTCTTGTTTCGTGTTGTTCTTGTTTCTTGTTGAGCCACCAATATTGACAAATTAACTCTATTTTAAATAATTAAATAAGTGTGACAAATGAAAAGTTGTAAACACCTAATACTCTGAATATTAGTTATGGAACCTTCACTGAATTTTACTATTTACTTAATTAACTGAATTTTACATAATTAAATAATTCGGATAAATTAAAAGCTGTGACAACCTTATGCACCCAGTAATGGAACCTTTTTTGTGTGGTTTCTAGTTTAGTAACTGAGCCACCAAGATTCTGTTGATTAGCATGACCACGAATTGTTTTATTGCACAACTTTACGTACAACGTGTACATTGACAATCATTACTAGAGTCCAATGAGTATAATATTAAAAAGAGTAGCTATGTAATCGTTGAATGTATTCGGATTAACATTTTGAATATATACACAAGAAGGTTAAACATTTTTTAAGTAAATAAAAAGATAAAAAATAAAACGTTTGTTACGGGGATCGAACCCGGCAACGCCGTGATCGAAGTCACTTGCCTCATGTGACCGAGCCAATTCGCCACACTGAAATATAAACCTGTGTAGTATATCAAAGAAGAAAGGTGGAGCGTAAAACGACGTGCGCAATTCCTGATTCCCTGATATCTTCAGTGTTCACGATGGCAACTGGCGTGCCGCGATTGCGATGTTTCGGTCTATTGATGATCTTCACAGCATCCCTGGACCTCTCATTTGAATATATATCCATGAAGGTATCATCGCTTATACAAATTAAAAAATAATATATGAAAAAAAAAGTTTTCCGGGATCGGGAATCGAACGTGTTATGCAGATGTCGAAGCCAGCTGCCTTCCTAACATGAGCTATCAGTCCGATGGGAATTAGAGCCGCTGTTTAGTGTATCAAAGAAGAAGGGCGGAACGTAAATATTGATAATTTTCCCACTTCCGGTTTAAATTTATTGATTTTTCTTGAAGTGGAGTGTCTAGCAATACATTGTCTTTATTGTTGCCAAATTTCAAAACTCTCGATGGACCCGTTTGACTTTTAAAATATTTAAAATTTAAAATTGTAATAACTTCACTTCCGGTCAAAATGTTTCAAATTTTCTTTCAAAGGGCACTGCTATAAATATGACTCTATGTCTCTGCCAAATTTCAACTCTCTAGGACAAACCGTTCAACCTGTGGAGAGGGGCAAACAAATTGACCGTGCCTAACTAACTAACTAACTAACTAACATGAAAGTCAATCCTTGCATGTTTGAGGCCCAAAATTCACCCCGAAAGGATGATCGCAGCACTTTGATATTTGGTTAGGTGTTGTCAGGTGGCTAAATATACCCGATAACCATGGTTTTCAACTTTCATTTCTAAATGCTTGCATGCGTACTGACACCCCGAAATCGGGCCCGAAGCGCTTGCAGTATAAGTCTGGTAGTAGCTCGCACGTTGTATTAGAGCGGTGCTTGGCAGCGTCGAGCTAGCGCCCGACTAGATGAAATGCTCAGCATTGAGCAGCTCAATGTTTGTTGACTTGGAGTGAGACAACCTTGCAGCTTGTGTTCTCGTATGGAAATCCAACTTGATGCAGTTCTGACGTAACAATTGATCTAGGCGCGTGGAATTTTGGCCGAGAAGCAAGGCTAACGAGTTTGCTTTTACTCTCACGATTACAGAATCAGAGTCACTGCTCTTCCTAGTCTTCTTTAAAACTGCAGGTGACAAAATATAAAAAGTTACATGGATGTTTTGAATTAAGACTAAAGATCAAAGAGTAATTAAAAAATAATTCAGAGCAACTGGACAACAAGTGAAAACAATATCTGAGTTACATATATTTAGGATGTAAGGTTTGGAAACAACATTATACTTTTAAGGAGGGATCAACATATTTCCCATTTCCTAAGAAATCGTTAAAATACAACACAGCAGCTACACGTAGAAAATTTAATTTTGCACACTAATATGCAAAGAAAAGTAGGCAAGCTGAATAATTTTCGAGATATATACTTCAAAGTTACAGCTTTTCTGTGAATTTAACAATGCGAACATACAGAAAAAGAAAGGATGATATTTTCAAAATTGTCTTAGTTGCTTTCCCCACCCTTAGATTTATTTGAAAAACTACTATATCGTGTATGAGGACCTGATACACCGTACACGATAGTAGTTTTTCAACAGGTACAATATTTTATAGTAACAGTTTTAAATGTACACGTTCCTGAATGATATACTGTATGAGGGTTTTACTGCTATATTTTTACGTTTTTTAAAATTAAAAGTACAGTTTTACATGTTAAATTGTGTTACCATGGTGAAACGGTATTCTAGAAATTCGTATTCTTTTTACCATCACTGTAGGTGAACCCATGTATAAAATACTGAAAATACTTAACAATATATCAATCTTCAAACTTCTTCCCGCCAGTGCTGATGTTTTTATCTATTTGCTCCATCCCTCATCCCTTATATCTATAACCAAGATGCTATTTTTGTCAAGAACTACGCCTTAGAAAAGCGATAATCGATATTGAAGAATTAATTGAGAGGTTCAAATATCACTTATTGATAGAGAAATTATGCATAAATGACAATCATCAAGTGACAGTTTCTTTCCCCCTAATAATCATTCATCCATAACATTGAAATACAGTATCACTAATTAATCTTCATACTTAGAGCAATGCTTGTTTGTTTCCATTATTTCAGTCCTACATTCCACTTACAATGAACATAAATCATTCATCATGGATTCTTCTCATAGCGGAAAGATTCTACTTGAAACTTTCCGTTCAATTTGTGTCATTTAAAAGCAGTAAAGATTGATGAATGAATTAGAATCCACATAAATTTTCCATGAGACTGAATGAAAGCGCGTAGGAACGTTTTATGTTTTATATTTTGATAAAAGGATTAGGGGAGGGGATATTTAGACTACCTACATACTTTCATGTATGATCGGGGTGTGATAAATAATTATTAATTTATTGATTAAGATTTTTCTAATTTTTCTGTGGTCACTTTAAATTTTGGTGACACACTTTTGTGAAATACAGAAATTACAAATACTTTCTTTGTTGTTTTTAGCGACGTCAACGCAGTCACTCAACCATGTTGTATAATTATTTTTATTTTATTAGATGCTCAATTTAATTACATTCTCAATGGCTAAATTACCCATGGGCCAATCAAAAGACTTAAGTGCCTCTCCCCCCCTCAACCCCTCCCCACACCCCTTCAAGGCCGACCAGCCTCATTGTAAGTTCATTACCACTTGGTATTTAACTGTAATTACACCGTCAACAGATTTCAATATTTTACCCAAATTAAAGTATGGTTGAGAGATGGTATAAAACACGATGTGAGAAACCAGTCAAAGTCATAACAAACAGAAGATTGAGCCACACAGAATCTGTTGTGCTTCAGAGATCTAGATAGTGATCTTATCGTTGCTTGCAGATTTCATCGACTGCGTGAGGAGTTGGAAGAGTGTTCGGCTTCAAAGTGGGAGAAAACAAGTTGACAAAACGGCTCGACAAGAAGAATCTGCAGCTACAGACTCGCTATGCCGGTTAACCAAGGATTTGATGACAAATTCGAGGACGGATTGGGACTACAAGATGTTGGACAAAAAACGGGGAATTATAAGTAAGATATAAAAGTTTCCAGGTATTGACAACTCTAATTAGACACTTATAGGGCCGGTTTTTCAATGCTCTGCTAAACCTAGTAGTTTTAAAGGAATGCCATTGGTCGTTGTGACGGCAATTCAATCCTTAGCTGAGTATTGAAAAACAGTTCGGAACTTCTCCGTGATGGGCTAAACGTTACGAACCAGGACCTTATAAATGTGAAGTAAAATATTATGTTACTAAACAATTTGTAAATTTTAACAAATATTGTAAATATTTACTAAAATGATGTTGAGACAATGATGAAGAGACAGATGGTATGATAGTTCGTAGTGAGCATTCTCTACCTTCATTCCATTCTCCTCGGAGATCTCTAACCATCATCAGTGCGTTGTGTCTAGTGTCCGTCCGTCCGACCGGGTAGCTCAGTTGGTAGAGCTCTCGCCCGGCAAAAGAAACGTCCCGGGTTCGAGCCCCGGTTCGGTAGAATATTTTTCACAACGCACATCCCTTCATATCAATATTTAATTTATACCTATACCTATAGTAGTAATAACAAAGATATTTTACTCCTATGTCCTCCGCATTTCCGAAGAACCATTCATTGCTCCGTGATGCAAACCCAATCTTTGGTCATAATTGCAAAATAACAATAAACTAATTTTAAAATTATTGTTTTAGTCAATTATAATAAATATTGGTTGTATTTTATGTTAGGATATTCCTTGTTGCGTAAAGCACATATGTAACTACATTTCACTCTTGTGGAGCAGCGATAGTCGGATACCTAATTGTTCTAGGAATTTCAGATTTATAGGAGGTAATTATTGTTAATATTGGAACGAAACAATTGCGCAAAACAGTCGGCAGTCCACGACAGATGTAATGATGGCATGTTACTATTGCAGGATAAATGTTGAGAAAGATGGTACTGCGCAGACGCAGCCTCCTGATGGGCAGCCCTACGACCCTCACCAACATCGAGTGATCGAGGCTCCAACCACGTGAGAACAATTCGAAATAAATAAACACACTCGGCCAAACATAAATTGATCGTTGATCAAATTTGATTGACTGATAAATGTTAGATTGCACCATTAGAAGTCAGTCCAAGCGATCTCCTTGTCTCACTCTAGTAGGTGACCTCACATTTCAACGATAATAACAAGCTTTGATTGGTATGGGACATGACGAGCAGTCATTCGAATTTGATCAACGATCAATTTATGTTTGGCCGAGTGTACACTTTTACATGGTTTTATATGTTGGTAAACCGAATTAGAATTAGACAGAAAGCAAAAGTTCGAATAACTTCAACGCAAATGGTAAAATACATAAAGCTGATAATTAATTTTGTTAAGAGTAGATTCAAGTCCAAGTTGTCTCGTATGATCTGACTTAAAAAAAAATGAAATCATTTAAATCATCTTGAACAATTATTTGAAAAGATTTGGGCAACGCAATTTGGTACACTTTTAGTTCAATATTAGGTATCCATCCACCGGATCAACCTACTGCATTCTAGGACAAAATGACACATTGCTGGGTCAAAATTAAGACCATTTCTCTAGAGATTTGGACATAATTAAAGATGGAAATAAAATGTCATCCATGCGTAGTTGTAATTGTAACATATTTTATAAACATTACTCCTATTGTACCCACTGTTACTGATTTCAATTAATATACATAAATCCAAAGAATCATTGAACTCAAATTTAAATTTAAATTAAAAATGTATTATTTCTAAATGTAGTCTGGTTAGACCGAGGGTTATTTGTATTTTTAAAATGTTTTGACTACCCCTGACCCAAAACACTTGGATCCAGAATCAGTCCATCACAATGTTTTGAAGATCTCAAATGCATCTCATATTATCTGATTCAGGAACAATGAGACTCTGGTGCATCTGCTGAAGGGGAGCTTGGGGACCGGCATCTTGGCCATGCCAAACGCAATGCATCTGATATTATCTGATTCAGGAACAATGAGACTCTGGTGCATCTGCTGAAGGGGAGCTTGGGGACCGGCATCTTGGCCATACCCAACGCAATGCATCTCATATTATCTGATTCAGGAACAATGAGACTCTGGTGCATCTGCTGAAGGGGAGCTTGGGGACCGGCATCTTGGCCATACCCAACGCAATGCATCTCATATTATCTGATTCAGGAACAATGAGACTCTGGTGCATCTGCTGAAGGGGAGCTTGGGGACCGGAATCTTGGCCATGCCCAACGCAATGCATCTCATATTATCTGATTCAGGAACAATGAGACTCTGGTGCATCTGCTGAAGGGGAGCTTGGGGACCGGCATCTTGGCCATGCCCAACGCAATGCATCTGATATTATCTGATTCAGGAACAATGAGACTCTGGTGCATCTGCTGAAGGGGAGCTTGGGGACCGGCATCTTGGCCATGCCCAACGCAATGCATCTCATATTATCTGATTCAGGAACAATGAGACTCTGGTCCATCTGCTGAAGGGGAGCTTGGGGACCGGAATCTTGGCCATGCCCAAAGCAATGCATCTCATATTATCTGATTCAGGAACAATGAGACTCTGGTGCATCTGCTGAAGGGGAGCTTGGGGACCGGAATCTTGGCCATGCCCAACGCAATGCATCTCATATTATCTGTTTCAGGAACAATGAGACTCTGGTCCATCTGCTGAAGGGGAGCTTGGGGACCGGAATCTTGGCCATGCCCAAAGCAATGCATCTCATATTATCTGATTCAGGAACAATGAGACTCTGGTGCATCTGCTGAAGGGGAGCTTGGGGACCGGAATCTTGGCCATGCCCAACGCAATGCATCTGATATTATCTGATTCAGGAACAATGAGACTCTGGTGCATCTGCTGAAGGGGAGCTTGGGGACCGGTATCTTGGCCATGCCCAACCCAATGCATCTCATATTATCTGATTCAGGAACAATGAGACTCTGGTGCATCTGCTGAAGGGGAGCTTGGGGACCGGCATCTTGGCCATGCCCAACGCAATGCATCTCATATTATCTGATTCAGGAACAATGAGACTCTGGTGCATCTTCTGAAGGGGAGCTTGGGGACCGGCATCTTGGCCATGCCCAACGCAATGCATCTCATATTATCTGATTCAGGAACAATGAGACTCTGGTGCATCTGCTGAAGGGGAGCTTGGGGACCGGCATCTTGGCCATGCCCAACGCAATGCATCTCATATTATCTGATTCAGGAACAATGAGACTCTGGTGCATCTGCTGAAGGGGAGCTTGGGGACCGGAATCTTGGCCATGCCCAACGCAATGCATCTGATATTATCTGATTCAGGAACAATGAGACTCTGGTGCATCTGCTGAAAGGGAGCTTGGGGACCGGCATCTTGGCCATGTCCAACGCAATGCATCTCATATTATCTGATTCAGGAACAATGAGACTCTGGTGCATCTGCTGAAGGGGAGCTTGGGGACTGGCATCTTGGCTATGCCCAACGCCTTCTATCACGCTGGACTCATCAACGGCTTCATCGGGACCATCCTGATCGGCTCGCTCTGCACGTATTGCCTTCATGTGTTAGTAAGTTTAACAATTACTAAATCAAATCGTATGCTTTATTTTGAGGTCGTACCAGAGGTCGTAATATAATCTAGATTGGGACACTAATTAGTATAGTTTAAATGTTCTTTTTGATTTTTAAAAATTCTGTTAACTTGAAGGAAAAACTAAAAAAACTAATTAAGAACCACATGCATTCCGTACACTTTTTGCAGACATAAGTATTAACAATACGATTTTCCAATAAAATCCTAGGAAATCTCTTGATGCGAACAGTTTATCGACCAAGACGGCTGACTCATTCTTGAGCTACTCTGAAAAACGAGTAGTTAGGCGAGAAAATGGATAATGCTACTTGCTAATACGGCGAAGCAGTTACCCAATAATTACCAACATCTTTTGTTTGTCGTAATAAATGATTCTTGTTGCAGGTGAGGTCCCAATATGAACTCTGCAAAAGGCTTCGAGTTCCGATCCTCAGCTATCCCAAGACCATGGAAGTGGCGCTTCAGCAGGGCCCGGAGATCTTGAGGAAAACGGCCGGCTTCTCGGGGTAAAACACAAGTGTCAGATTCATTACAACCATGTCTCAAATTACCACACACAAGATAAAACATTGAATAGATATTTGAAATAAATACAATAAGTTAATTGACTTTTTAAATGAGTCGGCTGTACTAACAGGTAAACATTGGACATCCTAAATAACACTTTAACTTTTTAACCATTCAAATTAAGAAATATGTGAAAAATAATTAGCATAGCAAAATTAGCTAATTATTTAGTCAATCTTAGCAATAACAACAACATATGCAGACAATATTTGTGCCCATTACTCGTGGAAAATCTCAAAAATAGAGAAATTTCAGAATTTCCACGAGTGTGGGCACAAATATTGAATTTTATAGGATTGATGGTATTTAAATTGCTACGGTGGACTTTCTTAAATCGAATGTTACAAAAGTTATGACGAGATTTAGGAAATATTATCTCCAATGTTTTCCTTTTGGTACAGCCGACTCTTAATGAAAAATACATTATTGTTTAGAGGAATTGGTTCCTACTTCTGCATTTGGGTCTTTTGTATCGATGAAGATTCTGTAACCACGCCTGAAAAACATTTACCAACTGAACTCTGTGTTTTGCAGACCGATCGTCAACGGCTTCCTGATCACTTATCAACTCGGCATCTGTTGCGTGTACATCGTGTTTGTAGCTACAAATCTAAAGCAGGTGAGCCAACACGCATGCGCACTAGCATCCATCTCGACAGGATGATGCGTAATAACATGCATTAACCCAGAGATGTTTTCAGCAATTGTGTAAAAACATGATCGCTCATAGAGTGGTATTTTCCAATTATCTCCTCTTAATGCCAATTAGTGTAGGTTTTAATGGCGGTGTCGTTTAAAGAAGATGAATACATGCATACTAATATCATTGTCGTATTTATTACAAGTTTTAGTTGGTCAGTGGACAGCGAGGTTTTTAAATAGTTATTTTGTTTTTAGGCACAACTTTTCGCAAATTTTGACATTTTGATTTGTTGAAATAACCAAGCCAACTTTCCATAATACCAAACTGGAAGAGGACTTTAGTTCTCAAGGGTTAATGCATTTTTAATGTGAATCGAAATAAATATGAAACTGAAACAATTACACACATTACATAATAAATAGATAACACTTTTCAAAGATCTTTGGAGATCTTTTTCGACATGTAGCCATAAGTATGCAACACATGTTCTATAAGAGAAAAAATCGATTTGAACAATTTTGTCACTGTCTTTTCAATGTAAATTTGTTTTTCAAGTTTTTCAAGTTTTTCAGTTTTTCAAGTTTTTCAAGTTTTCAAGTTTTTTGATTTTACAAATCAAGTAAATTTGTTTTTATGTTTCACACTGCAGCATTCATGATTGATGGTGTTTCACACACGACTCATTCTAATGCAAGACACAAATTCGATTCTGTTGTTTATGAACACAGCATTATCGTACATTACGAACATGACTACCAAAGACAAATGGTCGTAATTTATATTTTCTTCTGTTGTATAAGTTTTGTGATGCTTTCAAGGTCAAAACAATTACGCGACTTGACTGCATTGTCCGAGTTGCAATGAATTGAATGTTTGTGATTATTTCTATTGATTTGCATGCAAGCGTAGTTCCAATTAAATCAAATAAAGAATGGTTTGGTTGTCACCATAGATGTCACCGAGAAATATAATGAAAACTCTTTGTACTAAAAGCATAGAGGTAAGAAGAAAAGGTTACGTTCTGCGACTTAGCTCTTCACTCAGTCAAGATCGACGCGATCTTGTTGGCCAATCAGGAGGAGATTTCCTAGCTTTCTCTTTCAAAGTCAAGTTCAGTAGAAAAGTCCATTCATTTAGAACTTCCTGTTTGGGAAGCGTTATCATTTACGATGCAACTAATAAACACACAATGAAATTAATTTAATTTTAAAGGATGGGTTCTCGTATACATAGCAGGCAAAATGTTGTTTAACGCCATGTTATTCGAATTATTTATTTCAATATTTGCATTTTCATAATTACAACTTACCGAAAAATTAAAAATTGAGCGAGCGGAGCGAGCGTCACCACGGTACTCTTATGGCACTTTCTCTGTGTGTTTTTTTTTTTTTTGTCGGCACTGCCGAGATCAAACCGCACAACCAATCGATCTGAAATTTTGCACACATACTAACGTAATCTATGCGGTCCCTGGGATCGTTTTTGAACGGGCTCTCGTGATTGGTTCAAATTAAAAAAAAAATATCTTTCGATTGGTTGCTTCGATCAATTTGAAATTTAGCAAAAACATTGCAACCAACATTGTACCCAATCATAAAAAGTTTCAGCCAAATCCTCCTATTGGTTCAAATTTAAAACCATTTTTCATGTGATTTTTGACATTTAAACTAGAACCGTATGACCGATCAACTTAAAACTTCGCGTGGTCATTGGTACCAACATTTTAGATATTTTTGCCAATTTTCAGTCTAATCTGTCGTTATTTTCAAAAGTTTTGTCATTTTTAGGTCATTTTATTACATAATCTTGAAAAATGTATACTAAATTGTCATCCCTGCCTTCTTTAAGCTTCTGTTCCAAGGCAAGGCCTGTAGAGCAGCCAAGCTATCCACAATGTACAGTAAAATGAAAGCATTTTTGAGCTAGCGCATAAAATCGGATGCAGTACGAAGGCCAAATCCTCTACTTGGTTTAAGTTTAAATAATGTCTTCTGATTGGTCGACAATAAAAATGTTCACATTATAAGTTCAAATTTTGCATGGTGATCAAGACCAACTTAATATTAAATTTTACATATTATTGTAAACCCAATCAAAGTATTAATTGTAATTTTACGAGTTTAGTATGGGATGTCGCAAGAGATTTCTGGAGAAGGTATGTAGGTAAGACTTCACGACACAATGGATCTGTTATTCATCCAGAGTATTATGGAGATTGAAAAATTGCAGAGAAAATCGTATTGTGCCGTGTCGTGCATCGTTACTATGGGGATGTTGCATGTTCTGTGCCCGCTCATCAACGCGTTACACTGAGCGTTTTCCTAGTTAATAAATTTATATTAATACTTACTGAATAGTAAACTGATTTAAAAACGACCACAGGAACCATAATTTATGCAGGAATGAACTATAGAAATAAAAGTTATGGGACAGAAAGATCTATGAACTACGTGCCCTTTATTGACCTTGTTCACTCAATAGTACCTAATTAAAAAAGGAAGGTGTACTCATGCCTGTAACTCTCGTGTTTGTCCTCATGACGTAAGCCTCTTCCCTCAGGTTTGCGACCACTACTTCAGTCCTCTAGACGTCAGGCTCTACATGGTGATGTTGCTTCTTCCTCTCATCCTCATCTGCTACATCAGAAACCTGAAACTCCTGGCTCCTTTCTCCGTCGTCGCCAACATCGTGACGTTCGTCGGCATCGGGATCACGATGTACTACCTCTTCGACGACATCCCCTCGCCGTCGACCAGGGAGTACGTCGGACATGTGCGGAACTTTCCGCTGTTCGTCGGCACCACCCTCTTCGCTCTGGAGGCTGTTGGAGTGGTGGGTAAAAACGAATATAACTCATCTTACAAACAGCATTTTTAAATTAATAAGTTTTAAAATTATGCAGTTCTACATAAGTCACTACATCATAAGTAAATCATAAATCATAAGTCATAAATCATAAGTCACTACTTTTAACTTACAGCGCAACAGCGTTTTGAACCTCCCTCTCAGCGGGAAGGGATCTCCGTAGATCGTCAACCTCTGTCTCCAGGTCCTCGTTGTACGATGAACTTGTTCTTGCAGATCATCGCGCTGGAGAACAACATGTCGACGCCGAGGGCATTCACAGGCTACGGCGGCGTCCTCAATCGCGGCATGGTCGTCAACCTCTGTCTCCAGGTCCTCGTTGTACGATGAACTTGTTCTTGCAGATCATCGCATTGGAGAACAACATGTCGACGCCGAGGGCGTTCACCGGTTACGGCGGCGTCCCCAACTGCGGCATGGTCGTCAACCTCTGTCTCCAGGTCCTCGTTGTACGACGAACTTGTTCTTGCAGATCATTGCGTTGGAGAACAACATGTCGACGCCGAGGGCGTTCACAGGCTACGGCGGCGTCCTCAATCGAGTCATGGTCGTCAACCTCTGTCTCCAGGTCCTCGTTGTACGACGAACTTGTTCTTACAGATCATTGCGTTGGAGAACAACATGTCGACGCCGAGGGCGTTCACCGGTTACGGCGGCGTCCCCAACCGCGGCATGGTCGTCAACCTCTGCCTCCAGGTCCTCGTTGTAGACGAACTTGTTCTTGCAGATCATCGCGTTGGAGAACAATATGTCGAATCCGAGGGCGTTCACGGGCTACGGCGGCGTCCTCAACCGCGGCATGGTCGTCATCGTGTTCCTCTACGTCCTCGTCGGCTTCGTCGGCTATGTCAAGTACGGATCGGAAGCGGCAGGAAGTATTACGCTCAACTTGCCCACCACAGATGTGTGAGTATAACATTTAATATGTATGATTTCAACATGATTTCATAATGCCAAAATTAGGGAATGACGTACAGGTTAATAGAAGATTATTTTTTATTTATTTCCCTCTCTTTTATCTCAAAAATGTGCATAACCATATTGATCTAATGCTACAAACAGTAATTGTTGTTGTTCATAGATACACGTTTAAGGTCAAGTTATTGGTTGTTGTCATGACAATACAGTCCTAATCAACCGTTTAAAAGTTAGCAGCGTATTGAAAGACTAGCCCTAAATAATCTACAAATGAATTAAATTAACGTCTACGATATGTATTGAGCACTAGATGGGGCCACCTGTCTGGCAAGATGGCGGTCGGCTAGGGATTACATTTTAGAGTGTGTTATGCGAGCTCTAAACGTCCGCCAATTTCTTTCTAGTACCAAAAGAGCCGTCGAAGGATAATATTATTGAGCGAGCGAAGCGAGCGTCTCCTTTTGACTCTTTTGACACGGACCTCTGTTTTTTTTTTGTTTTTTTTGTTTATATTTTTGGCTGCTATCTGGAGCAATGGAAGTCGCACCGTTTCACCGATCGATCTGAAATTTTGCACACATGTAGAGACAACCTTTTCTGTTTGCTGACCCTCATTTTTTTTGAAATCCATTGATTGGTTAAAATTTAAATAAACATCTCCTGATAGGCTGAAAAATGAAAATGGTCTTCGACAAATGTGATCAACCTTATATTTTGCATGGTCATTAAGACCAACATTGTCTCTTATTTTACAAATTTTCAGCCAAATCCTCCCATTGGTTAAAATTTAAAAGAATATTTCATGTGCTTTTTGAAATTTAAACTATAGAACCGTTTGACCGACCAACTTAAAACTTTGCATGGTCATTGGGTCCAACAGTATCTGTATTTTTGAAAATTTTCGGACTAATCTGTGTTTAAATTCAAAAGTTATTGACAGTTTACGGATATTTTGCGTGTTGGCTGTCATATTTCTCGAATTTCACATTTCACGGCATCTTCGAATCTTCAGTACAAGGAATCGTTCAATCATAAAGGTTCAATCGATCAACTTAAAGAATTATTGGCTTAAGGACATTTTCGATAAACAAAATTTCGGTTCGAGGTGTTGCACGTATCCGTGCTCGCTCATCAACGCGTTACTCAGAGCGTTTTCATAGTAAATAATTCTTCAATTGAAGTTGAACTGATTAAAGCATAAAGAACACAAACTAACAGGTTACATACATTAGGTTATATGTTTTCTCTACGAGTACACACAGGAAGGGATGCTACTGGAGGCCAAGTCTTGAAACTTACGCTTTCAGGACGCAAACGCTCTAGGACGTCATAAAGTCCCATTTACTGTAAGAATGACGACCTTGAAATCTACTGGTAACTGTTTAGCTTCATTTTGAATAAGGTTTTAATGACTGACTTACATCTGTAATTATAATTATAATGTTAATAAATTGTTTGCAATAGATTGCTGGATGCCTATCAAATAAGTGGCTTAAATTTATGTTTCAATGTCGATCACTCTTACAGTAAATGGGACTTGTTGACGTCCTAGAGCGTTTGCGTCCTGAAGGCGTAAGTTTCAAGACTTGGCCTCCTGTAATGCCAGTTTGTTCTCCCTTGCAAGTGAAAGGTAAGCCCTGTACTACTTCCACCGCAGTACAGCTGCGTAAGTTGTGTTGCCTAGATACAGGAGGTCTCTACCAGGCAATGCTGCTAAACCAGTCATGCAGGCAATCTAACTACAAGGGTATAGTTGATCGTACTGACTATGTGTGTTTCCTGTCCAGTTTGGCCCAGTGCGTGAAGCTGATGTTGGCCTTCGCCATCTACATCACGTACGCCCTGCAAGGCTACGTTCCTGTTGAGATTGTCTGGAATACATATCTCAAACACAAGCTGGAGAACAAGTCCAAGACCAAGCAGATGATTATCGAGTACTCCATGAGGACTGCCATGGTTGTGATCACGTGTAAGTACACTACACAGGTGCTTGCTGTCGGATCACCTGGGCCCTGATTCTACAACTGCATTGCTGGTCAACTAGCAATTTCTTCCATAAGATTATAGAATCAGAGCCCTGCTTATAATTATGAGGGAAACAAAGAGTTTTCTTAGTATTCACATTATTTTAAACTGGGGTAGTTAATGTGGTGTTTTTATGTCGGAATTAGGCATTGGATAAGGATTCAAGTCCTCATTTTTCAAAGAATAGATCTTTGGGGCTTATTCCCCAAAACATTCGACGAATCAAAATATTATTACTGAGAGAATTGCATGCAATGCGTGGGACATTTCGTAAATACGATACATATTTTTAGTAAATGTCTTACATTGATTATAAGAAAATCTCTCTACGTTCAGTTCCAATATGATAATTTAATTATCATATTCTGAGACAAACCGATCCAAAAATATAGATTTTTGTATGTAAAATTAGCTATATAAATACACGTTTATGGGACCGTGGTTTTTACAACTGACACACTCGATTCGTCTCATTTGAAGCCACCTTCCTTCTATTCACTTTGGAGACTTAGGTGACTTCATTCTTAAATGTCGTCTCCGAAATTCTTGGTACTATAAGACTATTTGCAGTGCCACACATGGTATTGCAATCACGTTACATTGTACAGCATGGTCTTGACTTGATCGACTTTGTCCTCAGTCCTGTTGGCCGTCGCCATCCCCCGTCTGGAGCTGTTCATCTCTCTGTTCGGCGCTCTCTGTCTCTCCGCCCTCGGCATCGCCTTCCCCGCCATCATCGAGATGTGCATCCTCTGGCCGAGCAACTTCGGCGCCTACAAGTGGATCCTCGTCAAAGACATCGCTCTCATCATCTGCGGCATCCTCGGTCTTGTCATTGGAACGTACACCAGTCTCTCTGACATTATCACGTCACTTATACATGACGAGACGTGAACGGTACAAGCGTGAACTAAAAGATACTCAACCAACCAGACACAGGGAAATTAACTCGAAGGATTTTTTTTCCGTTAGGTTGGAAGTCTGCTTTGCTAGCGTTGTAGTTTGAGTCAGTGTTACGGGTCAGGGTACCAACCCAACAAGAAAAGCACCAAGATTCATTTGCGTTTACTTTGCCTAGTCTGACTTAGACATGAGTGTATACTGAAGGGAAGAATGGGAGCTTAAGTTTAAAAAAAAATTGGGTGCTTACGAAATGACGTTTAAAAATTTGAAAAGATGCCATGAATCACATGTCTTCCAGTTCTACCAAGACTATATTTTCAATCTTTGAAATTAAATGGGATAAATTAATATGTTACAAAATATTTCGTGGGGCTCAAAACGCGTCAATACAAACTATTAAGTGATTTGGAGTTCCTACAGATTATTGACATATTTAAAAAAACAGATACGTACTACGTTTACTTTTAAATACATATTTTACAATCATACATCGGTTCTATCCCCTTTGCTAAGTACACCCTAGCCAGAGAAAACTAATTGTGTTGGAATTGGTAATGCAATAATAGCAAGTGATGCGGTCGCATATGTCACAGATATTTAAACGATTGGATTAGTTAATCTTTAGTTTAAATGGTCGGTTCTACGACGTCTAGCATTTAGCAAGGATAACGAGGACTATGTAATTTGTTAGATAGATATTGCTAAATACCTAATTACTTTGTTATGGTCCAAACATCAATAATTCAGAACGGGTGAATATTTAGCAAATTCAAACATTTCACATAGTGTAGGAAGGACTTAGTGTGTTCAATTTGATTATTTTAAAATTAAAAACAACCCATCGTATTAAAATAGACATATTACTGCTACTAAGATATGCCATAATACAGGAGAAATGAGGAAGATTTGAAAATTAATAGAAAGTTCTCTAATTTTGTGTGTTTATGGCAGTTTTCATAATAATGTATTTTTTCGGGATCTCTTCGTTTATAGAAATTATTTTTATTTATATACACACTACTCGTCCTTCTATACATTCGCCATTCATATATTTACAACGCTTATTACATTTGGTAATAGACCAACTTTGAAAGATATAATAATCCATTTTATAATAAAATGAATTAGTTATGTGTTGTTCAATTAGTAATATATTATTTAGCTAGAGTATTTTTACGCAATTTAAAAGTGATTTATTGATGCTTGCCATGTTATTTAAGACTACAACAGTTAAACTATCATAGATATCTGAATAAACATGTTTTGAAACTTTATGACCGCATTGTAGATAGCATTTCATAGGATTCATTAAACATTTATAAAATACAAATATTTAATCCATAATGTTATTCAAATCTCTACACAAATAAAAGTTACTGTTAAATAAATCAAATAATTATTACTGAAACTTAAATCTCTTGCTATCTGTTCAAGACGGAAGGGAGTAGAATCAACATAAACATGCTCCATTCATTGGTGTACTTCACTACGTAACAGCTTTTAAGTTGTTAAAAAAATTCCATTTTTATGACAAGTTTAGCTGATAAGTGGACTTTCAACAACTTACAAACTTACAAAACATATAAATCCCAATGAGTGGAGCCCATTTACGTAGATTCTACTCCTCTTCTCTCGTACTCCTCTGCACAGTAGGTCATGCATGTTATCTACCGAGCCACGGAGGAGGAAGTGTCGAAGTTCGGGCGTCTCTCACTACTCTCTGGCAGCAGCACTTGTCGACGTCGCATCTCACAGAAGTCTAGGATCGATTTTCGGGAGGCATATGCGTGTGGTCTGCTGTGGAAGAACAGGCGCGACACATTCTTTTCAAAATATACAACAGAATCATTTTACTCTTGTTAAAGCCATAGTAATCACTGCCTCCTAGATTGTACTTAACAGAACTTGAAACTAATATAGAGGGCGTAGCGAGGGAAGAGAGGAAAGTGGAAAGTGAAAAGTGGAAACTCGTCTTTTACTGACTACTGAATGGGAAATGTTTGAAATCGATTACAGCTGAGTGTTTTTTTACGCTGTAGGCACTCGAACTTTTAATAATTTAATTGAATTGAAGTAAAAATGGCAGAATCGCCAAAAGATGATTTTGATCCTTATAAAGTGCGGGTGGTGGAGGCGCCGGTCACGTAAGTATTTACACTAATTTTAAGTTGAAGTTCGTTTTTACGAATGTAATAGAAGCTTTGGCGAATAAGTTTCGAATACGAACATATCGCAAATAATGTAATATTTTAAAGATTATAAAATGAGTCAAAAGTCAAAATTTAATTAATACATATTTTCCTTTTGAGGTCTGTTCAAAATTCGCATATACTTAAAATTACTGATTGCAAATTTTTAATTATTATTTATTATTTGAAGTAGAGTCACTAACTAATGCGAATTCAACAGCGCCTCGTGTGAAAAATTACGTCGTGATTCATAAAATTACAACATTCAAATGCGAACTTCTCTAGATATTTATTACGCTCAAAGACATTAATTTTCTGCACACCAATGAGGTCTAACGACCTGCTACAAGAAGTTCACATCAAACATTTCTCTCTCCAGCAATAATTACTCGAGTTATTAACTTCGTTCGACCAGAGCTATAATCATAGCAACCAATTTTTTTTAGAACATTCCATGATGTCACAAAGTTCAACTTTTAAAGTCTAGAAGTTAACCTTTTCATTCACTCTAATTACGATAAGATTAGGCCTAAATTTTACGACCAGACATTGGTGTGCGGCGTGAATTACATGAAATTACTTGTAAATGTCCAATGTTGTGAAATGTAATGTTTTCTTGAGTTGAAGCACATGGTTCTATTCATGTAAACAGCTACATGTCAAGGTGCCAATTCTATTCCTAGATCACCTACAACCGAGAACGTATCGGCCATAAAGTCAACTAGATACTACCTTTACGTTCTACGCTTTTACATTCATGTCCTTACATGTTATCCAAATAACATTGTATTTATTTTCATTATTTTTATTTTATTTCTGTTTGCAAATGCAAATTTCAAAATACAAAGATAGGTACCAATCAAATTATAGAAAATTATACAACATGTTTTGCAATATGGAATACTATATGACCCTTGGTATGACCAAAATATTATAGAGATGATTCACATTATAATATTCTTCAAAATCAAAATATGACATCCCAGCTATTAATAATTACGCAATGAAAAATGCAATCGCTCTACTTAAAGCTGATGATTCTATGATTATCATTTTAATTACTGTTGTCGACAGTTTAAACAAACTGTATCCAGTTTAACAAATTACATAGTAGCTTTTTATTAGAATTACCATAAATAACCTTAGCAAACCAATGATGGAAATGTTCTCATCTAAAGCCGATTAAGTTACAGAAGTGCGTGAGTCTTCAGCGAAACCCCAAAAGTGTGTTAATCCTATTAATTGATCCAGTTAAGAGGGTGTTAGCTTTCGGCTATTATGTCATCATTCTCAAAACATAGGAGACTTTTTTAACATCAAAATGCAGAAGATTCAGAAAAATAGTCGAAAGGAATACAATATAACGTATTTCTTGAATAATAAATAATGCACTGTCAGTAGAAATTCATTGAATTATTTTTTTGCCAGAAATCTACATTCAGATAGATCGTAATTTGGTAGGCGAGATTGATAAGTTGTGTAAATTAGCTGACATAAATTCACTATCAGTGAAACAAGCCAGCTGGAATGACAACTAGATCATTCTATCACTACCACATCGGTAAACCATCACCCAACGCGGCTGACGAAGTTCTAATGTAGTAATGTTGAAATGCAACATGTTCACATAAAATACATATTTTGAATGTATTTAGTGGCGAGCTAAAGTCATTTCGAGGTGTCCTTCAGCACGTGCCAATATAACTCTGTCATTTATGCATAAGATTCATAACAGTTGTTCGGAGAATGTACGTTTTTATTGCGAGTAGAATTTGTAAGTCAACATCCAGCCTCATATTTACATTCTGTCACATTTAGTTATTCAGAGAGAAGATCAGAGGTTGGACAGAGGTCAGGGGTGCGATTATATAAAATGCCAACTTCGTTCCCGAGTGACAGTTTTCTCATCTCAATGTTATTCACAGCTTCTCGGGTGAGATGAGAAGCTTGTCACACGAGAACATTTTATATGATCGAATTATGACACATGTTCGTCAAAGATAAAGGAGTACTTTCAACAACTACTTTCAATTAGAAAATTGTTAGATCCACATTTTTTCTTTTTCCGGTTTTGTCACGCAAGTCTCTAAAAGTTGTAAATAAATTAGAGTCTATTGGCCCTTCGTGTGTGTTACTTTTTGTAACATTGAATTTTTTACAGGAATTTCGGGACAATGCTTCATTTCCTGAAAGGAAGTATCGGGACTGGAATCTTGGCGATGCCGAAAGGGTTCGTCTACACAGGACTGATTCTCGGCTCTGTCTACACATTCATAGTCGGGGCTCTCTGTTCCTACGGTCTCAATCTTCTCGTACGCCACTTTTTATTCATCCTGCCCTTTTTATACACTCCAGCATCTCCAGTTCTCTTTCATCTTCAGCTCTTTCTTATCGTAGAAGTTTCTGTGCGACTCAAAATTTCTAAGCTGATTCATCTTGTAAATTTATTCTTGGTTTTGAAGGTTGTTTTAACCAGGTTTGACGCAGATATATTATTTAGGGTGGAGAGAGAGAAACTATTCTATATTTAATATTCGAATGAGCCAAGAATAACTAAAATGTTTCACAAGTACAATAGACAATATGTGTGACATGAATGTCAATGCCTGCTCAAGCGAACACAGGGTGAATAGTTACCCTGATTGATGTCAAAAATTAAAATTTTGAATAAAGTGGAGGATTAAACTGAAAATTATGAATTCACCCTCATAATTGCAGTATAATATTGAAATGAAGTAAAAGATGGTTCAATGCACATGGACCACTTTAAGAGTCGGATGAACTCGAAGGTAAATATTGAGGATAATATTGTCTAAATATCGTTACAGCTTTTGAACCATTCAAATAATGACAAATTTGAAAAATAATAAACAAATCTAATTTTTGAGTTGACTTTACTTTTAAACACAATATTTGTGCAAGAAAGCTGAAATATACCTGCTTTCAGTCGAGTTTGGGCTGTGTTTAAAAGTGCGTACCTATATTGATAAAGTCTACTAAAAAAATTAGATACGTGTTAATTATTTTTCAAATTTTTCATAATTTGAACATTTCAAAAGTTATAACATATTTATGAAATATTATTCGATGTTTACCTACATATTGAACAATGTTCATAGAAGCTTACACGAAGCTGAACTACGAGCTCGTAGTAATGCTCGTAACTCGTGCACTTTACGAGTTAAAATACTCAAGAGTAAATTATCTATGGATTTTTAAAGCCCCTACTCCTTCCTTATAAAGGAGTCTAGCAGAGGAAACTGCAAATTGTTTGAATTGTTTCAGATGTCTACTGAATATGAGCTTTGTAAACGCAAGAGAGTTGGCTACCTCGCGTATTCCGACGCCATGGAATATTCTCTGGAGCTGGGACCGGACTCTCTCAAATGGATGGCCAAAGCTTCAGGGTAGGAAGGTCTTGAGTTAATTGACGTTGTTGAAAACTTTGATGAATTATAGACGCGTTTGATCGATCCAGAGAGTGTTGTTTGTAAAGAGAAGATTAATCAAAAGTGTCCTGTTTTTATTCCAGTATTCGTGCTTCGTTAATAAATCAAATAGTTTCGTAGTTGGTTTTGATGCCAACTTCTTTGTAACTAAATTCAAAGATCAATCACTTTGATACAAGTTTTATACATTTTGTATGAGATTTCATTCATATTTGTCGTTTCCTCCAGACTACTTTGCAGTGACATATGCACAGTTTAGTGCGTGATCAACATATCCCCCCTCCATGCGAAGTCTATTGTTTCTCCCCTTACACATGGCATGGAATTACGGCAATGATATCCGTTATTCAATGAGGCGAAGTGACACGAACAATGCAGCTGAAAACATTCTACACCTGCTAAGTTCGAGCAGATTTGCTGACAATTCACTTTCATCTCGATCTCTCGCTACACGCGTAACACGTGCTTTTATTCTCCTCACCTACCTTTCTTTACATTCATCGATCTGTTTATACTTCATGGAAGTTCACTCAACAACTAAATGTTGTTCAGTACCTAGTTCAATAATGCAACAATATCTCTGTATTATGTTTATTTCTGCATTGGCAATGCCATCACTTTGGCAATGACAATGTAGTCTTACAAAGTTCAAACCATCCTTTCTCAATAATTTTTTTTTGAGTTGTTTACAGTTTACGTCCAAGTAGTTTGTGTGTAGATATGGATTTCTAGCGTTGGATTCAGCAGCATTTCTGCGCTCTACGAAATCTCAGAAACAAGTCAATATTATTCGCTGAAAAACGTCATAGTGATAACGGAAATAATGTGTTCAGAATGTGTTATTTCGAATGCGTTATATTAACCAATCAATAAAAAAAAAAATTATTTGTTTTTAAATGACAAACAGTGGAATACAACCAGGGCCCTATTCTAGAACTTTTAAATTCCCAATTCTGATGGAATTCGATTTCATGCAATGTTAATCCTTATGGTGTGAGCCGGATTCCATCAGAATGGAATCGGGAAAACGTTCTAGAATAGACCTCCAGTTCCTTCATCATGCTTGTGAATTCCAATGAATTGAGGTAGGATGGCACGTGGTTATTCGCTCCAGTAATCCTGAATGTGATCCTCAGGATCATGGTGAACCTCTTCTTGATCTCCTACCAACTCGGCATCTGCTGCGTGTACATCATCTTCGTGAGCACGAACGTGAAGCAAACTGTCGACGACTACTTCTGCGAGGTGATGTCATTGCGCGTCTACATGTGTATATTCCTGGTCCTGTTCCTGCTCATCACTTACGTCCCCAACTTGAAGTTGTTCGCGCCTCTGTCGGGCGTCGCCAACTTCCTCATGCTCGTCGGTCTCGGCATCATCCTCTACTTCGTCTTCACCGACTATCCGTCGCTGGAGGAGAGGAGCTACGTCGGCATCCCCAGCAAGTGGGTCATGTTCATTGGAATATCGCTCTTCGCCATTGAGTCCGTGGGGGTGGTAAGTGAACCAACTAAACACAATAAAAACAATTTATATTATCATGGCAATTTGTTTTCATCAGTTCATCAGAAACTTTTCAGTTTCTCAAGTGATATTATTATAGATACCTAGTTTAGTAAATTTTTCCGAATATCTAGTCTTCAACTTACTATGTAATGGTTTGCCGCATATTAATTTATCTTTACCGCCCTTTATGTGAAACAGTAGGTACTAACTATTTAAATTGATAAAAGATTATTCTAGATGATAGAAGCGGTATACCTATTTACGTATTGTCAGTGTTTTCAATCGCTGTATTTTCATGCAAAATCGTCATTATTGTACCTACTGACTAATGCTCCAAGCTGTAAAGATCTGTATTGCAAAGTAGACCTCAAGGCAAAAAGCAATTTTTAAACGAAAATAACGCGAACTTAAAACTTGTATGAATTATGTACACTTCCCATTATTTTATTTATGTAAAATATTGCTTCGTTCATATAATTCAAACCAGCTCAAATGTACATTTCAACAAACTGGAGTATGACTTTTCGCCTTGAAGACTTTAAATAAAAATAGTTTTTATTACGCAATTGGCAAAAAGTATGTATTTAGTATTCATTTGATTGCAAAAATACTCGCATTTAAGTCAATGATTGTTCTAGATACTTCAACCTTAATAATTAAATGATTATTGTTGAGTGAGAGGTACAGCAAATTTTGAGCATGAGCGTCTAATAGAAAAAACAACCCATCAGCTTGCTGATATGGACCTATCGAATTGGCACATCAATTTAATGATCAATAATGATTTGACTTCTAAAGTCAAAGGTTAAGAGATATACGTAAGCAATGACATAACTAAATCTGAACCTTGGATTGGTTCCTTGCAGCAAGTTCAATTATATTGAATATAAACATTGAATAGCTGGAATTTATATTTTTTATTATCGAAATTATAAATAATATTTTATTGACTTCATGTCATGTAATAGATAAGTAATGACTGGCATATTATGTTGTGTTATTTTCCCGTTCTTTGCTAATTATGAATGTAGAATATATCAATGAGTAAGTAAAATTTTGATGCCTGGGTTTTAAAATCGCTATCTCGTCTGTATCTACGGTAGCTTCGGACGCATAATGGGCTATCTCAAACGGCGTGCTTCTTTCTTTCATTGTTCAAAATCTATTAGATAAGTTAAACAAGAATGAGCTGAGGGATGGCACTGTCTGTGAAAGAAGAATAGCTCTACTTTCCATATTTTGTTTTGCTCACCGACTCGTAATTGCATTAGACGAAGGCTGAACTGTGTAATGTCATACAAGACAGGATATCGCATAGATTGGCACGAGTATGTGCTGGAAACGATGAAAAGAAACTCGGAAGACGAAAATGGGGTAGATTATTGGGTTTAGATGCAAGAAATAGCCTATATTGTTTTTACTATACTCTCAAAATAATTATAATTGAATAATTTGACAAAAATAAATGAGCTGCTATGGTATGAAGGATTTCACTCGTGCGTAGATGTTGAATACAATTTTTCATCGACCAAACTTTTCAAATGCCCACACTTTTCTGGTTATTTGAGTGGTATTTGAAACTTACTTATTGTTCGCAGGTTTGCTCTGCTGAGTATGTGATGGAAAAGCCGCAGGATTTCGGCGGCGTCTTCGGCATCTTGAACATATCCATGGTGTTCGTGACTCTGCTCTACTGGTTCGTTGGATTCTTCGGATACGGGAAGTTCGGCGACGAGTCGGAAGGCACCATTACGCTCAATTTACCTCAAAGCAGTTTGTAATTATCCAGTCCAGTTTCTATATTCAAATCAATCGTAGGAGTATAAATAATTATACAATATTTATTAATTTGGTACTAGTAATTCAATACAAATATTTATATAAGCTGTTCTAAAGAAAGCACAAGAATTCGCTTCAATTCTAAAATAACCATATTCCAACGTCAATAATGTGATAAAGCATCTGAATTATGGAGAAATATGGTTTATCAGATAATAAATTCATAAATTAAACAAGTACACGCATAACTTAATAGTAGAAAATGAAATTTAGAACCTGTGTTTAGATATTAGTGTACTAAATCGTCGTGGTATGCGATTAGTATTTTCGTAATATAAAAATTATTTAAATTTACAACGGATGCTTCAGCTTAATTTTCAGTAATTAATTGTGTAATTACATTCAATGCTTTTCTATTTCAAAGCCATTCAGATAAATATTATATCCTCCGACAATGCAACTAAACCAGAGACATGGCGTTGCTGTTTGTTTACTCCCAGATTGTCCGAGACGACGCAAATGTTCTTCGCGGGCGCTCTGGTCATCTCGTACGGCCTGCAGTGTTTCCCCGCCTTGGAGCTGATCTGGATCAACTACATCCTGCCCACTACAACTACAAGCAACTACATAGCTGTTTGTTTATTCCCAGATTGTCCGAGACGACGCAAATGTTCTTCGCGGGCGCTCTGGTCATCTCGTACGGCCTGCAGTGTTTCCCCGCCTTGGAGCTGATCTGGATCAACTACATCCTGCCCACTACAACTACAAGCAACTACATAGCTGTTTGTTTATTCCCAGATTGTCCGAGACGACGCAAATGTTCTTCGCGGGCGCTCTGGTCATCTCGTACGGCCTGCAGTGTTTCCCCGCCTTGGAGCTGATCTGGATCAACTACATCCTGCCCACTACAACTACAAGCAACTACATAGCTGTTTGTTTACTCCCAGATTGTCCGAGACGACGCAAATGTTCTTCGCGGCCGCTCTGGTCATCTCGTACGGCCTGCAGTGTTTCCCCGCCTTGGAGCTGATCTGGATCAACTACATCCTGCCCACTACAACTACAAGCAACTACATAGCTGTTTGTTTATTCCCAGATTGTCCGAGACGACGCAAATGTTCTTCGCGGCCGCTCTGGTCATCTCGTACGGCCTGCAGTGTTTCCCCGCCTTGGAGCTGATCTGGATCAACTACATCCTGCCCACTACAACTACAAGCAACTACACAGCTGTTTGTTTCCTCCCAGATTGTCCGAGACGACGCAAATGTTCTTCGCGGGCGCTCTGGTCATCTCGTACGGCCTGCAGTGTTTCCCCGCCTTGGAGCTGATCTGGATCAACTACATCCTGCCCACTACAACTACAAGCAACTACATAGCTGTTTGTTTACTCCCAGATTGTCCGAGACGACGCAAATGTTCTTCGCGGCCGCTCTGGTCATCTCGTACGGCCTGCAGTGTTTCCCCGCCTTGGAGCTGATCTGGATCAACTACATCCTGCCCACTACAACTACAAGCAACTACACAGCTGTTTGTTTCCTCCCAGATTGTCCGAGACGACGCAAATGTTCTTCGCGGCCGCTCTGGTCATCTCGTACGGCCTGCAGTGTTTCCCCGCTTTGGAGCTGATCTGGATCAACTACATCCTGCCCACTACAACTACAAGCAACTACATAGCTGTTTGTTTATTCCCAGATTGTCCGAGACGACGCAAATGTTCTTCGCGGCCGCTCTGGTCATCTCGTACGGCCTGCAGTGTTTCCCCGCCTTGGAGCTGATCTGGATCAACTACATCCTGCCCACTACAACTACAAGCAACTACATAGCTGTTTGTTTACTCCCAGATTGTCCGAGACGACGCAAATGTTCTTCGCGGGCGCTCTGGTCATCTCGTACGGCCTGCAGTGTTTCCCCGCCTTGGAGCTGATCTGGATCAACTACATCCTGCCCACTACAACTACAAGCAACTACATAGCTGTTTGTTTACTCCCAGATTGTCCGAGACGACGCAAATGTTCTTCGCGGCCGCTCTGGTCATCTCGTACGGCCTGCAGTGTTTCCCCGCCTTGGAGCTGATCTGGATCAACTACATCCTGCCCACTACAACTACAAGCAACTACATAGCTGTTTGTTTACTCCCAGATTGTCCGAGACGACGCAAATGTTCTTCGCGGCCGCTCTGGTCATCTCGTACGGCCTGCAGTGTTTCCCCGCCTTGGAGCTGATCTGGATCAACTACATCCTGCCCACTACAACTACAAGCAACTACACAGCTGTTTGTTTCCTCCCAGATTGTCCGAGACGACGCAAATGTTCTTCGCGGGCGCTCTGGTCATCTCGTACGGCCTGCAGTGTTTCCCCGCCTTGGAGCTGATCTGGATCAACTACATACTGCTAACTACAACTACAAGCAACTACACAGCTGTTTGTTTCCTCCCAGATTGTCCGAGACGACGCAAATGTTCTTCGCGGGCGCTCTGGTCATCTCGTACGGCCTGCAGTGTTTCCCCGCCTTGGAGCTGATCTGGATCAACTACATCCTGCCCACTACAACTACAAGCAACTACATAGCTGTTTGTTTATTCCCAGATTGTCCGAGACGACGCAAATGTTCTTCGCGGCCGCTCTAGTCATCTCGTACGGCCTGCAGTGTTTCCCCGCCTTGGAGCTGATCTGGATCAACTACATCCTGCCCACTACAACTACAAGCAACTACATAGCTGTTTGTTTATTCCCAGATTGTCCGAGACGACGCAAATGTTCTTCGCGGGCGCTCTGGTCATCTCGTACGGCCTGCAGTGTTTCCCCGCCTTGGAGCTGATCTGGATCAACTACATCCTGCCCACTACAACTACAAGCAACTACATAGCTGTTTGTTTATTCCCAGATTGTCCGAGACGACGCAAATGTTCTTCGCGGCCGCTCTGGTCATCTCGTACGGCCTGCAGTGTTTCCCCGCCTTGGAGCTGATCTGGATCAACTACATCCTGCCCACTACAACTACAAGCAACTACATAGCTGTTTGTTTACTCCCAGATTGTCCGAGACGACGCAAATGTTCTTCGCTCTAGTCATCTCGTACGGCCTGCAGTGTTTCCCCGCCTTGGAGCTGATCTGGATCAACTACATGCTGCCAACTACAACTACAAGCAACTACATAGCTGTTTGTTTATTCCCAGATTGTCCGAGACGACGCAAATGTTCTTCGCGGCCGCTCTGGTCATCTCGTACGGCCTGCAGTGTTTCCCCGCCTTGGAGCTGATCTGGATCAACTACATCCTGCCCACTACAACTACAAGCAACTACATAGCTGTTTGTTTACTCCCAGATTGTCCGAGACGACGCAAATGTTCTTCGCGGCCGCTCTGGTCATCTCGTACGGCCTGCAGTGTTTCCCCGCCTTGGAGCTGATCTGGATCAACTACATCCTGCCCACTACAACTACAAGCAACTACATAGCTGTTTGTTTACTCCCAGATTGTCCGAGACGACGCAAATGTTCTTCGCGGCCGCTCTGGTCATCTCGTACGGCCTGCAGTGTTTCCCCGCCTTGGAGCTGATCTGGATCAACTACATACTGCTAACTACAACTACAAGCAACTACATAGCTGTTTGTTTACTCCCAGATTGTCCGAGACGACGCAAATGTTCTTCGCGGCCGCTCTGGTCATCTCGTACGGCCTGCAGTGTTTCCCCGCCTTGGAGCTGATCTGGATCAACTACATCCTGCCCACTACAACTACAAGCAACTACATAGCTGTTTGTTTATTCCCAGATTGTCCGAGACGACGCAAATGTTCTTCGCGGCCGCTCTGGTCATCTCGTACGGCCTGCAGTGTTTCCCCGCCTTGGAGCTGATCTGGATCAACTACATCCTGCCCACTACAACTACAAGCAACTACATAGCTGTTTGTTTATTCCCAGATTGTCCGAGACGACGCAAATGTTCTTCGCGGCCGCTCTGGTCATCTCGTACGGCCTGCAGTGTTTCCCCGCCTTGGAGCTGATCTGGATCAACTACATCCTGCCCACTACAACTACAAGCAACTACATAGCTGTTTGTTTATTCCCAGATTGTCCGAGACGACGCAAATGTTCTTCGCGGCCGCTCTGGTCATCTCGTACGGCCTGCAGTGTTTCCCCGCCTTGGAGCTGATCTGGATCAACTACATCCTGCCCACTACAACTACAAGCAACTACATAGCTGTTTGTTTATTCCCAGATTGTCCGAGACGACGCAAATGTTCTTCGCGGCCGCTCTGGTCATCTCGTACGGCCTGCAGTGTTTCCCCGCCTTGGAGCTGATCTGGATCAACTACATGTTGCCCACTACAACTACAAGCAACTACATAGCTGTTTGTTTATTCCCAGATTGTCCGAGACGACGCAAATGTTCTTCGCGGCCGCTCTGGTCATCTCGTATGGCCTGCAGTGTTTCCCCGCCTTGGAGCTGATCTGGATCAACTACATGTTGCCCAAGCTGGCGGAGACCTCCAAGCAGAGGCAGATGTTCTACCAATACATCATGAGGACATTCCTCGTGGTCTTGACTTGTAAGTCGCTACACAATCAACACAACTTGCTGCTTTTTATTTGTCGAACATTTCACAACATCTTCGAGATGATTTGCCGTGATTATCTAGGTGTATATTTTAGAGTGACATGATTATACTTAATTATGTCACACTTATACTTGCCATACAGTCGTACCTAACATTTATAATATTTGCAACCTGAAGAAGCTGTTGTCTCAATGTATTTTTTAAAATTACATTTGGTGGCAGATGTAAGGTAATATTATTTTTTCATACAATTAACTTTTGCATTCATAACACTTTTAACATTTCGGACCAAATAGAATGTTCAATAGATGCACTCTGTTCTTCGCTATCGTTCTGTAGATTTTAACATCACATCTGGTGGCAGGTATAGGATGATATGTGTTCATAATGTAAACTTCTTATGCCGTCATTCCAAACACTTTCAACATTTGATACAGAATGTAGTGTCTGAGAGGATTTACTCTAATTCAACATTATTGTGTAATTTTAACAATACATTTGGTGGCAGATATGGGATTTTGATTTTTCATAATGAAGACTTGTTATTCTGTCGACCCAAATATATTGTTTAAATTAATCTTTGGATCTTTGGTCACTCAGACCTAACACTTAAGTACCTACAACACTTTGAGCCGGAGGAGGGCATGTGCAAAGCGAAACAACCAGCAGATGGCAGCACATGCATTTTGAGGGCAAAAGTAAGTTCGTAAGATTAGCGGGCTGTTTGTCAGTCAACTATCGGCGGCGGTGTCTTTCATTTAAAAAATGGCGGCTTCAGTCTAATAACCACACATTCCTTGTTAAGAGTCTACGTTACTTGATGAAATCCATGTTTTATGAAGCACAAAAAGGCGGCCCCTACTTTTTTCTAAACGGCTTTACCGATTGTCTTCAAATTTTCACAGATTATAGATAAATAATAAATCTGTGCCTCTAGTGAGCCAAAAGTGTAATTTTTTGTTTAGAATTTTCAGGGCAGTGGTGCCAAAAAGACTAATATATTGCCCATGTTAGCACTTCCTCAAAACGAGAAAAAACATTTTTTATAATTTTTTGGATCACTAGAGGCACAGATTTACTCTTTATCTCTAAGCTGTTAAATTTTGAAAACAATCGGTCAAGCCGTTAAGAAAAAAGTAGGGGCCGCCTTTTTATGGTTTTTTGTGGTTTTCTATATTTGAATTAAAATAACTTACTTCACAGCAGTATATGCAACATGCAACACACGATTAAATGTCACAAATGTAACGTACGACCCAGAGCTAATGCATTTTCATGCATTTCTAAGATTTTTTTCACATCGGAATCGAAATTTTCTGCGAGTCCTGTCGACTCTTAATAATAGTTTTCTACTTACACTGATGATTTCCAATGACTTTAGGGTAACAATGGAACTTTAAATGATTATTTACTAGGTGTGGAATTACTTTTGAACGACTATTTTTAACTACACAGGTCTGAATTGTCAGCTGTCAAGCTGTCAACAAAATCAGCTGTTGTGAAATTCCAAAGATACTGAAACCATAGAATTTCAGTAAAGATGAAACACTTGCCCTCAAAACGATCGTGGCGCTTACGGCGGACAAAATAATCGTCCTATCTTTGGCGCGCCCTTGGCATGTGTAGGTCTCGATTATATAAGGTCGTTTTGATATACTCCAATACTTTCATACTTCCACACCTAACGTATAATACTTGAAACCTAATGAAATTTCGTTACACCAATGTATTGTGATTCTCCTTCGGTATTTTTGAAATCACATTTGGTGACAGATGTAGGTCTAATTCTAATTTAATTTAAAAAATAAATCTAATTTAATGTAGTAAATAATCTAATTTAAGCTCTTATTTAAACTTTCGCACTTCTAACACCTTCACTGAACAGCTGAAACCTTCAGGAGAGTGTTCCTGACGATTAACCATGTTCTTTGTCATCAGTCGTTCTCGCGCTCGGCTTCGCCAACCATCTCGCCAACATCATCAGCTTCATCGGGGTCGTCTGTCTCTCCATGCTGGGTTTCGCCTTCCCGGGACTAATGCACCTCTGTCTGTGCTGGCCCAACAACTACGGCAGATTCAACTGGATGTATCACAAAGATGTGCTCATGATCATCTTCGGGATATTCCTTCTGATTTCGGGGACTTACATCAGTATTGAGGACATCATCAATGCTGGACCACCGCGACCGGGGTGCTTAGAATTGATTACTACAGGTTCAGCTGTCAATTCATCGTTCATCGTTAATTCAGATTGATTTCTGCAATAATTAATCTAGAGCTGTGTTAAAAAGTACTAGTTTGCCTCATTGGACGATATTATTTTGAATGTTTATAGAATGTTATCGAAATGGTAAGTTTTACAACAATTTATGCCGACATTTATGTACTCACAGAGGAAGAAGGGAAATTTATCTCAGTTTTATAGTTACATAGATTTTAATGCGGAATGGCGTATATGGATTACATTGCAGTGTTTGTTACGATTAATTCAGGATAAGGAAATGCGGAGACAAGTTTTGTTTTGTTGAGCGTTTCGTGTAGAGGATCTTTCTCGTGACATTTAGTATGACTGAGCCATCGCCGTACATCACGACCATTCCGAAAACATGCTCTAAAAGGATATCAGGATATCTCATTTGAGATTTATGTGAGAAAAGCATCAGGCCTATTCGCATGTGTCCTTATTTGCCACTCCGCAAGGTGAAAATGTTGAAACTGCAATAATCAAGTCACTGAGAATAAAATAAGATTGGATCTCGTGATAGACTCACAAATCCTAAGATAATTGTTGGACATTGAGTGACACTTGGAAAGAAGCCACCAGTATGTGAAGGACTTGGAAATATTCCTACAGGATTCTAACATTTCTCGGTGACTTGAATATTTAAACAGATAATGAAATCAGACTTACTCCTATTGCTGCCCGAACTGGAGGGTTCAGATTCGTTTATGTACCGTCCGGAGGATTGTGTTTCTTTCTAGAATACTCTGCAAATATTTACACGTTTTATGATCATTTTCACGCAATAAACACGCTTTCGTTATCACGTTGATTGTTGAAGATAATTTTTGTAAACACTTAAATTACAATAATAAAACAATCAGTTGATCTTCCATTTCATGATTAAGAATGTTTTTATCATTCCTAAAATATTTTATATATATTTTAGAAAATATATGGTCGACAGTTCTGTGTACATTATATTTTTATATAGGGTTTAGATGATATACAAAAGATGACAAATACAATAACACATCAGATATTATAGTAATGTACTTGAAGGCAAGAGCCTTTTAGCAGAGATGGATTAATCTCATTGTTGGGAATCATATTTTCTTTTTCAATGTTAAACTTTAGAGTAATAGAACTTAGTCTCGCAGCTATATACGTTCTATTAATAAACAGGGTGAAATAATAAAGGAAAGTATGTACATACTTTGAGTACCTACATTGCAATGTGCCATTCCCAACATCATACAGCATGTGCCTCAACTTTAAAAGTAGTTAATTAAGAGTTGTTAGAGGAAACCAAATAAAATGAATAAAAATAATCAAAATGGATAGTTAATTTCTAAATTATGATTAATGTGTTTAGGGAGGAATACAAATTATTAAAATAATGTGAAAGTTCTGGAATAGTTTGAATAATCATAAATATCTTGAAAATATATACCTTCCTCCTCAGCAGATCCCTCTGAAATGCCAACAGTGGCATGTAGTCTTCCATGAAGGCGAATTCGCAACGCAGTTGGCGCGATTCTTGATCTCATTCACTGAGCCGCAACGTAGCATTGCGAATCCGCGTTTCCAGGAGTTGTGACGCGAACTCGCGTTCATGGAAGGGAAGCGATCAATTTGTGTACTAAGTATTTCAATCGTAACGTAATCAAATAGTTCTAATTTCATGCATAGTAGTTATTTAGTTACTTTGAGTTAGAAAATGAAAAGAATATGGTTCGAGTGTAGGTGCGTGGCTGGGAAGTGTACGGCTGTTGTCCGGGATGACGTAAGAGTTTTCCGAAAGATTTACGGATTCATGAAAATGTTTTCGAGATAAAGTTTCCACGTCTCCGTATTCTTGTCGAGTAGCTTACTTGCAGCTCCTCGTGCATTGACGCAGTTTCCTCCAACAAGTATAAGAAATATTTGCGGGTTATCTATTTACGATATATTTTAAGGAGCATATGAGTGATGCCGCATTGAAAGTTGCTAGCATAAATAATGGACAAGTTCAATAATGATTTAATATTAAACGTATAACAGAAATCTTTCAATGGTTTAATCGTTAGTTAGGTATGCTGTTCTCTTCTTCCTTCAGTCTCTCTCAAGCTACCCAGATCCTGTTCGCCATCTCCTTGATCATCTATTCATCTCCTACGGCCTCCAATGCTATCCAGCTATTGAACTCATCTGGGACTACATTCTGCCACGCATGGAAAACGCTTCAGACAAGAAGAAACTTCTGTACGAGTACATATTGAGGGGAACAATTGTGATATTCACGTGTGAGTGATTGATTCATAACCAACTAATGTAGGTCACCTTGTACCTAATTATAATTACAATAATAAATAATTATCCAGCAATAATAATACACTCTTTGTATTGTTTATAGACTTTGCTCATCAATTAGTTTATATCCAACGAAAGATTATCCGTTTTGGGGAGAAATTAGATTGAAAATTCCTCTTTAGCCTATAACACATCGACGGAGTTTCTGTCACAAAAGTACAAACAGCGCCATCTGTGGCGAAAAGCGTGGAACTAAATTACAACAATGTAAATTGTAAATACAATAATAAAATAATAAAAATAATTTAGAGATTGCTGAAATCAAACTAGCATTGTGCTAAGTTACTAAGGGCAAGTTTTTCAATACTCTGATAACACCAGCAATTAAATTAACTTAGTCATTCTAGGAATGTCATTGGTTGTTGCCATGCCAATACAGTCCTAATCAACCGTTAAAAAGTTAGCAGAGTATTGAAAGACTGCCCTACGTGCCTTACAATGTCAAGCAAAACAACAGTTAACAATTCCAGGATTGTGAATCTACGCCAGCATTTTTCCGTGTACAAAGACATGATAGTAAATCTAATTTTTCGTGGCTCTCGGTGCTGCAAATCACCAGGGTGCCACCATAGGCTTCTTGGGCGCCATGTGCCTGTCAATGCTGGGGTTCTCGTTCCCATGCCCTCATGCACATCTTCACATTCTGGCCAGACAAGTTCGGCAAATTCCGCTGGATGTTATTTAAAGATATCATTTTCACCGTATTGGGAATTGTTATACATGTTGTTGGAATCTACGCAACAATTGATGATATAATTACTTCTTCACCTGCAAAAGGCTGCGGCGATATGACACAACGAAACGACGACAGTTTCCAATAGTTAAGACTGTCTATTAGGTACTACAATAAATGTGTTTTACACGTTATTTGGGTGTTACATATTTTATTTAATGGTATTCCGATATTCCGGCCAAGAATTACCTACTCGAATTTACTGTAAAGGAGATTCCCATAAAAACATCCGTTTAAAAATACCAGCCAAGCCTATCAATTAATAATAAAAAAAATCTTGTTGTATTATTGATATTGCATTTAGATGACAGTTTACGACCACTGGTTATAGTTTGGTTCCAATCTGTTCAGCTTTTCCGAAATATATTTTAGGTGATAGGTGTATATTTTGAAGTTATACGTGAAATACATAATTTGTTCACATTTACACTTGCAATTCTCCTATCCATACTCAACACTTTTAACCTGAATGAATAATGTAACAATTATTTGTAGTGTTTATGGCAGGATTTGATATTGAAGAGTGATCGTCGCAAAGTACATATATTCCTATCATATTACATTTGGTGTCAGGTGTGGGATGTTATATTTTGGCATGCTATTAACTTGTTAAACTGTAATTCCTTACATGCTTAACACTAAGACCGAATAAAGAATCTGCGACTTGCGAGGATTGACTGATATCAATGTAGCTGATTGTTGTTTAATATTACAATTGGTGGCAGTTGTAGGTCTAAATTATAGTATTTACTTTACTTAACTCAGACACTTTTTAAACTACCGTACATAACAATTATTAAGTCGATTTGCTTTGATTATTCTTTGTAATTTTGAAAAATTAGTACCTACCCCTTGGTAGATTATTACTTACCTAAATAGTTATTTTTAAAGAATGATAAATGTCCACTCAAAAGGCATAAAAATATTGTATTGTTGTCAAATCAGCTCTCGGGGAAAACGTAATTTCTAATAGAATTTCCTCATGCTTTTCATTATTGTTGAAGAATAATTGTTCAATAAAAAAAAGTTTTGTAATTATTACAAAACGGTAAATTATGTTTCTATGGCTACCCACATTTTACGGAGTATATACTGTCAAATATATTTATTCTAAATTTTGTTTGAGAAGTAATTGTGCGCCATGGCGGAAGAAGCAGAAGAAGTGGAGTTCGATCCACACGCAGCTCGAGTAGTCCATGCGCCAATGTCGTAAGTAATTGCAAAACTAAGGAGAATGGAAGGAGACTTACATCTCAACTTCTGAGATGATGTTCTACCTGTCAGAAAACCTGTGTAGGCCGGGAAACAAATACAGTAAGATGCTGTGGGCCTGTGGCATAGCAGGGATGGAGGCTATCTTCTTAAAGTACCATTATGATTGAGCTATAAGTTCACCAGGCAGTTGCAAAACAATTATAAAATTATTATAATGTTTCTGCCGAAAGAAAGGGATAACTCAGCTGAGATTTTGAGGAGACTTCCACTTCGAGGTCAGGTCGGGAAATCAACTCTTTCATAGACCAGTGATTATGAATTGCATAAAGTTTCTTGGGTGGACGGGACACTGTGAAAACGACAAGGACAAACATCACTGAGGACAACTTTCTGACAGTTCATGACCTTATATTGAGAGCGGCTGTAGGTGAAGATTATTCAGTTCTTCAAATCTAAGGGGGAGCGCTATTATAATTTTGGAATAAATATAACTTATTTAATTAAAGGTAGGTTGTATATTATTTAAAAACTTATCATTTGTACAAAGGTTCTTCGTGCGTTGTTCATTCATTATCAGTTGTCAAACCTCCCATATCCTCCCAAATATGTCTTCCTTAAAATATTCTCCGCAGGGATACTCGAACGTTCATCCATTTCTTGAAGGGGAGCATCGGAACCGGTATCCTGGCCATGCCTCTGGCGTTCTCTAAAACCGGAATGATCATCGGCACCTTCACCATCCTCACCATCGGACTGTTGGCATCTTATGGAATAAACATGCTCGTATGTTATACATGGTTTTATGGAAGTTCATTAATTTAGAGAGCGAAATCACTGGAGCGTTTTCAGACGCAACGTTCCTGCTAAATACATAATTAACCTTATTTATCTGTCATTGTTTGCCCTTACTGACCAATCAGAGCTCAGTAGGGTTATTCTAAATCCCTGGTCGTGTCGTATCAATTGATACTTGACTCACTGCACATTTATTTAGAATTGAATCGTCTAGTACCTAAATTTGTGACGCCGTGACAATGAATTTAGAATAACCCTCCAGGTTACTCGTTCACGAAACTGCTTTGCGGATTTCACTTTAAAAAAATCACTTGTAAAATTTATATGAGGTATTGGTTTCTGTTTTTACACGAAGTGAGTTTTCATGGCTGTGTTTGCTACTTACAGGTAAAAACTGAGTACGAGCTGTGTAAGAGAAAGAAGACAGGATATCTTTCTTATGCTAAAGCGATGAGAGTGGCCATTGAATCTGGACCCTACCACATGAGACATCTAGCGCAATGCGCGGAGTAAGTAATGGGTGAAAATCCCATAACATGTATTCATAGCATAGCTACAGTTAGGTATCATGCACGAGAGATGCTCCCAACCAACTATTATTACTAGGAAAACGCTCGGATGTAACGCTGTATAATAAGCGAGCCAATTCGTATTGCAAATTAATATTCGAAAGAAAGTTACTGCTCTATAATAAACCTTGAAAAAAGCTAGATAGACAATCAACGTGTCAAATGAGCAGTAGGTAATGTCCGTAAATTGACTATTGAAATTCTTGGCAGATTTTTCTGAAAATTGTCAAAAACTCCTAACACGATATAGTCCCAATTACGATGCAAAATTCGAATTTGATTCACGGTTCCATTTTAAATTTTCAACTATCACAGGATCTAATTAAAAAAACTATCTGTGACCGTTCTTTTGGCATCATTGTGTATCCAAAATTTCAGATCAAGTAGCCTTCTATTCCATTACAATGAGCAATCTATTTTATTTCCAGGATAATTGTGGACATATTCCTTGTCGCCTACCAGCTCGGCATCTGTTGCATCTACGTCGTATTCGTCGCCAACAATGTGAAGTCTGTCGTGGACGGTTCCTACTGCGACTTGTTCGATGTTCGCGTCTACATGATGTTCTTCCTGGTGCCCTTCATGTTGATCAACGCAGTGCCGAACTTGAAACTATTTGCACCCTTGTCGGCAGTTGCAAATGTCCTCATGTTTATAGGACTTGGAATCATCTTCTACTTCGTATTCGATGGTTTTACTGGTGATCTGTTCGAGAAAAGAGATCAGATAGGGGGCTTTAAAGACTTGGTCTTGTATGTGGGGATAGCACTATTTGCTTTGGAATCAGTGGGAGTGGTAAGTAATCTTTTTAACTATGAACCCAAATAAAATTTGAAGTTAATTTTTTCAATATTTTTGGCATAACGTAATATTGAAAACATTTAGAGTATTTAGAACACCACCAAAATCACTCCTTGTAAAAATACTATAGCTATACTTGCTCTCTTCAACTGAAATGAAATTGAGGAAATCACAAAATTCAGCATTAAAAAGTAGTAATAAAAGTAAGGAATGGTAATCAAAGTTATGAGTAAAGTCCCCATATACCCCCCCCCCCCCCCCCCCCTCCCAGACAGTTACTGCAATGCGAGTTATATTTTTCAGATTTGCGCCGCTGAACATGAAATGAAAAATCCAAGCCACTTCGTAGGATTCTTTGGAATCTTGAACATCTCCGTTCTTATTACAATTGCTTTGTACTGGTTCGTTGGTATCTTCGGTTTCTTGAAATACGGATCAGAGGCAAAAGGTAGCATCACTCTAAACCTGCCGGAAGGGAATCCGTACGTATTATCCACATCGTACACTTGGAACAACTAAAATTGATCGTTCAACAAATCTGATTGACTGAAAATGGCTAGATCGCACCATCAGAAGTCAGTCTAAGCGATCTCCTTGTCTCACTCTAGTAGGTGATCTCACATTTCAATGATAATAACAAGCTTTGATGGGTATGAAACTTGACCAGCAGTCATTTAAATTTGTTCGCCGAACAATTTATGCTGTGCCGAGTCAGAGTGTACCTGATATAATAATATGATATATTATTAGAGATGCATAACAATAGCTTGAACTTTACCTGTATGTAGTATAATAATTATGATCGCTGGTAAAAAATAACTTGAAAAAATAACTCAAATATCTGTTCATTTTGCACCGTTTTCCTGGCAGTCTCTGGTTACCAGTACCTACCTATAATGCTTCCTCCATGATGGATTAATGCTTCCTCCATGATGGATTTATGCTTCCTCCATGATGGATTGGGAACTGAGTGATTGGGAAATCTGTGCTGAAAACTGTACCGTGAGGACGCGTCAGACTTGCAATATTTTATATTGCGCTGTGGTCGAATTGGAAGTGGGGGGATGGATGATGTATTGGTTAAAACAAATATGATTTGAGGGGGAGCTGGAAATAAATTCTGAAATGATGCTGAAATAAATTCTGAAATTCTGACATGAATTTCTAATCTGAAATAAATTTAATGCATTTCTACGCGGTTTTGACACTATTTTAAGCCTATTTTTATCTCGACAAATGGCTTCTAGAGACTAAAATTGCAAAATTCTGTGGGAATGGTATTATTTTGAAGTAAATAGTGCTGTTTTTTAATCTTTCATGGGGGGATGATGAAGTTGACAAATTAGCCATGAGGGGATGGAACTATCAATATATTCCCCCTGGGGGATTCCATCCCCCCACATCCCCCCCTCCCAATTCGACCACTGGAATACGTCTTGCATGCAGAGTTAAAACTGAGTTTGCCACAAGCCTGGTTTAATCGTTAGTTAGGTATGTTCTCTTTCTTCCTACAGCCTCTCTCAAGCTACCCAGATCCTGTTCGCCATCTCCTTGATCATCTCCTACGGCCTCCAATGCTATCCAGCTATTGAACTCATCTGGGACTACATTCTGCCACGTGTGGAAAACGCCTCAGACAAGAAGAAACTTCTGTACGAGTACATATTGAGGGAATCAATAGTGATTTTCACGTGTGAGTGATTGATTCATTACCAACTAAATCTGATTCCAAAAGTGGATTAAAGCGGCCATCAATTTGTTGCCGGCATCGGTCGGTTAGGTGAGGTTTTAGAGACACAGAAAATAAATGTCTATATTAATGCTGAACAATTATGAATACAGAAAAAAGCGGAGAGGGGGTCTGTTGTACTGCGAGTGACAATCTGTGACAGGGAAAGAGGGGAGGGGGGGAGGGCGGACAAGCGTGATGTCACACTTTTTTGTATCTATTCTGTGTTAATTTGTGCGTTTCACCAAAAAGAAATATCACATTTATTATTCTCAACTGAGATTTGAATTTTCCCTCTCTTTTGGATTTATCAAGAAAATCCTCAATGAGAATTTCCTCATTCTTTGAATGTAATATTTTGCAATAAATCAATATAAAGTTTTGTGTTTTCCCATTCTTTCAATACATTTTTCCAGTTAATTTATTACCAGTGAAAAAATGCATTTTGTGTTTTTTGTAGGGGGGAGGGGGTCTGCAGGTTTTACATACTTTTTAGGAGGGTTGTGTAAAGTGTGACAACTTTTGACAAGGGAGAGAGGGGGGTAAAATAGTGGCCTATTTATGAACAACCCCTTGGCCACATTCTGGTCAGGTCGCACGTAATCAATGACAACGTCTAATCCTCTTCTTCCAGTTTGCGTGGCTCTTGGTGCAGCAAATCACCTGGGTGACATCATTGGCTTCTTGGGCGCCATGTGTCTGTCAATGCTCGGCTTCTCGTTCCCTGCCCTCATGCATCTCTTCACCTTCTGGCCAGACAAGTTCGGCAAATTCCGCTGGATGTTATTTAAAGATATCTTTTTGATCATACTGGGGATTGTTATACTTTTTGTAGGTGTCTACGCAACCATTGATGATATAATTAATTCTTCCCCTAAAAAAGGCTGCGGTGATGTGCCCAATAATGGAACTGAAGCCACTAGGTAGACTGTTGTAATACGACAATAAATGTGTCTGTCTATATAAACGTCATTTGTGTGTACATATTTTATTCAATGGCATTCCGATTTTTTGTTGATAAATTTGTATATTAATAGCGCTCGGCCGTTTTAGAAAATTGAGGGAGAAAAATTGTTTCATAAGTGGGTGGGTATAACTTTGATAAGATGTTCACATGATCAGTCAGATTATGTATTAGTAGAGCTTTTTCATTTTTACTTGGTGTCTTGTTAATTAGGCGCCGGTTATTCAACAAAACCTTGCAAAACGATGAAATTTGCGATACGATTGGAGCCCAAACCCGTTGACCAATTGATCTCAAATTTTAATCATGATTAGATGAAAGACAAACTTAGGGTTATTACTTCGCACAAATTTGATTTTTTTATAGGGCACCACCCAGTGAGACAAGAAAAAGCTAACTTTTCACCAAAAATCCACTAGGTAATTATTACTAATTAACGAAACAAAAAATGAAAAATGTACTAAGGGATAACCCTAAGTTTGTATTTTATCTACTTAATCATGGTTAAAATTTCAAATCATTTCTTGAACTCATTTTGTCTCCAATCGTATCCAAAAAAAAAGTGCCTGCAAAATGCGGCAAAAGTTTATTCAAAGTGAGTTTTGACTAGATTTGGATGTGTTTTTAGTATTGGTTTTAAAAGCAAAAATGTGAATAGGTATTTTTACTCCGTTTGCGCCAGGATAGGTACTTTTAAAAGATTGACATTTTGCTGTCTGGAGATAATACTACAACATTTTCCTTTTTGTATTGTATGTGCGGCAATTATGTGATATAGGGTATAGGATTGATTACCCCATTTACTCTGCTAACTTTTAAACGGTTGATTAGGTCTGTATTGTCATGGCAACAACCAATGACATTCCTTGAATGACTGTAAACATAGCTGATTATTGAAAAACTGACCCTTTTCATTGTATAATGATACATTTTGTTTTATTTCGTGTAATCAATCTTATTGCAATAATATTTGTACTTATAATATTATCCAACAAAACTAATTTAAATTAATTTTAAAAAACAATGTGTAGATGCAATGAGTTTGAATCGAAATGTCTCAGTTACTGTGCTTTGGCAATTTAAAGGGATGCAATGAATGAATTGAAGAATGGCGACAGGTTTTTATATTATTGTAATGGTTAAAAGTTTAAGGGTTGTAAACAACCCTACTTCTCCCTTCATTACTTTTCTATTATGAATTTACTATCCATTATCACTCTACCTACTCTCACTCAAGTCAGGACTGCCTTGTAGAAAATGTAAACAAGTCATGACGTCACTAAGAGCAGCTGTTAGTAAACTACTAACTAGTTTTACTTATTTCCTTCTTTTGTTAAACATATATACTAAACAGTCTGTGATATTAAATTACAATAGACAGTATTATATAGGTCGCAGCTTGTGTATTACGTGAACGGTGTATGTACTTACATTGTATGCCTTGACAAATGGAAATAAAAAATAAACCTGAAACTTCTTTTTACTTTCAAATACAAATATTCAAAATCAAGTTCCCAGCTATGTTATTCCATACACCGCAATGTTGGCTGATGCAAGATTGCCGATATCGTGCGAAACTTGAACTCTTTGACCCTAACAAGTACTATATAAAGCAATAACGTCACTTGTCAAATCAGTCTCCGTAAGTCAGACTCTCTTTACAATACTTTCTGGTAAATATTCTCCCCTTTGTATAAATGTACCCCTAAATTTAAATCAATTCAATATTATGTTGTTTACTGCTGACTTATAAAAGCTTTATTCAAAGCTAAAAGTGTTCAACCCTATACATGTTACACCCTAAAAGCGTTCAACCCTCAAATTCAACCCTATAGTATTTGTTACATCCCTAAAGTTCAACCCTGAACAAAAGATCATGACCGAAGTAATACAGATTAGGTATTTATAAGTATAACTAAAAAGTAAGAAATATCTGATAGATAAGTATTGGTCCATATTGAGAAAAATAAGGTGATTAAGTTAAGAGACTTTACTTAAGGTCGAGAGGTTGACGGCAAGAAGACGTCATCAACGCGGTCGTGGAAGCCGTGGTCGGAGTCGTTTTGAGTGCAAGGTCATCATGAAGGGGACGAAGTAATTAGTAAGAGAGATGATAAAGTTTGCGGTAGGATTTATCGGCTGAAACCATGGCAACAGCCAATGAAACACAGCCATCTAGACCGCTACTTAAGGCTAAAGTGAACTTTATCTTACTTATCGGGACATGGTGCAACCGGGCCGCAACAGAATTCTATGAGATTACTCAAGGAATCAAAAGATCACTATTCTGAATGAATTATAACAGAGAAACTTGAACACTTCCGTGAAGAATTACACCTAACCAGCCTCAAGAGTTCTACGATTTACTTTTCAAAATGCATTCTCAAAATTAACAAATATTAAAAACTATTTCATGTTCTGAGTGCGTTTGAAAAGTAAAACGCAAAAACAAATTGATTTGTATTTTTAGAAAAAGTCAAACGATGCTTGTACTATGTTTAATTGTTTATACTACGAAATACTCTTATCCTTGAACCCAAAATCACAAACAAGAGAGAAGTGATCTGACGGATACACGAACGATGGCAGTCGACCATCTCCGATGTCTTCACCGCTCGGAAACTGCAGCAACGCGTCTACATCGAAACACTTCTTCGAATAGAATATATAATCAATGGTGTGACACACTTCCCCCTCCTCCCTGATCTTCCACGTCGTGTACGGAGGTTCCCGGACGCCCTCCTCTTGGTCCAGAGCCGTGTAGGCGCTGGCGAGGTTGAGGACGTGGTGGTTGAGGAGGGTCGAGTAGACGGGCTCCACGGGCTCGGCGTTGAAGTCGCCGGTGAGGATGAGAGGACGGTCGTCGGAATGGCGGCGCACGAACTCCAGCAGGTCCTTGCCTTGCTCGTTGCGCTGTGTTGAGTTGATTGCGCCCTTGCGGGCCTTCAGGTGGGTCGTCGCCACGCAAACCTCCTGGCCGGTCTCTTGGATTCGGAGCAACACCATCATAGCCACCTGAGAGCAGAGGACACGTTAGGTCTGTGAGTTCGTAGTACACTTTCTACTTAAGAGACTCAACGTCCACTTCCCCCACCCCACCACACGGAAAGAGTCAACTTCCAATCAATGCTAATATTTGAATCTCAAAAAGTGTCCACAGTGGCACATACTTGCACAATGTAAATAAATGAACAGGCAATGGCACAGTCAATTCATTACTTATAGAATACGCTACACACGCAATATTAATTATAAAGATATTTATTTATACAAGCATAGGGCCGGTAACCCGAAGGATCTGGTTCGGTTCCCAGTCGGGGTGCGCGTTTATATTTCGCAGGTTACGCGAAGCGCTCCTATAAACAGCCTTGGAGGTGGAAACTGAGAGAACTAGGTGTTCGTTATGTAGGTACGTACATATTTAAGTATATCGGTATTAGGTAGGTATATAATATGTTATACTATTCTTTCAGGAATGAGTTTGTGTAATTGCATGAGGACAATTTTTAATTATCATTTCGGAGAATAATAACTACTATCTTTAGAGATACAAAAAGAAAAGAAATTACTTTGAAAAATCACCTAATTAAACAAAAATCAAAGACTGTATAAATTAAGAAACAAAAAGACACCAATCTAATTCTAAAGTTAAGTTTACAGCTCGCCAACACGAGCGCTCGGACGCGCTGACGCTTTGACGCTAGCCAATCAGGTGGTTCAGCTTGTAAACGCCGAAGAGTCGAAGCGCTGACCTTAAAAGATTAACCATCTTTATCTTTCAAGGTCAAGCTGTAAACGTAGCTTAATGTAGTGTGAATATAAATGTTTTGTGAAATCAATTCACAGTCTTTCCGGTCCTCAGAGTTAACTTTAAAACATAACTGACATGCAGAGCAGTCATGTGAACGACCTGTCACGTACTGTACGACCTGTCACGTACTGTACGACATGCCATGTACTGTACGACATGCCATGTACTGTACGACCTGCCACACACTGTACGACATGTGACGTGACACTTGCCTGATTGCTCTGCACGCCAGAGACCTCCAGGACTCTCGTTTCCATCTTCAGTAAGTCGAACTTGTCCTTGCGGTAGAAGATCGCACAGCCGTCGGGCCCGTTGTTTCCGGGCAAGTAGAGACAAGCGGAGTCGGGCTTGGGGAAGAACATCCCCGTGTACCCCTGCGTGCGCAGCGCGTTCTGCAGGAAGTTGAAGTGGTCCACCTCCTGCAATACAGACACAGATCGTGACGCGGCCCGGGACCACGAGAGAAAGGGAATAGATAGAATATACATAAATAAGATCCACTACAGAGGGTGTCACACGCTTTGAATCTGTACCGTTTGTGATGTCCTACCTAACCTTACTTTCCCCACTGCCTTCTCAACACCCTTCCCGCCATCTTGATCACACCCCTTTGCATCACTTCCTTTAGCCCAGCTCCCATCATGCACCACATCACCACCAGCCACCCTACTTCCTCTCCCCAGCACAGTCTCTGCCTAGCCTCTCTACACAACAGACATTCAATAAACACTCTATAGACAACATTTTAAACCCCGAGCGCCATCTACAACTATCAACATTGCATTCTGGGTTTAGGATGTGAAGAGTTTGACAGCTGCCTGGTTGACAGTGCTAAGATGCATAAAGGAAGAATGTTTTTCGGTGTTTATTATGTTATATCCTCTCTGTATTTAAATGTAACTAATTTTAGTGGTATTCAACATAATTATGAATAATATTAAGAATAGCAGATCGTACGGAACAATGTGTTGTGTTCCATTGTGCAAAAATAACACTAAATTTAGCCGTGAAGTGTCGTTTCACTACTTTCAAGGGACGTTGATTTGAAGAAAGAATGGATAAGACGCAATAAATTATGTTTTTGTTGAAAATTTTTAGAGTAAGATGTAAATCCAATATTGTAGATATTATTAGCCTGGGCTTGAAATCATATTTATCGCTTTCAGGGGTATTCAAGTTATTTTTCCTCTTAATGTGGCTCATCCAATCGGGCATGGTCTCAGATTTTCATAATTTTTTGTCTACTTATTGATAATCATGCCATACACAATCCCTGAAAAAATTAAACACTTCTCGTGTCTAGTTTCTGAGATAAATTGAGTTTTCTTCCCCATGTTATCTTATGGCAGACAAGTAAAATCGTGTCACATTTAGGCTAATAATGAAGATCTAATTTTTATGTAGTCCCAACTTTGATCAAAAAACTTTTTTTCTGGTAGATATATGGATATCCTATTAGGGAAAAAATTGAAAACAATACCAACGTGTGCTATTTTAGAAGTTATAAGCCAAAAACGCAATGATTTTCCTATACCCCCTGTGTTAAAGTTTTCTTCATTCTCGGAAGGCAATAATTTTAAACCTCGCTGTAAGACAGGAGTTGCAGGTTAAATGACATTTTATTATTTGTTTATACTTAAATAGAGTTCAAATGTTGGAAAAAGTAATTCATGATGGTAATTTCAAAAAATAAATATTTATGGAATGTTCGATCGGTTGAGCCACGTTAACAAACAGGACATTTGTAGGTAGCCGAAAATCTTATTTTTGTCAGAAATTCTGACAAAATGTGACAAAGTATGTTCCTGTATACATAACTAATTAACAAATCAATCTGACCTATTGGTTATTCATTTCGGTTTATTCATTTATTCATTTTGTTAGGGGAAAAACAGGGCAATTTTTCTTCATATTTCTTATAACCAGATTTGTTAAAATGTGCACCACATATTCTGTGGTTCTTAATAGGGGACCATTTACTACATTTTCCCTGAGATCCAATTCGCCTCACACGCCTCATTCTTTCTTCAAATCAATGTCCCTTGAAAGTAGTGAAACGACACTTCACGGCTAAATTTAGTGTTATTTTTGCTCAATGGAACACAACACACTGTTCCGTACGATCTGCTATTCTTAGTATTATTCATAAAATAATGTTGAATACCAATAAAATTAGTTACATTTAAATACAGAGATGATATAACATAACAAACACCGAAAAACATTCTTCCTTTATGCATCTCAGCACTGTCAACCAGGCAGCTGTCAAACTCTTCACATCCTAAGCCCAACATGCATCACGGCACGTCGCGCATGCGCAGTGAATTTTGAATGTTGTCTATTGTAATCAATCATCATCTTAGTACATCTCTGCCATCCCTCACGTTTACTCACTCCACTCATCAGAACATCACACCGTTGAACTTTTACCTTTGTCATTACACTTTGACAACTTGAAAGCTGTGAAATGTATAAATAGCTTTTATGTAATCCCCCTTCTATTGTGGCATTTAGTTAATATTCATTTCCTGATGCCTGCAAAGTGGCTACGGAAACGGGAAGTAGCACCTGATTAGGTCATTGGGGTCATTGGGTTGTAGTCGTTATCTGACCTTGGGTTATTGTATTGTATTGTATTTTATTATCATCCCGTGGACAAGTACATAATACATGTATGGGTATCGTCAAGAATGTATGTACAAGTTATGACAAAGTCTTCAAGTTCCTCTGATAGTTCCTCATCCATAAGAATAGGTCGCTCCTCACTTCCTTCCTATCTTGATTTGAGTCCCTCCGATAATCCCTCCAGTCCGAGATCTTTGTTACCACCCCTCATATTTAGAGATTGCCCCCCCCCTCCCCCCCCCCCCAATCTTGAGGAGATTACCTACTGTACCTGGAGGCAGATGATGTCTGGACAGTACTGAACGATCTCCTCCACAATGTGGTACCTCCTGTTCCCCCACTCCAGCGCCTCGTTGGGACAGCGCACGAAGTTGGCATTGGCTTGTCCGAGAGCTAAGTACAAAGAGTTCTTCTTTAGATTGAGTCGAGGTTGTCTGACACTTGCTTAGATGGTAAAGAAGTGTGAACAAAATTATAAACTACAAATTTGTAGTTTGACATTGAAATATAGTAATCAGTAAATTTATTTTATATTAGATGGATACTGAAAACATGGAAAATTTTTTTCAATTCCCATAAAACATGGGAAATTTGATTTATAAAATTTGTAGTTCATAGCTTTTAAAATGGAACACCATTTTTGTTTTATAGTTATTAGTTTCCCATACATCATGTAGAACGTTTTCGTTTATGGTGACAAATTTAAAGTGATTTAATTTGTTGTTAATACCAATACCATCATCAGTAATCACTAAACATAATTAGGCAATCACTATCATGCAGAGACAGAGATAGTGACGGATGTGGCAGATTCAATGACAGATGAATGTTACAATACCTTGTGAGAGAATGTTCCACTGGAGAACGCGGATAATATGATAGGGACTAGACACCGCTTCTCCGCAAACTGAAAGGAATAATATCATATATGTAGTACATTCTACTCTCACAATCTATATTATGGTCACTTCTTAAAACAATATCCAGTAGGTAGGTACCTAATTCATTTAGGTACCAACCTAATCTTTAATGTTATGAAACTGTTTCCTTGAAACTCGAAGTTAAAAATAAAATTACAGAAACCTACTAAAAATATTAGGTGTAACCTACTGTGTTTATACACTATTGTAGTACCCTGCAGCGCGATTGTGTAAGCTTCACTTCCGAGGAGCATCGTCTAATCTCGTCCATCGTCCATCTCCTAATGCTGAGTGTGTAACTCACTTTAGAGATGGAGTACTACACCTCTAGCCAGAGTTAGACGGACTACATCTCTAAAGTGATTTACACACTCAGCATCTAGGAGATGGACGATGGACGAGATTAGACGATGATCGTCTAACTCGGAAGTGAAGCTTACACAATCGCGCTGCAGGTGTACTTTATTAATATTTCATTCAAACTGAAGTTGTTGCAAAATTAACAACTCGAGTGATTCATAATTTGATACAACATTGTAGAGTAAGACAATGTTTAAACGTTCAATGTAGGTACCTACAATGTTTTGAATCATGACCTAAGATAAAGACATAATTTTGCTAATTGAAACAACTCAAGTGAATAACATTTAACAGAGGAATAATGGCAATCTTTAGTCTTTATTCAAAATATGTTCTACCTGATTCAGACCTAAAATACCTAAAATAAAACTTATGATTAAGTTACCATTCGACAAAACTCCGACTACCGTGTCACCACACTGTTGATTGACCCTCATAAACGACCTCTTGACCAACGAGGGTATGTCTGCTGATTCTTGTCGACAGTGTTCCAACAAGTCATCCAGACTCATTTGTTCCGGCAGTTTGACGGCGACGTCTTGATTGTCGTCGTTCAGAATCTTGGGGGGCGATGTGAAACTGGCCATTCTAGAAAAATTGCCTTTAGTCAGCAGCTGTGTGCATCATTTCTGTGCAACAGATTTCAAATAGGTACCTACTCATAATGCGGATGTTTTAGCGATATGTACCAGTCAGAGAAGGATGCAGATGATACACATTTATTCAACTAATGTGGAAATGATGTATACCTACCTTACAATGAAAATTGAATGCACTTGTAGGTTAGAGTGTGAAGCATGGTTTTCAACTCTGACTAGGTGCACCGGCGGTCACATAAATAACTAGGAAAACGCTCAGTGTAACGCGTTGATGAGCGAGCACGGGTACGTGCAAATTCTCGAACCGGAAATGCACGCACAGAAAACATATCCATACATATTGAATTGAAATATGATCACTCAATCAACAAAAAAGTTTATGCTTTTCATCGAAACGTGAAAATAACATCTAAGCACCCTGGTAAATATAGCAAATCAGATTCAATTCAAGTGGCGCTGGAAAACATTCATTTCGATACTTCATTACTGACAGATATTAAAAATGTCAATAAGTTCATACGTTCTTAACTGATTGGGATAAAATTTTGTAAAATAATATACAATGTTGGTCTTAATGATCATGCAAAATATGAGTTTGATCAGAATTATCGAAGACCGTTTTCATTTTTCAGCCTATCAGGAGATATTTATTTCAATTTTAACCAATTAGGTAATGGATTTCAAAAAAATTAGGGCCTGCAATCAGAGAAGGTAAGTTTTACATGTTTGCAAAATTTCAGCTCGATTGAAGAAAAACTCTGACCTGTATAGCCAAAATATGAGTTTGATCAGATTAATCGAAGATCATTTTCATTTTTCAACCTATCAGGAGATGTTTATTTAAATTTTAACCAATGAATAGATTACAAAAATATTAGGGCCTGCAAACAGAAAAGGTTGTCTCTACATGTGTACAAAATTTCAGCTCGATCGAAGAAAAACTGTGACCTGCATAGCCTCACCTAGCGGAAAAACAAAAAAACAAAAAAAAACAGAGGTCCGTGCCAAATGAGCCAAAAGGAGACGCTCGCTTCGCTCGCTCAATAAATAGCTTGCGAAATTCCAAGTCCTTTTTTTAAAATTTGATTATTCTGACGAAAACACTGAGTCACACGCAGATGGCGAGAATGTGGGGTTAGAGGATTTGATTATAAGAACCAGCCATTGAACCAGCCAACACACAATACCTACCTTATTAATTCTCCGTAATTCGAGCTCCAACTTAGCAGTTTATACACCGTCAATTATTCTGACCGGGGCTATACACAGAAATAAAATGAAAGGTTAAAGATGTAACGAAAATATGTGACGCATGTGATTTTCATTTTTCAAAACAAACACTGACACTAAACTAACAGCTGGAGTTTTTACTACCAAAGACCTTACTATTCCAATACTGGAAACTCTATCGTAAACAGGGCGACACATTTTCGCAGCGCTCCTAGCGGCGTGGCATGTTGAATGGATGGAGGAATCCTCCGTTTTCACTTTTATTTAATTTGTTGTGTGGGTGAAATGAGTGTAAGTTGTTTTCGGAGGGACAGTGTTAATGTTTCTCTAGTGAGAAGGGATCAAAAATTATTTTCTGGAGACCAAGAGCTGTGAGAATAATAATATTATTGTTTATTAAGAGCACAATGAATTGGAGGTTTATTTATTAATATTTCAATTTATGTTATCTTCACAAGTTCATTGTTGACTTGATTGTTCGGCTACTCTACTTCATTGTACATTGTAGGTACCTATATTAATTGAACGCAATACTGTAAAAGAAAAGTTATTATTTTAATACGAAGAAATAAATAAGCGGTTAAAAATCTTCCAACAATCTAAGATCTCTCTATAAATGGCAAATCGTCATATTATATTACATATTATTCTATTGTTGCTATTAATGCAATAAGGATGTCTCAGCTGACCAAAATCTCACTGGTGCAAAGATGATTTCAGTATATAAATAATAAATAATCAATATATTATTCCTTGATAAAATGTCCTTAATTTATTTTATACAATTTCTGTTTTTCTTTTTAATGTCTACCTTACTGAACTATGTTTAAAATACGATTAAACTATTGAAAAATTTCCTGTGAACCAGTGAGATAAACAAGATTGGGGTCTGCAAAAATTTTAGTGAAGCCCTTTTCACTCTCAAATTCTAATATTTTCTCAATGTCAAATTTGGTATTGAATGTATGTCGGGTATCTAGTGGAAAAAGCGGAGTTTGACATACCATCGACGGCGCTTTAGATAATTGACTTCAGAATTAACAATAGAATAGTTATGGTTGCTTCAGTAACTAGTGTCATAACCATCCACGATCATAAAACCACGCAATTTGGTACAAATGAGACATGTTCACTATTAACGAACTAACGAATGAATAGTGCATACCTACCCAAATACAATATGAACAACATTTCTATTTTTCGCTTGTTTTCTGCCATACATTTTTATGATCAGCAGAAAAATTGATTACAGGTATAAATAATCAACTAATAAAATGTGCTGTTATCGTTAATAGATATAAGCATGAAGTTGGTATAAGTATTAATTTTAATATAATAACAAATAAATTGCAGTTTCAGAATAATGGAACAGACGAGAAGACATTTTATCGCATTTTTTGCAATTAAATTCGTTTTTGGTCAACAGGATTTGTTTACGTACAATGAGAGATCAGTGAACATTGAATAAGTTGTACCAATCAATATCTGTAACCATACAAAAATATTCAGTAATGATTGCTTGTGTTTTAAACGTGTAAATATACAGAGTCAAAACGCATGCATTTCAAGCGGCCGGCGCGCTGCTATACTCCACTCCACGCCAGTAGAGGCGCTGAATTTTTGTGTGGGCTACTCTGGTAAACTCTGGAAGAGTCTGGGGAAAGTGTGTCTGGCTGGAGGATTCCGAGATTGTCTGAAATTCACTGGGAAATTCTGGTAAATAAGCCAGGCTTGATCAGAACCAAACATGCTTTTTTCAAGCAAGGCCGAGAGTTGATTTTAATTTGGAGGGATGTCTTGTAAAGATTATATTTCGGAATAATCGACTAATAGTAGTTTTCTGAAAGTTGAGATGACCTACTAGAACACAGATGTGGTATTATTTTGGTTTTGGGATGAATATTTAAATTCCCTGTTCTGATGGAATTTGCATCCATGGAATGATACCCTACGGCTGTGAATCGAATTCCATCAGTTTTGGGAATTTAAAAGTTCTCGAATAGGTCCCCTGGATGAAACAAGTTGACACTATCTAGCTGAATTTCAGTTTCAAATAATATTCAAATCGTAGGTAGGTACACTCATTTCAAACATACATTGACATTTCAAACATATTTCTTATTAGTCACCACAAGAAATTATTCAATATTCCATTCAAAGCTTTATTTTGAAAAAATAAGAACACAGGTAAGAGCACATTGAGGTAATATCACATTATACCATTGAAACACTTTCAATTCAAATCTTCTGGACTGCTTCAATAATTATTAGTAAATTATTTTTGGTTTTGAATTTGATTATTTTCAATTTGGTTTTTCTGAGCTGGAAACGTAGGCAAATGGGTAGTTGTCCTTGGACATTGTTTTGTAGTGGCTGTACACTACGTAGATCAAGTATGCAGAAATCACTGAAAACAAGAAAACAATTGTTAGAGAGAGATCAGAAAGAGACGATAGTGGGTCGGCCAAGAGACAGATGGGAGGAGCAGATACGGGACAACTAAATACTCTTGTAAAAAATTTAAAACACATCCAATTGATTGAAAAAAATCCGATCAAGTAACATATTTTTTAAGGTCATAAAAATCAACATTATTGAATAGTTCCAGCCAAATCGCCCAAGAACTTTAAGATATTGAGATATTAAGCTTATTTTTAAAAAGCTGTCAAATCTATCGAAAGATAAAATCACAACATCTTGATCACTAAAAATAATATTATGATGTTATTCGAGCTGAAGAGTATAAGAGATTCTTTACAATAATTATGGCATTAGAAACGTGAAAACTATCGTGTTAAAAATACCAAAATCGAAAAATTACCTCCGGGGCATTTCACTACCTTTAAAATATAATGTCAATTTGTAAGTTGCGTGGGTGTATGAATGTGAATGGGGTTGATATATCGTATCTGGCAAGAGATCAACCCTGATTATATGTCTTCATTTAAATGATCGGTGATTGCGGGGGGGGGGGGGGGGGGCTACAATTAATTTTTGCCGGGGGGCCTTCCTTCTCTAGTTAGCCGCCTTGACGGTCGCAGAATCAAAGGCAGAATGGTCGTCACACTCAACTCACGTGTGCCGACGAGTAGACCAGCAAAGTAACCGGTGGCCAGCCACCCCAGGTCGCCTATAGCGTATTGGATGCCGACCACCACGTACTCAATGGCGACGAGAATACCGATTGTCACTTCACAGATGATCCAGGGCAGCAGTAACTTAGGTCGCTCCTAGGAAAACAACAAGTGACATTATTATGTAGCGCAGAAAGTTAGGTACACTCAAACCAATAAAAATTGGTACTCGAAAAGAAAAGGATTGGCTGCTTGCAAAGTTCCTTGACAATCAATCCTTGTTTTATCAATGAAATAAGAGCTCACCAACTAGAAGTATGATGCGTTAACACAGCCTTCATGGGATGATGCCATCAAACCTTAATCAGCCACTCCTTTTCTTTTCGAGTACCGATTTTTATTGGTTTGAGTATACATACTAACATTTTGTCAACATTTTGATCTTTTGTTTTTCATTTCTAAATAAATTTTTATAAAATATGAATTGTCTCATGTAAGTCAATAAGTTGGACATAAAGAATCTGACTATAAGGTCCAGTTATTCAATCCTCTGCTAAAACCAGTAATTAAGCAAACACAGTCATTGAAATTCAAACGGGGTTCATTCGTCTTGCTTTCGTCTTGTTCATATCGAACTCCGTCGTTTTCTATTCCATTCATATACCCATACCACTTCAATCTGACGCTGTATTTATCTGCCCTAGCAAACTGTCGATAAGTTGCAAACTACGAAGATTATTTTGTTTTCTGGCTTACCGTTAAAGTGCCAACGAGCATGACTATGGACAAGATGAACTCGATCGATCGAACGATGAGACTCAGAATAATGTACCACTTCAGATCTGAAAATAAAATGGCATATATTAGCAATTTTTTACTAAGTGTGGTACCGAAAGTAATGCAACTTTGTGCATAACTTTTCTTTTGAAATATACCTATCATTCAAAATGCACAATAGAAGTAACTCTTCCTCTGCACAACGGTATCCTTGAGTATATGGGTCTATACTCAAGGACGGTATAGCTCGTAAGGATTATATATTCAAGGGAATAACTCGAACATAGCACATTTTTATTTATTTTGGAAATTACCATTTCAAAAATCTTTTTACAACAATATATATTTTATTTAAGAATAAATGACTTGAGTTAATGTCATGTAGTTTGCAAAGCAAAGACCGCGAAAACACATCCTCTTGAGAGTGAGACTACGACCAAAACGACAATATGACTTGAGTTGAGTCATACCGTTGTATCAGGCAATCACCATGTGCAACATGAACGATATATTTCAATTCAGAACAAAGTTATGCACAAAGTTGCATTACGTTCTTCGATCAGCCCTCGTATTTGATAAAACATTACCTTTCACTGTGGTGACAACGTGCTTGGCATTGTTGAGCATTTCGTCTTGCCTTTCTTTATCCACGTTGCCGTATTCAATCTCGCTGTGCATTTCATTCTGCTTCTTCTTGATGAGGTCTAGAGTCTGATCCAGAACACCAGAGTCGATGACTGACAGGCCCATGCTGTAGGCGGCGATGTAGTACAAGCCGCCGATCTACAGGGCAAGACACACTATTAAGTTGGCTCGAGACATGGGATGACATGGGATGACATGGGATGACATGGGCGATGTAGTACAAGCCGCCAATCTACAGGGCAAGACACACTATTAAGTTGGCTCGAGACATGGGATGACATGGGATGACATGGGATGACATGGGCAAAACACACCATTAGGTCGGCTCGAGACATGGGATGACATGGGATGGCATGACATGGGCTATGAAGTACAAGCCGCCGATCTACAGGGCAAGACACACCATTAGGTCGGCTCGATACATGGGATGACATGGGATGACATGGGATGACATGGGATGACATGGGCGATGAAGTACAAGCCGCCAATCTACAGGGCAAGACACACTATTAAGTTGGCTCGAGACATGGGATGACATGGGATGACATGGGATGACATGGGCGATGAAGTACAAGCCGCCAATCTACAGGGCAAGACACACTATTAAGTTGGCTCGAGACATGGGATGACATGGGCAAAACACACCATTAGGTCGGCTCGAGACATGGGATGACATGGGATGGCATGACATGGGCTATGAAGTACAAGCCGCCGATCTACAGGGACATGGGATGACATGGGATGACATGGGATGACATGGGATGACATTGCGATGAAGTACAAGCCGCCAATCTACAGGGCAAGACACACTATTAAGTTGGCTCGAGACATGGGATGACATGGGATGACATGGGATGACATGGGATGACATGGGATGACATGGGCGATGAAGTACAAGCCGCCAATCTACAGGGCAAGACACACTATTAAGTTGGCTCGAGACATGGGATGACATGGGATGACATGGGATGACATGGGCAAAACACACCATTAGGTCGGCTCGAGACATGGGATGACATGGGATGGCATGACATGGGCTATGAAGTACAAGCCGCCGATCTACAGGGCAAGACACACCATTAGGTCGGCTCGATACATGGGATGACATGGGATGACATGGGCGATGAAGTACAAGCCGCCAATCTACAGGGACATGGGATGACATGGGATGACATGGGCGATGAAGTACAAGCCGCCAATCTACAGGGCAAGAACCACCATTAGGTTGGCTTAATACATGGGATGACATGGGATGACATGGGATGACATGGGATGACATGGGAAGACATGGGAAGACATGGGCGATGAAGTACAAGCCGACTGTCCACTGACCCATAGACAATGGATACCATTGACCCAGTGTTGGGTAAGTTCCTTTTGAAAAGAAACTAGTTCCAGTTCCAAGTTCCTCGCCGAAAAAAGGAACTAGTTCCAGTTCCCGTTCCTTCAATATTGAAATAACTATTCCGTTCCTAGTTCCTTTATAAAAGGAACTTAGTTCCTTTTAGTTCCTTTTTAGAAATGTGTAATTTTAATTGGAACATTAAAAATTGCAATTTTCAAATAAAAAATTGAAAATCAAAATTCGAATCACTGTATCACAGCAGATTCAAAAAGACTATAAGAGATGTAAGAAGATTCGTAAAAACTAAAAATTCAGTGGCGATGTGATGTGTCCTACACAGTGATCGGAAAGGAAATGTGATGAAGGAAACAAAGTAAAAGCTAAAAAGACGACGATCTGAAATCTGAAATCTGTGTGCCTGCGCACTGTCATTGCTAGGAATGAAGTTTGGTCTAAAGGGTTGGCCAAACGACTACAGGTAGATAGATGTCCATGACTGTGTTAGGGTAGGTGACGACTGGTTTGAATTATTTTTAGATGTCAAATTATAATAGCTGACTTCTGACAGAATTAAACAAATATGTGGCTTCTGGACGAGTGCGGTTTTTCGGAGTAAAAGTACAGTCAAGTTTAAAAAAAGGAACTTATCAAAAATCGTTACAGTTCCTTAAAAAAAGGAACTAAACTGTTCCATAGTTCCTCCCTAGAAAAAAGGAACTAAGACGTTCCATAGTTCCTAAGAAAAGGAACTAGTTCCTAGGAACGGAACTATTTCGTTCCGTTCCTACCCAACACTGCATTGACCCAGGGAGTTTCCAAGATGGCGGGCAAGCAGATGGAGCTAAAGGGACTGTGTAATGTTTGTAATAATGGTAAAACAGTAAATAGAGGTTTACAGTGCAATCAATACAGTAATTGGTTTCACTATTCATGTGTAAAGAAGGAGGCAAAAGACTACAAGCTAAAGAAGAGTGACCTTGTGTGTGAGACATGTAAAAGTGAAAGTGAGGTTAAAAAGGATAAACATGCAGATGAACTTAGTGTAGTAGTTGGTGTAGGTAAGAGTGGTACAGTAGAAAAGGAAGATGATGGACATGAGGACATTCTAGAGAGCTTTCCCAAGCCTGGGAAGACAGCAAATCTGAAGGAAGAGATAATTAGGCTGAAGAGGGAAAACAGTTTACTGTTGACGTTAGTTGATAGCCTGAAAGGTGAGAGTCAACTAAAATCTGAGAAGATCGAGTGGTTAAATCAAGTGGTACAAGGGCAAAAACCATCACACCAGACTAATGAATCAGCGAGTCAGTCGCAGTCTCAAGATCTAGCAAACACATCAAGCTATGCTTCTGCAGTCAAGAGTAATGTGGTGAGCGCGAAAGACAAGCGAAAGAAAGAAAGTGAAGTGATGATGGTAGTGAAAGGGAAAGAAGGAAAAGTGGCAAAAGAAACCTACAAAATACTGAAGGATACTGTTTGTCCAGCTGAACTAGGTATCGGGATTACACAGGTAAAACAAACAGGCAGGGGAGAGGTTATGGTTGGCTGCGACACAAATGATGATTTAGAGAAACTAATGAAAGAAGCTAAGAAAATGGGTGATGATTTCGTTATCAGAAAACATGAACGGAAGGAAAATGGAAGAGTAGTTATAGTTGGAGTGCCTAAGGAGGAAATGGATGATTGGGTAATGGAAGAGAAATTTGAAATGCAGAATGGTATTGACAGACTAAAAATTGTGTATAAGAAAGTGAACTACTATGGGAACAGTGTTAATCTAGTACTGGACATGAATAGAAGTGAAAAGGATAGGATTCTGGAAGAAGGAATAAAAATTGGATGGAAGAGGTGTAAAGTAGTAGAAGCTGTATTCGTTCTTCGCTGCTATAAATGCTCAGGTTTTGGACATAAGAGTGATGTTTGCAAAAACGAGCTGTCGTGTAGTTTCTGTGCCGGAAGACATACGTATGGGGAGTGTAAGGCAAGTGAGGAAGAAAGGTCATGCATAAACTGCATTAAAGCAAACCATAAGTTTGGCAGTAGATTCAACACCAAGCACGAATCATATAACAAGGATTGTCCGTGCTATAGGAGAGTGCGAGATGGAGTGGTCTACAGAATGGATATTGGGTATGACTATGACTACAAAGAAGGAGAGAAGAAATCAAACGGGGAAGAGAAGAAGAGAGAAGATTATGCTCAAGAATTCATGGAGGAAGATGAAGAGGATGAAAAAGACAATGAAGCCGATGAAAGCATCATGAAGATTACAGAAGATGCAGCGGAAAGTAGGAAGGGTGATGAGAGCAAGAAATAGCAGCTAATGAAAGTATCAAGGGATAGTATACTGCATATAAATGCACAAAGCTTGATCAAAAACTTTACGGAAGTCAGGGAATTTTTAAAAAACAGGATGCCAATTGTATTAGGTGTAACAGAAACGCATGTCACTAGTAGTATTTATGACAAAGAAATTACAGTGGAAGGATATACATTGTTGAGGTGTAACTCGCACTCACGAAATACAGGAGGAGTGGTTGTGTATGTTAAGATTGGCAATGAGTATGAGGAATGTTTAAATGCCAATGACAAAAATACAAAATTATGGTTTATTGGAATTAAAATGAAGATACTGGGCATTAGCCTTAAAATCTATATAGGATATATATCACCGAACAGCAAAAGGAAGCAAAGTCTCCTATTTCTTGAAAAGTTCCTTGAAAAGGAAGCAGGTAGGAAATTCACTACAATATTAGTAGGGGATTTTAATTTTAACTGGTTTAGTAATAATTGTTACGTAAAAAAATTGAAAAATGTTATCAGCATCAATGGGTTTAAACAGCTGATTGATAGACCTACTAGAATAACCAAAGTGTCGGCAACTTTAATTGATCTTATAATCACGAATAACACAGACAACATTGAAGGAAAAGTTCTAGAACTGAGTATTACGGATCATGAGGTACTAAGTATAGACATTAAAGAAAATAGTAATGGAAATGATCTATGTAATGAAATGCACCATGTAAATACTTAGTAAGAAGTTAGTTGAGGATTGGAAGAACTATGACAAAGAGCTACTAAAAGCAGAATTAGTGGAATGCGATTGGAGTTCTGACATGAACAATGTAAATGAAATGTATAACATAATTAAGAGAAATGTTACTAAGTGTAAGGATAAAACGCTGAGGAAAATATTAGTGGATACAGGTGAAAGGAAGATTCAGGGAGTAAAGTGGTTTAATGAGGAAATTAGGGATAGTATCAAAGAAAGGAATTATTGGTACAAAAGATCAAAAGTTAGGGGATGTAAAGAAGACTGGGATCAATATAAGAAGAGTAGAAACTTGGTCACTAAAAGACTAAGAACAGCTGAAAGAGAGTACTATGAGAAGAAAATAGATCAAGTTAAAAATGACAGTGTTAAACTATGGGGGACTTTAAAAGGCATCATTTCTACGGAGAGGATAGATCCTAAACGAAGCGAAATAGTTTTTGAGGACAGAATTCAAACTCAGAACAAGGTGATAGCTGATGAATTCAATAAGTATTTTATTAACAGTATTGAGAAGATTATATCAAGTATAAGGATAATTGGTGACAGCAATGATAATGACAGGTATCTAAGAGACAAAGGTCTAGTTAATCTGGAAGAATATGACAGAAGGGATAGTAGTGATGTTAAAATGAGTGAATTCAGGGAAATATCTATCCGAGAACTTGATGAAATAATGAGAAACTTAAAAAATAAAAAAGGTGATGTTGATGATATACCACACAGAATTCTGTCTGATGCGTACACTGTAATTAAGTACATATTACTGGATTTTATTAACATTTCACTTAAGACGGGTACCTTTCCAGAAGAGCTCAAGGAAGCACTAATAATTCCAATACCTAAAATTACAGGAACTAATAATGCATCTGAATTTAGACCAATTAATATGTTAAGAATTGTGGATAAGATCCTTGAAAAAGTTGAACATAGCCAGTTATATGAGTATCTTGAGAGGAATCACCTAATATTTAGAAACCAAACGGGGTTTAGAAGAAATTATTCCTGTGAGACTGCTGTGCAAAACCTTTTGATTAAATGGACTAAAGATAAAGAAGAGAAGTTAAACACACTTGCCATATTCCTTGATTTAAAACGAGCTTTCGAAACAATTAATAGGAATAGGTTATTGGAGAAATTACAGTTTTGTTTTGGGATTGATGGTAAGGTAAAGAATTGGATCGAGCAGTATCTGAGCGGAAGATCGCAAAGGGTAAGATTCGGTGAAGAAATTTCGGAAAAAATAAATTGTGACGTAGGGGTGCCTCAGGGATCCACACTAGGCCCGCTACTTTTCATACTATATGTTAATGATGTGTCTGAGTGTGTATCAGAAGAGAAATGTTTCTTAAATCTATATGCCGACGATATGGTGGTATCATGTAGTGGGGAAAATATGCAAGAAATAACAAAAGTTCTAAATGAAGAAGTCTGTAAGATAATTGAATGGTTACGAGTGAACGAGCTGAAACTAAATGAGGGAAAGACTAAACTGATGATTGTGCCGGGTAAAGTTAATGTTGATCGTATTGATAATTTTCAAATTAATGGTTGTGAAATTGAAATTGTGAGTGAATACAAATACTTGGGCATTATATTAGATAGTAAACTTAATTTTAAGTCTCATATGCAGTACATAAAAAAGAAAATATCAAAAAAAGTAGGATACCTTAAGAGAGTTAGTGGGCAACTGTCCTTGTGGTCGAAAATTATAATTTACAACTGTATAATTAAACCTCATTTTGAATTCTGTAGTACTGTTATGCTGAATGCAAATCAAATGGACCTAAGAGCATTGCAAATATTGCAAAATAAAACAATGAGGTACATATTAAGAGAAGTTTGGAGCACCAGCCAAATAGATTTACTAATTAAACTAGATTGGAATAGTGTGGAAGAAACAATCAATATTGCTGCTATGATTTTTATATTTAAGATTAAAAAAGGATTAATGCCAGTGTACCTAGATCATTTACTACAACAGAGAGGTGAAGGACATGATCACAATACTAGGAATGTAAATAATATATTTTTAAAACAATGCAAGACAAATCTAGTTAGGAATAGTATTGCATATGGTGCAATTAGAGAGTATAATAAGTTACCTGAAGATGTAAAAAATTGTAAAGATTGTGTAGTATTTAGAGATATGGTAACAAAATTAATTAGAGAAAAAAGGTAAAAATTGTATTATAAAAATGTACTGTAATCTAGTGGAGCGGTCGCTCCACGCCAGCCAAGTCGTACGGCGCGCGCACACTCTCATATAAAGGCTGGAGCAAACCCACTTTTACTGTAAGCATCAAAGTGGCATTTTCGGCCTACTGGATCTTAAAATTGAGAAATCTCACATTGTTGCGAAATATCTTAATTTCGAGCTATGGCCCACCCTACAACATATACCAAATTTGGGAACAATAGGTTACGCCCTTTGCGCGCTAGAGGGCCGTGAAAACAGTGTTTTAGGGCGGTTTTCATAATAATAATAATCTTAGTAGTAGTAGGCTGGAGCTAAAATCCGGTAAACAGGCCACAGCCTAAACGGCTGAACCGATTGATCTCACATTTTTACCACGTGTGCACTTTTGGCGTCTGATTTAACCTTGTCCCCATGAATTTTTTGTGCCGCCATTTTGAAACCGGAAGTGGCATCATATCTCGACAACCGCTGGACCGATTGGAACGAAATTTGCGCCAAACGATTCAGACGGTCATCTATATGCATTATCAGTAGCAAAATACTAAAAATTATGTTAACGAAACCGGAAATGACGTCATGAAATTTGAAATACATCGATTTGCATTTCAGCAACAACTGTTGATCCGATTGTCTTGATATTTATGTAACGTTTGTACTTTTGATATTTCATTTGACTTGTTATAAAACCAACCGGAAGCCGCCATTTTGAAACCGGAAGTGACATCATGTCTCAAAAACGGCTAAACAGATTAGAACAAAACCAGCGCTAAACGATTTAGACGGTCAACTTTATGTAATCAGTAATATTTGATGATTCAAATATCGAAACCGGAAATGACGTCACACATTTTATGACCTATACCGGAAATGACGTCATAAATATGCTAAATGACGCTAAATTCACCACTTTATACTTTAAAATAGATATAAGTAAACGTACTTTGTAAATAATTATAAATTCAAGGTTGCAGTGTTCTCGGCGGCCATTTTTAAAACCGGAAGTGACGTCATATATCGTAAACGGTTGTACCGATTGCAACCTAAGTTTGGAAATGTGTTGGACTAATAATTATGAATTCAAGACGACATTATTTTCGGCCGCCATTGTTAAAACCGGAAGTGACGTCAAATATCGAAAATGGCTGTACCGATTGCAATCAAATTTTGGAAATGTGTTGTACTAATAATTATGAATTCAAGACGACATTATTTTCGGCCGCCATTGTTAAAACCGGAAGTGACGTCATATATCGAAAATGGCTGTACCGATTGCAACCAAATTTTGGAAATGTGTTGTACTAATAATTATGAATTCAAGACGACATTATTTTCGGCCGCCATTGTTAAAACCGGAAGTGACGTCATATATCAAAAACGGCTGTACCGATTGCAACCAAATTTTGGAAATGTGTAGGAGTAATAATTATGAATTCAAGACGACATTATTTTCGGCCGCCATTGCTAAAACCGGAAGTGACGTCATATATCGAAAACGGCTGGACCGATTGTAACGAAACTTAAAGCTATTCTTCTTGGATAATTATTTTAATCTTATATACCAAACGCAACTTTTCTAAGTATCCAAATCGGCATAGGCGTATTTTTTTAAAGAAATAAGTTCTTGCACGGACACAAGCTGTGCTACAAGCTGTATGAATAAACTAACAAAAGAAGTGATATCCCAGAAAAAAACACTCCGTGTAAAAAAGGCAGCCAAGTCTCTTTACTTTAAAAAAATTCAACACCGAAAAGGAGTGATATCAAAAAAGGAGCCAAGTCAATGACATTTCCAAATATTTAATCGTATCTTTGAAATAAAAGTATAAACACCGAGAAATACTTTACAAAAGGACTTGGCGCATCGTTTTTTTAAAGACATTTTTCTATTCATAAGCATGTGCCATTTATATACAACCGTCATTTTGAATGTTTAGAATAATAGGGAAACATCTTTCAATTAGGTACATATTATACATACCTTCTGTAAAATATTTTCTATATGAATATATACGCTATGAAACTTGTTGTCTATGCTTTCTATAAATATACACAATAGTTATCTTCGTAATATTGTTTCGTGGTGAATATAATTAAGTCTCATGCGTTATACCTTCTCATCATGTAACAATTTCTATTAATACACATTTTATAAAAATACATTTCACAAAGAAGACAGTCATATTGAATTTCTATTAAAAAATTTAACTTTATACACTTGACACTTCAAAAATATATAATTGTGTTCCATTAGTTAGTAATTATTTGACAACGTTTCATGATTTCCTTCAGTCAAGGTCAAATTATGAAAAGATACCAGTCTAATATCGCCATATTAACAGTACTGCAAGAATATGTATGAGCCCACTTCCAATTGATATGAAGGGATGTGTGTTGTGAAAAATATCCGACCGAACCGGGGCACGAACTTGGGACCTCTCACTTGCCGGGCGAGAGCTCTACCAACTGAGCTACCCGATCGGACGGGCGGACATTAGACACAACACACTGATGAGGATCCTGACTCCTGACTCCATGGAAGTTTTCCAAAGAAACCTACATTCTCACCACTTCCAATTGTTATGTAATTCTTTCACCCTTATATTACTTATATATTACAGCATAAAATCATGCTTCTATCGCCATTGACAAAACTATAAAATAGTCATTACTAAAAGTAGCTTGATTCATAGATTCTGGCTCTAATAGAAAGAGGAAAATGTACCTACTTGTAAATTTCTTTCCACTTTTAGGATAGAATGATGTCTTTAAAAAAACGATGCGCCAAGTCCTTTTGTAAAGTATTTCTCGGTGTTTATACTTTTATTTCAAAGATACGATTAAATATTTGGAAATGTCATTGACTTGGCTCCTTTTTTGATATCACTCCTTTTCGGTGTTGAATTTTTTTAAAGTAAAGAGACTTGGCTGCCTTTTTTACACGGAGTGTTTTTTTCTGGGTAGCTAATAGCTAAAATAAAAGATTTCAAAATCAAAATTACTATGCATTACAAATCATATCAGGAAATCTATTCCGCAGTCTGTTCCCCAGTCCCAGATTTCCATGGGGCCCTCGCTCCAGGATTGCATTATGTCTAGGTAGGTATTGATTATTTTCCAATGATTTATTCTGCACACGCATTAGTGACATTCTAGAGCACAAACGTAGGAGGTGTATATATTATCGTCATTTCACAGTTTTCTTATCAACGTACTAGGTACAAATGATAATTGCTCTATAAATCAACAACAGGTAAAAAATAATCGGATACCTAGTACACCCACTTCCAATAGTTCCTATACCGGTTTCCCATAAACATGGGGATTTGACCGGCTTCTTTTCACGCTGACCCTACCTACGTATTTTCTAAAGGGTGAAAACTTCAGATGTGACATACCAAAGACAATTAAGGATTAATACTTTTTTAAGGGAGGAACGTATGTACTATTGAGTTTCTGTCGGGTTTCACAATTTCAAACATTCTGAATCGTATATACTTCGCCGGCAAAAAATTGTTATCTAATGATGACATTATCGGACTCACTGACCCGGTCCTGACCCTGACCCTCTCTATTGCATGATGCAGGTAGACCAATAATAGGTACGGGTGACTTGCCTGCCAATGCGAGCTAATTGGGGCCCCTGGCTGGCTTCTTTTGAATGTGACTCTCACGAAAAAGGTATATTTGTGTTCTTTTAATATCCAGGGAAGTGAAACCACTAAATTGCTAACAAGGGGGTTGAAGTCGTCATTGAGAACGATATTTCTAGTATCTATTGCCGCTCACGTCACATACCACCCTAGAAAGTGTTTTGGCGGCAACAGCCAATGAAACACGGCTATCTAGACTTCTGGACCCTTACCTAATATCGTGTTTTTGCACACTGCGACCACGGTAAGACCAAGAAAAGACGGTCCACGGTAGTCCCGGCCTAGTCCGAATTTAATATTAATTTTAATGTCACGTGACTGGTGCTACGACCGTCTTACCGGCGGACTAGATCTCTAGCATGCTTTGGCGGACTGCGCTACGACGTTTTTATATTAAATCGGGACTAAGGAATTGTCGTAGCTCGGTCGTAGCTCGGTCGTAGCTCGGTCTTACACTACGACGGTCGTACTGAAGACCGTCGTAGTGAAAAGATTTTATTAGGTAAAGGTCCTGAAGTCCACTTTAGGCTAAAGTGAATTTTATCTTACTTATCGGGACATTGTGCAACCGGGCCTTAGTGTCTTTAATTCTTATCTTCATTATTGTACAATTTAACTCACACATAATATGAGAAGGAGGCTTGAATACTTAGCAGTGAAATGACTCGGAATAGTCAGTAGATTTTTATGTCTAACATTGATTGCGTGTAAATCACTTCTAGCCCACAGTTTGTTATGAAGATAATCGGGCTTCTTAGTCATCCTAACTTTATGCGCTGTCGCTGGCAGTAGTAAGCATGTGGAGTTCCCTTCTCTGATCCATCTTCAGCCAGCCACCTTCTCCAGTAGTAGGGAGTCATGTGCTCCCAATCGCTAACTTTTATGTTCATTGCGAATCGTACACAAGCATTTTGCACTCTTTGGGTTTTGTTTGAAGATTTACTAGAAATATTGGGGCCGTAAACAAAGTCACAAGAATTTAATTTATTTGAGATAGAATTACGGCGTCCGTTAATAATTGTAGTTTTGCAGCCGTAGTAAGAAAGATTTGAACCGGTGGGGTTCTCAGTTTGCCGCATGTAGGGCCTGTAGGCCCGACATTTTGATCATGTCGTGGCGTGGTATTTATTCCTTGTCTAGGTAGTACATGTTTTTATTTCTAAACTTAAACAGAGTACTCGTCGGTAAAGATGCAAAAAATTAACACGAGCTCCTGCATAAAACGGAACGGCTTTCCTCACGATGGACCTTAAAAGGGCCCAACTATTTTCGTGCCTCTACTTACCACAGCCAGCACACCGATGATGATTGTCCCACTCCTTAAGGAACATCCACAGCAACATTGTGTCAGCAACGCAACCATCTTGTACAAATCAGATCCTTCTCAGACGATGTTGACCCTTCTCAGTCCTAACTGCCAAAGAGCGAACTGCTACTGAGTACAATACTGATGCCGGCCGGCGCTAGATCGATTATTTGATCGATATATCGGTTGGCACAACACAGCGATTGTATAACTTTGCTCGACGAATGATCGACAACTCTTATGAGAGATTAGCATTGTAATCGATCTACTATGACGTGTCAATGTTATTCTCCCATAACAGTTGTCGATCGACTGTAGACAAAAGTTAAACGATCCCTGTGATAAGACTGGAAACTCTAGCGTAAACGAGGCGACACATTTTCGCAGTACTCCTACATTCGAGTGGTACCACGTGACTAAACATAATATAAAACACGAAATTAGCCAAACTATTGCACATAAGAGAAATATATTTTATTTTTCTCATTCTATAAGTGATAACCCACTTGAACTTATTCTCCTCCAATATTTTGGTCCCGAAAATTTTATGACGAAAAATTGCTGTTGCATTAAAAAAATCGTAGAGGCCGCAATTTTCACTCTACCAGACTTGCAAGTGGCTCGTTGTCTTCGTTATGAATAGGCGAAGAGGGCACAAAGTTTATTTTTGTCAATAACTTGAATGTGAGTTTTCTCCTACTGACTTTATTTTAGAAAAATTGCAATAAAAATACCGCAAAAGGACTTGAGTTTTTCCTAGGTATATGTATTATGTTATGATTATTCATGCCCAGTTTCAGTTTGTTATGTTGAACGGTTATTCAGTTTCAATCTTTTCTGTGATCGTCTTGAGCTTGGATCGTCCCGGATATTTTTTTGACTTTCCAAAATGGGTTGATTTCGCTAAATATCGGTCTCAGCTGACATCTTCTTTCAATATTTGCCATGAAATTAAAAAGTCATACCCCCCCCCCCCCCCTCCCCTGGAATCCCCTTAAGGAACTACATGAATGAATAGTGCATACCTACCCAAATACCAACGCCCAAATACAATATGAACAACATATCTATTTTTCGCTTGTCTTCTGCCATACATTTTTATGATCAGCAGAAAAATTTATTACAAGTATAAATATCAACAAATATAATTTGCTGTTATTGTTAATAGATAGTACAAGCATGAAGTTGGTATAAGTATTAATTTTAATATCATAAGTTCATAACAAATAATGGAACAGGCGAATAGAAGACATTTTATCGAATTTTTGTGTAATTCGTTATTGGTCAACAGGATTCTTTTTTACGCACAATGAGAGTTCTGTGAACATTGAATAAGTTGTACCAATCAATATCTAACCATACACAAAATTCCCGTATTGATTGCTTGTGTTTTAGACGTGTAAATAAACAGAGTGAATCAGTTCAAAACACATGCATTTCAAGCTGCCGGCGCGCTCGCTACACTCTACGCCGCTAGGGGCGCTGAAGTTCATGTCGCCTCGCTCACAATGCTACATACCACTATTAAGGTATTTGCTTTTGGCGGAATATTTCAAGTGGTGGCGAGATCTTTGACGTGCGATCGTTCGTTTACTTAAAGTGGTCCCACTGCTCCAGCCAAGGTGCTTAGAATTCGCCGTAATTCATACAAATCTCTGATGAAATAATACCTCAAACAACAGCATAAAACAATTATATCTTACCGTACGCTCCAATTATATGTTTTTAAGTATTTAAGTTTTTGTTTTTAAGTATGTTTTTAGTTTTAATTGAAGTTCCAATTAAACTATCCCAAAATAATTCATATTTGTAGTGCAATGTTGCCAGATTTATGGTAAATTTTACACATTGTGCACAGTTTCTTTCTTATTTGGCCCGTGACCCCATATTTTCAAACGGCAGTCTTATTCTAAAAATTATTATCTTTAATTTGAGACTATTTTCAATAATTTGTCATTCCTCTTGCGGTTTTCGGAGCAATTTAAGGCCAATTTTCCAGGACGATTTCATGTCTCCCTGTGTTATCTTATGGGGGAAAAGGTGATCTTAAATCAAGAATATCTAATTATATGATACCGTAAGGGGCAAATATTTTTGCTAGTTGTATGTAATATGGTTTCATTCATCTTTGGTGTGAATTACAGCAAATTCTCATTCTTATGCCGAAACGATGGAACCACTTTAATCTTCAGCAAGTTTTAATTAAACATTTTATTTGCAATCTAGAAGTTATAATTTATCGAATAAAAGAGGGCATCATCAAGCAGATAAAGAATTAAAGAATATTAAGAAGTTCGAGGTGCATTTTCAATACGCCAAGATTTATTTTTTTTATTTTGTTTTATTATTTTATGCCAAATTTATAGAAAACAGACCATGGGGGATGGTTAAAAAAAAACTCTTTTGTGTTATTATTTTGTGTTATTCAAGAATTGTGTGTAAATTGAATGAACATTTTATATTAAATAAAAATGAAAATGAATGAAATGTATGGCGCTTGCCAATGGGGAAAGTGTAGAGTTGACAATTCCCGACCAGGATGTGGGGTTGTGGAGAGTGGGAGTGAAACGTTGAGGTCCCCCCCCCCCCCCCCCCCCCCCCCCCCCCAAGGGCTGATAGAGGTCTTTATTGCTATTTGGATAAAAGCCAATTATATTTTTAAAAAAATACTAATTAGAACTTATCAGATCTTGCACTATTTTGCCAGTTTAATATGCTAACAGCCCTCACTATTAGCCGCTCTACTGTTTATTACGTATCCATGCTCGTTGAATATTTCAAATGTGATTTCAAATATAAACAACCTTTAACCTTGAATATATCAGAACCAGATTCTTGGCATTAACTGGTGCAATTGCATTAGAACTTAGAATGAAGCCAGATAGAATAGCATTCAAATAAGTGGTAGGATATTTTGTAAGTTACGTTCTGTGGCATCAAAACCTAAATACTTTATGCAACAGTGTTGATTAATTCATCTTGTACGTCATGTTGATTATAAATATTTATTATGTATTCTGCAAAAGTTTTGCATTGTATTAAGAAGCAATTGTTTACACTAAAACATGTTTAATTACTTTTGTAACAATATAATTACTGGACAACACAATCACATAAATAATTAATATAAAAATTAAATCACTAATTCCATGCCCTGCCAAGTTCTAGAGCAAAATCATTTTTGGTGCTCATCAACAAAATGGAACCATTTACTAAAACAAGTAATTAACGCTTTTATTTACATCTCATTGAACGCGTATTCATATTTAGTTCCTATTACCATCTATAACAAAGCTAACAGAACTAAAATACTAAACAGATTACTATGAGATTATTCAAGGAATCAAAAGATCACTATTCTGAATGAATTATACAGATAAACTTGAACACTTTCTTGAATAAATTATAACCAGGCTCAAAGTTCTACGTTTTACTTTTCAAAATGCATTCTCAAAATTAACAAATATTAAAAACTATTTCAAGTTCTGAGTGTGTTTGAAAAGTAAAACGCAAAACAAATTGATTTGTATTGATGGAAGAAGTTAAATGATCTTACTATGTTTATACTACGAAATACTCTTATCCTTGAACCTAAAGTCACAAACAAGAGAGAAGTGATCTGACGGATACACGAACGACGGCACTCGATCTTCGCCGATGTCCTCACCACTCGGAAACTGCAGCAACGCGTCAACATCAAAACACTTCTTCGAATAGAATATATAATCAATGGTGTGACACACTTCCCCCTCCTCCCTGATCTTCCACGTCGTGTACGGAGGTTCCCGGACGCCCTCCTCCTGGTCCAGAGCCGTGTAGGCGCTGGCGAGGTTGAGGACGCGGTGGTTGAGGAGGGTCGAGTAGACGGGCTCCACAGGCTCGGCGTTGAAGTCGCCGGCGAGGATGAGAGGGCGGTCGTCGGAATGGCGGCGCACGAACTCCAGCAGGTCCTTGCCTTGCTCGTTGCGGAGTGTGGAGAGCAGCGCGCCCTTGCGGGCTTTCAGGTGGGTCGTCGCCACGCAAACCTCCTGGCCGGTCTCTTGGATTCGCAGCAACACGATCACGGCCACCTGAGAGCAGAGCAACACGTTACATATTGAACTGTACGACCGGCAAAAAGTGTGAGTTTTATGTAGAACTTTCTACACTCGCTACAGGGCAGGCGTTGACTGGTATAAGCATAAAGTTAAAATCAAGCTTTACATCAAAAACTTTTCTTTCTTCTACTTGCGGTGCCCTCTTCTTGACTCAATGCGCCAAGCGATATTTTTTTTAAATCACTGGGTGAAATGATTTCACTGTGAAAGTTTACAACAAAATTTGTCTTGACCCTCCTTTTAGATCTTTATCTATGTGTGGAGGGGCTTTTGAATTATTACAATAATTGCGTTTGAAGGGATAACCTACATAAAAAGCTAAATCAATTGAAACGTTACACGTTTCAAAACACGGTATACAGTACATGTTTCAAAAGCTTTAAAAGTTAATTTGGAAGCCAATGCTCACCGATTCAGAATTGCCTGACATGCAGAGCAGTCGTACTGTACGACCTGCCATGTACTGTACGACCTGCCATGTCCTGTACGACCTGCCACGTCCTGTACGACCTGCCATGTACTGTACGACCTGCCACGTACTGTACGACCTGCCATGTACTGTACGACCTGCCACGTACTGTACGACCTGCCATGTACTGTACGACCTGCCATGTACTGTACGCCTGCCATGTACTGTACGACCTGCAATGTACTGCATGACCTGCCGTGTACTGTACGACCTGCCACGTACTGTCGACCTGCCATGTACTGTACGACCTGCCATGTACTGTACGACCTGCACGTCCTGTACGACCTGCCACGTGACACTTGCCTGATTGCTCTGCACGCGCCAGACCTCCAGGACCCTCGTTTCCATCTTGAGGACGTCGAACTTGTCCTTGCGGTAGAAGATCGCGCAGCCGTCGGGCCCGTTGTTGCCTGGCAAGTAGAGACAGGGGGAGTCGGGCTTGGGGAAGAACATCCCCGTGTACCCCTGCGTGCGCAGCGCGTTCTGCAGGAAGTTGAAGTGGTCCACCTCCTGCAATACAGACAAAGAGCTTGAAAACAGATTATAGGGGAAAATGTCCTTTTTATAACGTGTGTAATAAAAGTTTAGAAATGATCTAGTTCTGATTTTACGCTCAACTTCAAGATTCCATAACTTTCGTTCCATTCATTAAAATTGATTTAAATTTTTACAAAATCGATCTTAATATATTTTCAATAAAATTTGAAATTTTCAGTTTGATATCGTACGTAGTTTTGAAGAAACAGCCTCCCGGCAGTTGGAAGTTTTCTAGACGCGCCCTATTTGAGCTCCGTATAATCAATTTTTTGACAACCAAATTTGAACAGCTGTAACTTTTTTCCTACAAAAGAAATGTTTTTGAAACTTGAACACATCACACCTTATAGTATGTAATTTATATGATGTCACATTTTCATCCCGATGTGTGCAGTAGTTTCGTCACAGCGATGTCTCGCCCATTGTGCGTTTTTTTGCGCCACCCGGTATCGTTTTAACAGAGGGTGGCACTCGCTTTGAATCTGAACCGTTGAACTTTTAAACGTCTTGTTAGTGCACTTTGACAACTTGAAAGCTGTGAAATGTGTAAATAACTTTTATGTGATTCCCCTTCTATTGTGGTTTAGTTGATATTCTTTTCCTGATGCCTGCAAAGTGGCTATGGAAACGGGAAGTAGGTGAAGCATCTGGTTACGTCAATTGGGTCCGTCAATCCCTGTAGTAGTCGTTATCTAACCTAGGGTTATCTTCAAGTTTTCAGATAGTTTCACGTCCATATGAAATTGCCGCTACTCACTTCCTTCCTATTATGGCAAGTTTCCCGTCAACAAACACATGTCTCGCTGCTCGTTATTGGTGTATTCCCTTACTGCCTATTCCTTTACTGCCTACTAACCTCTTTCTTACTTGTTTTATACCCTGTATGTCCCAAACTGCCCACGTCACCTCTTCCTTCCCTTTCTGACAACTGTTGATCTGACACAACTTTATTGCCATACAATGCCCTGCAGTACCTGGAGGCAGATGATGTCTGGACAGTACTGGACGATCTCCTCCACAATGTGGTACCTCCTGTTCCCCCTCCCTCCTCCCCTGGCATGATGCCATCTAGTACTGTACCTGGAGGCAGATGATGTCTGGACAGTACTGGACGATCTCCTCCACAATGTGGTACCTCCTGTTCCCCCTCCCTCCTCCCCTGGCATGATGCCATCTAGTACTGTACCTGGAGGCAGATGATGTCTGGACAGTACTGGACGATCTCCTCCACAATGTGGTACCTCCTGTTCCCCCTCCCTCCTCCCCTGGCATGATGCCATCTAGTACTGTACCTGGAGGCAGATGATGTCTGGACAGTACTGGACGATCTCCTCCACAATGTGGTACCTCCTGTTCCCCCTCCCTCCTCCCCTGGCATGATGTCATCTAGTACTGTACCTGGAGGCAGATGATGTCTGGACAATACTGGACGATCTCCTCCACAATGTGGTACCTCCTGTTCCCCCTCCCTCCCCCCTCATGGCATGATGTCATCTAGTACTGTACCTGGAGGCAGATGATGTCTGGACAGTACTGGACGATCTCCTCCACAATGTGGTACATCCTGTTCCCCCTCCCTCCCCCTCCCCATGGCATGATGTCATCTAGTACTGTACCTGGAGGCAGATGATGTCTGGACAGTACTGGACGATCTCCTCCACAATGTGGTACCTCCTGTTCCCCCTCCCTCCCTTCCCCTGGCATGATGCCATCTAGTACTGTACCTGGAGGCAGATGATGTCTGGACAGTACTGGACGATCTCCTCCACAATGTGGTACCTCCTGTTCCCCCTCCCTCCCTTCCCCTGGCATGATGCCATCTAGTACTGTACCTGGAGGCAGATGATGTCTGGACAGTACTGGACGATCTCCTCCACAATGTGGTACCTCCTGTTCCCCCACTCCAGCGCCTCGTCCGGACAGCAAACGAAGTTGTCATTGCCTTGTCCGAGAGCTGAAAAGAGTCAAGAGTTCTTCTTTAGATTGAGTCGAGGTCGTCCGACACTTGCTCAGATGATCAAGAAGTTTGAACAAAGTTATACAGATAATTCAAGGTTTTTCTAACAGGTTTGTAAATGCGTTGGATATTGAAAAAATTGGTGAATTTTTATCAATTCCTATAAACCATGTGTGGAAAATTATTAAATTTTCAGTTTATAATTTAAAATGGAACGCTATTTTTGTTTTATAGTTTCCCATAATGCAAGTGTCTAGAAAGTTTTCACGATTTATGGCGACAAATTGAAAGTAAATGATTTAATTGTTCGTTAGTATAATTACTAATTTGTTAGCATGAAGAAACAGCAAGAAACAGTGACAGATCATTGACAGATACGGCTGATCATTGTCATGCAGAGACATATAATGATAGATGTGACCGATATGCAGATCACTGTCATGCAGATAGTGATAGATCAGTGATAGGAGCAGATCACTGTCATTGAGAGACAGAGATAGTGACAGATGTGATAGATTCAATGACAGATGAATGTTACAATACCTTGTGAGAGAATGTTCCACTGGAGAACGCGGATATGATAGGGACTAGACACCGCTTCTCCGCAAACTGAAAGGAATAATATCAAATGTGTAGTACATTCTTCTGAAACTATCTTTTATGGCCAATTCAGGTCTTAAGAGATATTACCTACACATCAGCAAGACTTATCATTCATTCTTCTATTAATTTTAAGTAGGTATACCTTTAGTTTAATCTTATCATATGACTAATAAAAAAAAATTATAAAAATAAACTGATTGAAGAGAATTTCCATGTAGGTAATTTCAAACTAAAGTTTTTGCAACAATTCGAGTGATTCATAATTTGATAGATTGTAGTGTAAAAAAAAATGTTAAATATTCAATCTTTTGAATCACGACTCAAGATAAAGACATAATTTGCTAATTGTATAACTCAAGTGAATAATATTACAGAAATTAAGGAATAAAAACATTATCCATATGGGATTCAAACTTAAAATATAAATGTGCCAGAAAATAAAACTTCTGTTAGTTACCTTTCGACAGAACGTTCCACTGCAGTACTCGAACTCCCGCCGTGGTGTCACCAAACTGTTGATTGACCCTCGTGAACGACCTCTTGACCAGCGAGGGTATGTCCGCCGATTCTTGTCGACAATGTTCCAACAACTCATCTCGACTCATGCGTTCCGGCAACTCGATGTCGACGTCTTGGTTGTCGTCGTTCAAAATCTTTGGGACCGATGTGAAACTGCCCATTCTAGAAGAAGTAAGACTTCGGTCAGTGGCTGTGTGCATCATGACTGTGCGACAGATTTCGAATACTCATAATGCGGATGTTTTACCGATATGTACCAGTCAGAGAAGGATGCAGATGACACTTATTTATTCAACTAATGTGGAAATGATGTAACAGAGAAAATGGCATGCACGTGTAGGTTAGAGTGTGAAGCATGGTTTTCAACTCTGACTACACAGAGATAAAATGAAAGGTTAAAGATAAAAAAAATACGCATATGGCAGATTACCAACAGGTGTGATTACGAAGAATGTATTTTCAAACTACAATCTACTATATAAATTAGTATTTTTAGACAACAGCAACCCGCTAAATAGTAACTTACAGTTTCTTTAGATCACGATAGCGGCGCACAAAAAACGATTTAAGAATCATTTTATTGAAGATCACATCAATTATAGTCACAAGTACAGTCGCTAATCTTCGAATTATGTGCATGTCACTGTCAGTCAATTAACAACACAAAACAAATGACAACTTAAACCGCCTTCTAAATACGGAACGGATATTCCAATCTTTCGAGATTCAAATCTTCGCGGGCAAAATAGTGACCGACTTTTAAACGTTACGTCATCGCAGTTACGACCAAGGACGAGTGTATTTTAAAGATGACTGTCTCCTAAGCATGATATCGCTAGACACCGAGAAACTCACGAATTCAAAGAATGCATTTACACAATTGATACACAGCTAAAAATGCACGATTAGCATGAATAGTGCGTCATTGAGTGATAGCTTGCCAAATAAATCGACACAGACAATAGGTTACGCACACGCGGAAGGAAAGAGTTGTGCCACTGAATGAATGTTACTTGGCTAGTCTCTTACTTCATCAACCTTCCTTCATTGTTAGCAAAAAATTCAGCGCGCAGGCGCGAGGAGAAACCTGCACTGAACAGGTAACTTGAAGAGGTTCGCACATGTTTCATTCATTGAAGGAAGATACGTGGGTAATTAATTGTACTATCTATTGATGACATCACTCGTAGATGCTTGTCGTAAATTTACAAAAGTGATTTATGATAAACAAGAATAATCTGATTAGGGGGGACTTACACCTAAAATTGGCATCTAATAGACATTCGCTTAAAATTTATCTAACATTTGATATTATAAGTATGTTTGCAAAACCAAGAATTTTTTAAGTGATAATTTTATATTTATTCGAGAGAAAACCAGGTGGATTGTTATCCCCACCTGAAAGTGCACAGCTCATAATTACCCCTCTAGACCTTAATTAAAATAAAAAGCTCGTGAAACTCGTTGATAAGTAAGACTGAAGATAATAACATTCGGTTTCTACACAAGGAAAATTCTGAAGATAATATTTCCTGAACATTATCACAACTTTTGAATTTCGTACTATTTATTTACCTACATTGCAAATTAATTTACGAAGTTGTTGATTCGACTAAGAAAAATGATCACTAAATTCCTAACTATAACTCGACACAGAAGTAAAAAAATTGATATTTAAAACATGCATCCAGTTTGAGGGCACAAATAAATTATGTTTATAAATGTTTCTTTAGGCAGACTCAAGAAATATATCTCCGTAAAATTTAGCTTTGTAAATAATTCTAGATATTGTAAGCGCGTCAACGACGACGTTGGTTGTTTGTTACCGATAATTTCGATATCATGTTTATTATTTCTAAGCATTATTGCAATATTAATATTTCTTATCGAATATTTTGTAATACCGCATAGTACATTTATCACCAGCACCGTAGACATACAGAGGACACATTTGCAAAAAGTTGTCGCATGTTTGCAGGCACTTTTTTGGATACGATTGGAGAACAAATGGGTTGACGAAATGATTTGAAATTTTAATGGTGATCAGATAAAAGACAAACTTAGGGTTATCACTTGGTAAATTTTAATTTTTTTGCTTTGTTAATTAGTAACAAGTAGTTGATTTTTGGTGAAATTTTTTTTATTTTCTTGTCTCGCTGGGTGCCGTATGAAATTTAGTTTTAAAACTGTGCTAATTGATAACCCTACATTTGTCTTTCATCTAATCATGATTAAAATTTGAGATCAATTGTTTAACGGGCACGAAGAAAAAATGAAAAAGTGCAACTAATATACAATCAGACTGATCATGTGAACATCCTATCAAAGTTACACCCACTTATGAAACAATTTTTCTCTCTCAATTTGCTAAAACGGCCGAGTGCTTGTACCATCTTAAAACATGTATTCATAAAACATACCTGACATTTGAGATATCTCGTGAGTGTAATTAAATATTGTCGCATGTCATGTAAATATTTCGGATGGACATTGAGTTCAAGACTAGACTGTACTTGCACTTTCTATTAACAAATCAATGTTAACGCCGAGAGAAAGAGCGTGTTAATCGCCTGTCAGTGTCGGTGAAGTTGACCATGAGACAGCATAAGGAAGAGGAAGAGACAATCAGAAGACAGCATTGAGTCATTCTAATTCCAGTGAGCTATTTGCAGGATAAAACCTTAGAGTAATAAGTGATTCCTCTAAGATAAAACCCTAGGAACATTATTGCATTATTTCCCTACAAATGTAGAGCAGTGCAAAATGCAAATGATTGAATTTTGACATTAAATTTGAATATATGTATAGCTACAAATCAGGCGACGTTTTGTCGTGACGATGAAGTCTAGTTTCTTTTTAAAAGTCGAATATTTGAAGCATTGCACTCAGGGTCACAAAGTTTTCAAAGTTTACTTTTTACAGATTTTTTTTTTTATTTAGTAAAATTAGAATGAATGAGGTATATTTTAGTGTCTGTTTGCTTAATAACTCACGGGTCAAACCGTTCCTCTGATCAATCTGAAATTTGTCTTACTACATACAATTCAATTCTTCGTTCAGGCATCAAGTTTTTATATATGCGCACTCATCTGCTTATGAGAATACCAAGTCGAATGAAGTTAGTCAGTTGTCAAACGTGGATGAAATTCACGGTCTTCTGACCCTATCTTCAAAATCGGTAAGTTGCTAACGCAGCTTATATTGGAACACAGCCGCTGCACTGTGAACTGCCTCGATAGCTCAGCTGGTAGAGCATCTGACTGGATATCGGAAGGTCGTGGGTTCGAGTCCCACTCGAGGAAAATCTTTTCACATTGCAGTTGGTATTTATTAAGTTTTTTTTAATTTTTTTAGAAGAATCGTCCGATTACAAAAATGAGATTTGAACCAACCGCATTTCAGTCACATTTACAAGAGATAACAAACAAACACGTAAACAAACCAACAAACGACAAACAAACGACAGATGTAAATAGACGGACCAGTGATCTTAGCTGCTCTGTTGAGTGTTGATACGAAAACTTGGCAACATGGCCAAATAACAAGGAAGTACAATAATATAAATAGGTATGGCTTTGCAAAGAATCAATAACGATAAGCCGAAATCCCACAGTTGCAATGAAAACAGACAAATCGTTCGTGGTTCATGGGATACTTAATGTCGTCCAAAAATATGTTTACAAACATTTATAATAAAAAAAATGTTTACATTATATATTTTTTATTTTCAAATCTGGACATCTACATAGCTTGGCATCGCAAGCATTAATTTCAATATAATGTACAATGTTTCCTTTTTCCTGGAAAATTATGTGAACAAAATTGAGAAGAAAGTGATTTAAATAACCGTAAAACTTACCGCTGTAAAAGGACACCCAGCGTGTGTTTATTAACAATTTTCTCCCCATTAACACTATTTTTCTCGTCATTACGCAGCGTTAGAAACATTTTCTAACACCTCTAGTAGACAGCCGGAAAACCAGTAGTTGAATTCTATTATTTTTCTCTCAAGACGGTTGGAACAAGTTCTCCGCTTCCTACAACCTCTCTGCCATGACTGATACTCGGACTGCATTTGCAGCGTGGTTTTAACAAAAAACCCACGCGCGAAACGAACATTGAATTGCTAATGAATTCAAGCTATCGGGATTTTGTCAAAACTATATAAATTAACCATGAGCACCTTAACCTTAACAGTATATTGTTGAGGGTGAGACAATGGCAGTGATTTCATCTCGCGTGTTTTCGTTGCAACAATGAACATTGTGTGCTCTGAAACTTGAGAGGTTATCGGGAAGAGACATTTAGTTCATCACGACAAGCGTAGTTGTGTAGTAGTTGAGTGACAATAGCTGTGTTTTTGAATTATGCAATGGAATAATACTAGCGTCGCAATAAGAACCCAAACAAGAAGCAATCTGATTTAAGAATATTTAGAATTATATTGTTGTGCAATAGGTTTTCAGTAAGTCATGTTTGGTCACGTCTACTGACGATCTTTTGGAATATTTGATTTTGTTCCTAAATGAAAGACACGCAACCGTGTTATTTTCGACCAGTTAAATGCTAATAGGAAACGTTGTTTTCGTAAAGCTGAAACGAAGCAAAACTTAAAAGCTGGCATATTCGACATATTTTATCCAAGAACTTGCTAATTTCTCACGACTTGCTTACTAGATTCATAGTCTAAAAATTTCTACAATTTTTTTTATGCAATTTGACAAATTTGAATAATATAAATTATCCACATATCCAATTCAAAATTCCAATTCTTCATTTGAAATTATTATCCAATTTAAATTATTACTTAACAATTCATCATGATTAATTAATTAGATTAAAAACTTTATTAGGTATGTTTCCATAAACCTAATTTTTTTATATTTAATTTCTGAATTTATGCAATTATTATTTATTAATAAGGTACACACCTACTGATCCACATATTATGCCACCATTTGTGTTATTTAATTATTCTCATTTGTAGTCTAACCCCGAAACAAATAGTGCTACTGGGTTATTTTTACTCAATAATTATACTTGAATAGCACATTAGGTCAGTTGTAGATTGAAAATACATTGTACATTGATGTACATTGATGAAAATACATTGTACATTGATCAGTAATAAGCTTGAACATGATTATTGCCAACTTATAAGAAAATAACATTATTGAAAAGCAATCTGCGATTACCAGTGAAATGACCTATGACATGTTCAATTTTATTTGAAAATAAATGAAATCTAGGGCGTCTTAGTTATAACTACATCGAATATGATATCATGGGTTCGATTCCTGGAACGCTCGATCGTGTTAGGATCGCTTTATAGACAGTTTGCGAGTAACTCGAATATAATCTTATTTCTGTCAAGATCGTGAATCTATCTCATATATCTCTCGTGTACCTGCCATCATGCCGGTACTGGAAGAGAAAGAAAATAGCTATCTTTAGCTCGAAATTACCTGCTATAAGTATAATATTGATTTTTTAAAGTTTCATTATTCTTGAACTTGGCCTGGTTCTTCAACTTTTACGTAGGAAAATACCTAATATAAAATCCACACAAAAGGCTGTATTCCTTGCGATTTAGACGATTTTACGACTTTTCAACTATATCATAAACGTTTTACTCATCTATCAGGTTATGGTTGACAATGTCAAAATGTTTAAATCGCATAAAGAAATTGACCATGCGACGTGTTTTCTATTCTACGAAAGAAAGTACGTAAGAAACACAAGCAAAACTGTTTTGCATTTCTTTTAGATCCCGAGGTGCCGCGATAATTTCTGATTGATCTACTGACCAGTCCGTGTGCACTTCAGATGCTATCATTACATTAAGCCGAATGCATTTTATCCGGTCATTATTTTATCCGGACGGACGGAAATGAGAGATAACATTCGAGTTTTTATACGTTCAGAAGTCGGCTCTGACGTCACAAACACAACTAGCAGCCAATCGACTGATAGCCTGTGTTGCCAGTGACGACATTGAACAGCACTGTTCTGCGACCGGGCTAATAACACTAATGAATGATAATGAACTTGATTGGAATGTGATAATGGAATAGGATCGTGTATATAATGGAAGGTGATAACGCGCTCGGGTGGTCGAGTAACGAACCTTCCCAGCCTCTCGACTGAGGGAAATTTACAAATAAATATTGTGAGAAGAACGGGAAAGAGGGCGTCGGGAATCGAACCCGCAACCCCACAGCTTTTTCGTACCAATGATTAATTAAACATGCCACAAACAACTAGCAAAAAATATTTGTCATTGAAGTTCAACGTTTACCTCATTATTAGATAACACAGGGAGAGATGATCTTTCCTGAATATTGACCTAAGATGACAAAATATTGAAAACAGTTTATTTTAAAGGTAACATTTTTTTATAATATTACGAATATTACTCAGTTCGAAATTTAAGGTTACCGCTCAAATATGAAATGAAAAAAATAAAGAGAATTTACAGTCAATTTGGCAACACTTCACTTCAAACATGAAGTGAATATTTTTTTTTGATTTGGTAAGGATAAAAGCTGTAAAAGTGGAACTTACAATCAAAATATATATTTAAGTTTCATTGTAAGGGGCAATGTGTTAGTTGTAGGTATGTGGTATGGTTTCATTAAAATTGGTGTAAATTACAACTATTTCTAATCACCATGGCCGTAACCAGCCCGTAACCCATGATCTGACTCGCTAATGATCAAGACACACAATGACGTCACGCCACGGATGCTGTGATGGCGCCTGGAGTGGCGCCTGGTCTCACCTGGGTATCGACAATCTCCGACAGAAAGTGATGCTGGGGCTCCATAGTCCCTTGACACACACCACACAACTCATCATCAGGGGAGTCAAAAGCTCTTCTTGGCGGGGAAGTGGCAACTATCAGGCGTTCAAGTACAACTGAAGGCGAAACAATTACATCAACTTATACATAAGTCATTCAAGAAAATACCTTGCTTTGCTTCCATTCATATTTATAAAGAGGTTCTGTGCAACTTATTGATGAAAACATTGTTTTATTGACGAGTAAAGTTTAAAGTGAGGTGATTTAGGAAACTCTCTGGACATCACTTCTGCTATTCAAGCTTGCCATAATTCTATAAAGAAAATGAAATCTTTTCGGCTTGAAATCATGTCAGATCAATATCATTGATGAAAACATTGTTTTTATTGACGAGTAAGCGAGGTGATTTAAGAAATTCTCTGGACATCACTTTTGCTTTTCAAGCTTGCCATATTCTATAAGGAAAATGAAATCTTTTCGATCTGAAATCATGTCAGATCAATGTTATCCTTATGGGCGTGAAATGATATCGTTCTCTTTATAGAATGCGGATAAAATATAATAATTTTCAAGCAAATTGTCGTTCACAAATTCGCTCTGATCGTTTTTCTCTCTATGTCAGCGAGTCAAAACGTCGGTCATGACCACGGTGGAGTAGTCATGACTAATGTCAATACATTCCATTTCATGTCGACGAACCTATCGGTGAGCAAGTTGGCTCAGTCAGAGATAACGCTCTACGGTCGGTGACAGGCAAAGATGAACCCGCGCTAGAATGGGCCGGCCTAGAGAGGGCCGGCCCGAGAACGAAGTGAGTATAACGAGGGCCTCGGCCGGCCTATACCTGGCAATGCTAAAGTGGGTTCATCTTTGCCTTGTCACCGACCTTAGAATTGTTCTTGGGCAAGAATCAAGTCCAGAGGTCGTCCTTCCTGACTGAGATTATTCGTGGTTTTCCTCAGTCGCATGGCAAAGGTTCTTTCAATTTTCAGAGATTCAGAGCTCTATTTTATTTGCTGAGATAAAGTGCAGTTTTTATGTTTTTGTGCATATTTAAAAGACAGTCCAGTAACAAGCCAAATGTAAGGTTTTATGGGTCTGGGAAATTAAACATTTATCTTATTTACAAATAAAATATCTTTCAAAAAATCAATACGACTGTCTGTTTTCATATGCATTCATTCCTTCTATTCCTTATCATCATCCTCATAATCATCTCGGACGCTAAATGACCAGCTGTCAAGTGTTCTAAAACAACATTGAAGAAGCTGATAATAAGAATAATGATCGTATGCATTTATAAAAAGGACTTTAGCCTTCATTTCTTCCGATCAATCTGTTGTCTCCAAGGACATGTTTGAAGCGAGAGTGTCAATGACATTAAACCTGTGATCTGAGTTGTAAGGATGCAGGAATCCGGTGCTAATTTGTTCCGACAATACACCTGTGTCACACCCACTGCAGAGAGAAGTGAGAGGATGAAGAGGATGCAGAGGATGAAGATGAGAGCCTGTAGATGAAGCCATTTCGTTGACGTGTCTGAGCAGTCAAGGACTGCAAATATATTTAATTTGATACTTGGCTACTGTCTATTGGATTGCAGTGTTTAAGATGACTGATGTATAAATATAGACATGTATATAATCGAACCAATCGATTCCTATGAACTCTTCAATCTATTTTACACTCAAATGTATACTCCAGTTTTTCTTTATCATTTCTTCCAGTCCAGATTTTACATAATTTTGTTAACCGAAGTTATCTCAAATACTCATGTCGTGAATAAATTCCTTGAAGTATTATTCTATAACATTCAGCGTAAATCGTTGATAAACGAGCACGTGCAACATGAAATGAATTACTAGAACGCTAATTTTACACGTTTATAGATACTTTTAGTCCTTTCAATGTCCTGTCATTTCCCAATTCCACATCCATTTTAAGGCGTTTATGTTCATATGAATCTATCGTTAGTTAGGTAACTGAACGGATTTGCTTTTGAAATTATTCGCCGGACTAGAAGAAAATAGGAAAATAGAGTTGATGTTGCATTTCTGTAAAACGCTAAATCTAATGTATTTTATAATCACATCTGTTTTAATAATGGAAGAAACACATTGACTAAAATGTAATTATCTTCGTAATGCTTTCAAATAATTATCTTTTCGTCGCATTATCAATTATATTTATGTACCTAGTTATACATTTTAATTTTGATGGTGACATATCTCGGAGTCGGAAAGTACCTTTTCATTGTATAGGTGGAAATTATATAGAAAAATAAAATTTAAGAGAAAGGTGAAAAAACAATGTTTATGGGAATGCATTTTTTTTCGTATTGTAAAGAATAGGCCGATAAAATTAATGAATACAAACAGTATACAAACTCGCAAACCCGCACAAACACTGCACAACATTGTCTGCATTGTTGACGAAATGCAATGTACTTGGCCAACCAAGTCAGCTCATAAACATGATTCAACTACCTGACAAGATACAGAAGCAGTTGCTTCGGCGGCACATAGTTCCCATTGTTCCCGGCATCATCCCCTATCTCCAGATTCCTGGCTGCAATGCGACGCCTGGCGCCCGGCGACGTCAGAAGAGCGGCGCTTGCGAGCGTCTCCGCCAGCGCCAGAGACTCGCGGATGGCGCGGAGATTCGGCGGCGCCAGAGCACCGTCGGCGTCGCCGTCGTTACTCATGCTTCGTGCGCCGAAATACACACCGCGCAATACACACCGCTTCAGAGCTACGACTTCGTTACAATCGGTTAAAGAAAATTCAAGTGTTCGTTTCCTTTAAAAAAACGTTCTATTTCACACAGTCTATATCATTTTCGGACGCATCCGAAATTTCGTCAAAATCCTTGATATTATTTAACAAATTGTTGTCTTTATGTCGCACTGTTCTTCAATGTACCCATAACAATCACTATAATAACGGTCAAGTCTAAAATCCGCACACGTTTTCGATCTTTAATTCGCCAATGCACAGAGAATCCTCCAGCGAAACACAAAATGTCCTCAACAAGCAGCTCCAGGTCGGTGTGTGTTGTCTATTTGTACTGAAAGTTCTGTCTCCTCTCTAGGAAGGCGTGGACATTATCAATGGCATGGCCTCACCGTAAGCTTTGACTAACAACATCAATGAGGTAAGAAGTAAGGGGAACGATTTGATTCATAGATCTTAACAATTATATTTGAACATGACTTAACCGGCCTTCGATTCTTTCAATATCACTGGTAAGAACTTTATAATGGCTAGAGGGTTATGTGTTTTATTACTTAATGTCTTTTACGCAAAATTGGGGGTTTTTGTGTTGTTACGTCAGTTACTACGTAGGTATGTTTTTACTATGAATCCGGTTTGATACATTCTTGGAGCAATTAATATGGTATCCGTATTGGTAATTGTAGTTAATTGAGGAATTCATTGAAATGTATTTCAATGCACGATTGAACTGGCGGCGTTTTCAATATTCCGAATCGATGAATCATCGTAATTTTATTTTGACAGGTGTATGAGTTTGCTATTGCATAATGTTTCTAGGAAGCAGTGCAATACGTAAACAAGTTTTTATGATCTGTAGTGTTATTTATGGATTTGTAAATAGGAAGTGTATTCAATCAATGACCTCGAGTTATCAAATTAGTTCAGGATCCGATCTACTTTCCTCCTAGCAATTTATTCCTAATCAACCACTTGTTATCTGTGTTGATACTTCTGAGAGAGTACACCAAATATTTAGCAGGTTTATTGACGTGTTGATGTTTTCGAAAAAAAAAAAATTAAAAAGTCTATGAATTTCATTAATAGAAAGGTTGGGAGTAAAGGTTAGGGGGTTTAATAATAATTGTTATTATAAGAATTAATTTATATTATGTCTGTTTTTTTATCTTGGTTAGATTCCCTTGTGGAGCTTGGAATCTGTTGGATACTATAAAAGAAAGAAATATGGGTAAGGATACCCAAGAAACTACGATATCACGTATATTTTCGCGAAGAAACTCTTGCTGCATGCAAACATTTTATGCATTCATGTGAAAAGACTTAAGTATTCGTAATTCAATGCGAAAACGGGAATGTCCCATTTGGTTCATTGTCGTCAAATTTGAACAATGAGCATGACAATGTAAAAAGTGTAGGAAAATGTTTGATTCATGACATGATCCATGTATAGTCACACATTTTCCTACACTTTTTAGTGGAAATAGACATGTCATGAACTTACATCAAGAATATAAAATAAACTCTATAATCGCGAAACACCCAATGTCTGAACAACTCATAAAAATAACTCCGCTATAATCTCAGAATTTTCCCTGTCATATTTTCTCCAGTAATACTACACGAAAACTCCTCCCTAAAATAACGGTTACTTACAGTTCTCGGGCTTCCTTGAACGGAAATTCTCCGCTCCTTCATAACCTCATTTGGAAATTGAGTTCACAATGACATAAGTTTTCCAACCCTGCACCCTTGGAAAGTCCCCATAACAATGCTCTCTATGACATAATAGTGCAACAGTGTATTTCAGTAGGTATGTCAGTCATGATTGGTCATGACACTGTCATAGAACTAGGCCACGGCCATAGGAAGAGCGCAGACAGAAAGCGAAATGTAAGAGATATCATTCACAACCGAGCGAGTTATTGGATAAGTGGAAGAGATGAGTCAAGGTGTAAAACAGTTAATTGACGGATATGACATCATGATAATGCTATGAAAATCTGGGTATTTTAGAAGAAGGACTGAGAGGTGGACCACGAATAGAAGCATAAAGAGTAGAAAGGGAAAGTCAAACTCAATGTAATAAAAAAGGATGTCTACAGGTTCAAACATCTTTACCAAAAATTGTTATATTTTGACCTTACTTCAAAGAAGTGGAAGTATATGTCTCCAATATAACTTTTGAGTTAATTTAATTTTTTTGTATTTTTGTCCAAGTGACCTTTGACTCGACCCAGAGGTTCTAGAATTTACTCGTTTATCTGGAGCACTCATAACTTCTTCATTAGTAGATCTCTTTTCGCAACATTTCTAAGTAAAAAATCTGGGTGTCGAACTGATTGAAAGATGATTGTCGAATTGATTGATTGGTAAACTGCCGTTGAGTCATAAGTGAGAGGTTTGTTGATTATCAAAATATAATTAATTAGCCGTCGCGAAGTAGAGATGTTGTGATCTGTATCAACATCAAGATCACTCGACAATCTACCTGTAACAACAGCAAAGCCTTGATCCGCAATTACACTTCCCTGTTACTGCGCGTGCGCTTTATGGTCAAGTCAAAGACACGAAACCATGTCAAGGTCACGCACTTGACTTCCTATTGCAAACCCAATCAAATCGGAACCAAATCCGAGTCATTACGTTACACAAAATGCTTTACGAGATTAGTGTGATTTGTGATTTAACGTATAGTTGGTCTAATCGAAGGTCTAAAGATTTTTTTTTCGTAAACATATTTTTACAGTTTCCATAATTTTAATGATTTTTACCCCGTAAAACCGCGTAAAATCATGTATAATAGAAAATTAACAAAAATTAAACACTGGAATTAAAGGAAAATACTACCGTTTAACGTCGCACTGTTCTACAGCGAGGCTAATGGCGACGGATGAATGATTATGATGATGATGATTGGGAGATGATGGTGAAGAGTAGGTAAGGATGGAAGGTGGGAAGGAGGCGATCGTGGCCTATTAGTAGGGTACCTTCCCAGCATTTGCCTATCGACTGAGGGAATACAACGAAAAAACCCAGTCAGGAAGGACGGTCGCGGGAATCGAACCCGGGCCTCCGGAATACAAGTTCAGAGCGTTACCTCTGAGCCAAACATGTTCCGTCCATTTCTTGTTTATAGCTAAATACAAGTTCAGAGCGTTACCTCTGAGCCAAACATGTTCCGTCCATTTCTTGTTTATAGCTAACTTTTAAAAAATCACACGTTGGTATTATTTATACGTATTTTAAAATATATAATATATATATATATATAATATATATATATATATATATATATGAAACAGGATAACATGAGAGACGACGGATTAATAAATCCAACTGACCACCCAGAATCTCTTATCTCTTTGAGTTCGCAGTGGGAATGTTCCACTAGACGACCAATTAAATCTTCTTTCTTTCATATAATTCCAAAACGAGTTTAGATTGGCGAGTGCTTTTGTTTGATTTATAGTCTGGGCATCGCGACTATTGTACAGTGCGCCAAATATTGAGACGTTCATTGTCAGGTGGCAACTAAAATAGAATCACAATGATTCGGCGCATGTTTGATCTTCATCGTGATGAGGTCATGAGCTACGATCTGATTGGATGACATTTCAAACTACTCACTTCATGTAACCTTCTTATTTACTAAAACAATGGTATTACACCATTTATCTTTGGGATCATCAAACTCCATTAAAACTCTGTAATAGAGGTAGATGGACTGAAGTCCATTTTCTCGTGTTGCTTTGCACAGTTTTAGTCTCATGTAGGCTGTAGCCCAGCTCCATATACATTGAAATTTGACTAAAAGTCTACAAATACAGTAAAATGAAGTAAATTCTTTAACACAATGACACAATGTCACATTACGAGTATGATTGAATGAAGACGTGATTGGATGATTGGAACCACTCTTCCAATCAACCGATTGGAACATTTTTTACCTCAGCTCAGGAATCATTGACATTGACTTCGGTCCTTCTACCTCTGAAGTATAGAACGGCGTGACGCGCGGTTCTTTACAGGGCCAACATCACAAAAAACAATGGAAAGTGTATCTGTACTGTTTACATCTTGCATCTAACGATAGCTTCAGACGCTTAGTCAACTCAATCGGATTTCTTTTAGAGAAACACAAAACCATTTAATGTTTTCTATTAACCTCAAATATCTATTGTTTCAATTCATGTTCAGCAAAGAAATAAGGTCACGGAACGCATTAATTTTTGCAATATGAATTACAATTAGAGAGCAGAGCGAGTAAGAGGTTAGGCGGAGTAGAAAAAGTATGAAATTATTATAATTCAGGGATAGCACCTGTGTAGTCTTGGCCTTAATGATGATTCACGTAAAACAATGTTTTCATCAATAACAAACCGAGTCCAATATCATGGACGATACACGATAGGACCTCGAAGTAATCGAATAAATATATAGAAAAAATCATTATTGTTTTGAATGGATCGCATAGCAAGAACGATTTTGTCAGAGAATTGTAACAAATGAAATCATGTAAAAATGTCAACTTACCATCCACGCAGAAACGACGATTTCGATGCACAAGTTGTCTTCTTGCTAACCTTGCTCTCCTTTGCTCTCAGTGCATCAGGGTCTTGAATGTATTACTATTATTATTATCTTCGTACGTTTGTATCACAGATGTCCTAGAAGAAAAACATCACGTTTTATAAGGTAGATTAAACCGAGGAAGAGAAGAAAAATAATGTGGGGAGCAATGTGTAACAAAAATTACATTTCAATGAGATGGTAAATCGTATTTTTATAACACTAAGGTAAAAGTGATATAAACTATTCAACTATCGGCACTGTTTTATAAACTGCACTTCAAAATAAACAATTTGTTAAGAAAAACTTTACACACGTATTGATTTTGTTGCGTTTGATTTCGATGACACCTAAGATCTGACTCGTAGTGTTTATAATATTTTATTCTTATCCAAGTCCAAGATTTAGATCCTTGGTCCACACTAAGCTTCTTCCATTGCTCATTTGTGGCGCAATCAACAACGATATACGTGTAACAGTACTCAGTGCCAAAAACTAAGAACGCACGGTTTCAATGATTTCTTGGTTGAAAATAATAGACGAATTAAGCAGACCCACTCTTTGGAAGTGGAGCCAAGAGTGACCACACTTTCCAAACAATATCACATGAAGGAGAAATTTAGAAAACGGGTTCAAGAATCTGAGTTGTTCGTCGGAGATTTTAAAAGCCGGTTCTGAGAAATAGTCGAAGGTTCACTGAAAAATTTGTTGACGCATCTTCAAAACTTTCTTTTTTACGCAGTTCAAAAACGAAAGTTGTAGGTATAAAATAATATAGACTTTGGGTTGGACCAAAGAGATGACTGAAATGGGTGCCACCTAACAGGTTTAAATGGTAAACATATGAAAATACGGAGCTAATATTTTACATTTTAAAAAACAAATATTGAATAGTTCGATTAATTATTTTAAATTTTTTGGTTTTAAACGATATGTAATTCCCGTATTTTCTTGAGCTGACATAATCATCTAAAATAATGTCATAGGTAGTTATGCAATAATTTATTTCATAATTGTAAGACCAGACCAGTTACTTGGCAGAAATAGTTGGCCACTCCAACCATCGATTCATGTCCTGAGAATTATGAAATTGTGAAGAACTGCATTTTGCAAATCGTTGCATGGCATAATTTCGGGCACGCGACGATTTCCTCCATGGTCGTTAGCGTCTACCGTCCGACATGCTTCATGACAACGAGCTTCTTGACAAAGTGGTGGTTCACAGTCATACAGTCATACTAAGTACTTGTATGATAAAAATAGTAAAAGATTTTTAAAAACATATTTGAATATGTTTAATTATTACTGTAGAGGAATTTTGTCGACTCTTCAAAAATTTCCTAATTGATTCTAGTCCACTTCAATTATTCGGTTAATCGATACAAAATATAAACAACAACAAGGATGATGCAATACAATAATAAAATGAGTAATCTTACTTTTTTCGCAGCTGGAAAAGTCTGGTTGAATACTGTTCTAGTTTACTCGAGCAAATCTTCCAAAATAACTAGTCACTCACTTTGGAAAAAGGAATGCCTATATTCAAATTTCATAGAATTTTTGTTTGGCATAGTACTGACTGAAATCTAATAGAACGTTTTAAGCAATCAAATCCGCATTCGAAAATGAACAAGTAAACTTATTGTAGATCACTTTGTTTGATGATTGAGAATAATGCACTGAGTTTGAGCTGCGTATATCGGAATCTTGACTTGCTTCTGAGAAGAATTAAAACATAATGATGAATCTATTGAATTAGAAAAGTCTGTAATCACTGAGTGCACACGTGCAGGCTTCAATATTGTACATGCCATGCCAGACGGACTTACACACTATACTATTTAATATCAGTTGACCGGTGAGCTGACCCATGACATTAGGCACTTACAGCGTTTACATTCATTATAAAGATCACATAAAATATTATTTTCTTTGCGGCAATCTGCCAAAATGTACTTTTCCACGACTAGTTTTCAAAGTCCAGTCAACTTGAATGGAAATGCACCGCTTTCATGGAACGTTTGAAGTTTGAACTGGTCACTTTGAGAGAATATAAAAATATGCTACTCCCTAGTGAATGCAAAAATGAAGTTATTTGATCATGCATAAAATTCATTATCATCACTACAAGGTTGTTGACTTTTGTAGGAAAGAAAATCTTACTCCAATGTGCCATATATCACAGGAAGGAATAGAACATAATTAAGTTGACGAATTCCCGTTCCATTCTTCTGTTTTTGCAGATACTTATAAACGGCCGAGCGCAAATGACACTTTAGCCCCAGTGGTGTAGTCGAGGGTGTACGCGGGTATACGCCGTATACCTAAAAAAGTATTTTCACTGGAAAGTATACCCAAAAACTTAGAAGGGGTATACGCGGGTACCTATACGCCTTATACCTAAAAAAATAGTTTTGCTGAGGAGTGAAGATGTCAAGAATACTTAAAATTTTTGTGGTGTTTTACGTCTAGTTTCATTTCGAAAGCAAAAAACTCAAAAAAGTTAATTTCAAAGAGTCAAAAAAACAAAAAACACCCTGCGGGGCAATGTGGTTCTCTGCCCTCCACCACCCCAAAGTGTCAAATTATAAAATATATTGATTATTTGAACAATATACGCCTCATTACGTCTCAAAATTGATTTTATACAGTCCAAAAACCAAAATACGCCCTGCGGGGCAAGGTCGTGCCAAGCCCCCTACCACCTCAAAGAGTCAAATTTAAAAATATATTGAACTTTTTAACAAAATACGCCATAAAACGTCTTAAATTTGATTTCCCTGTGTCCAAAAACCAAAAAACGCCCTGCGGGGCTGGGTGGGGGGTGCGCCCCCCCCCCTTATTTCGAGGACAATTGTTTTCATTGCCTTGCCCCCCCCCTGGCAGAAATCCTGAGGACGCCCATGGTAGCGTATATCCAAAAAATATATTAGGACTACACCACTGTTTAGCCCACCACACAGATGAGTATCAGTGGTATAGCGACAGAAAAATATTTCGGTTTGCGGAAGGGGGGGGGGGGGGCAGTTGCTTCCCCTCCCCGTGGCACCATCCACTGCACTGGTTTATTCCAAATCGTTGAATTTATATCATACTCGACAACCTATTATAATGCAAGATATTAGCAATGAGATTAGATTTTGCCATCAGCTTGATACAGATATTCCGCCAGCAATCGAAACTATTTGTAGAATCCCAACCATGATAACAACTGAATCAATCCTGATGCTGTATCATTTCATCTTTGTATGTAACACCATCCAAGAGGCAAGAATCATCAACGAAAATATTTTCTTCATACCTACTGTAAATATTTTCTTGGATTGAACAAACAGCAGGAAGAAATGGAAGTTTAAAAACAAAGACAAAGAATTAGTTTGGCATCACATCAAGTTTTATAGAGAAAAATAAGTCACATCAAATACAGAATATAGGTACTGTGCACAAAACACTAGCATTATATAACAGTAGTTTAGCAATAATAACTCTCAAATAAATAGGTAACAAATACTATATGCGTTTAAGTTTAAACAATATTTATTTCTTGTGTTGATTTTCGTAAAATGCAATAAAGAGTGCACAGGCAAGATAAATAAAATTGAAGCAGATGTCAAATAAATTTCATAATCTGATGATTCCATTAATTTACATAATTTGTACACCAGTTAAACAATGGCCAATAACAACAATTCTGTACTATATAAATTTTATTTCATTAAATTGATGTATATCTGTCCAGTGAGCCATTTCATTTCATATCAAGTAAACTCAAGTTTAAGTAAACAGAGGCTACTAATTCTCATTCAGAATGTATACAATTAATATTTTATATGTACAAGAAATTTGGAGAATATTTGCATAATTCAGCCCTGCACAACATAATAATTTAATAACTTACAATTCTCATTCATCAGTAATATCATTTGACGTTATAGTAGTATTGACTAAGACTGCACGCAAATTAATCCATAAAAAATTATAAAACAGCTACAATTAAATTCTTATTTTATACATTACAATTTATAATAAGCTAAAATGTGGATCACACAACAAATTCAGTCCTTATAGCAATATCTAATACAGTATCACATTATCTGATTCTGTAACAAGTAATACAATACTCTTCCTATAGGTAATATAGACAAAATTACAGAGCTTACCTAATAGTAATAGGTAAACATTTAAAATAGCACAGTTTAGAGAATAGTGTTGATTTGTATGTAATAATAACTAATTAGATTAATAGGAATCTATATACGATTCTACCTAGTTATAAATACTTGCCACATATAAAATATGTTATAAAATACAAATGTATGATTTGTAAATTAAGAGACTTCTTGGTTCCAAACGATGTGTAGGTGGATGACTGCAGAGTGGATTCTCACGAACAACGGAATGGGGTTGGGTGATGTACATCGGAGTGGCAACACGTAATACTCTTCTGACTGGCAGATTGATAAATAATTCAAAGTTCTAGGTGGTGGCACGACACAACGCACGAGCAGTTAATTGAAGAGAACGGAGTTGGGATCTTCGTTGTCCATTTGCTTCACGTGTCTGAGGACATCCTTCTTCGTGATAACTCCGAGCAGACGTCTAGAAAGGGAAGACAAAGTCAACACCGCATAAGCGTTTCCCTTGATACAGAGGTGGGGCTGGGAGGGTTTCCTACTATTGACAGTGTCCAGGCTAAAAGAACTAACCACAAAATATGTTGTACGAAAATCTGTTTATGAACAAACAGAAATTAACCTTCGTCAAGTTCTTACGTATTTCAAAATTTCAAAAGACAAAACACACATTTTTTTACAAATATAAATTAAGTGAATATGTTATAAGTTTCAAGTGAAATACTTCCTATAGTGAGTATATTTTATGCAGATGAGCCCACAGAAGGCCAGAACTGATTCCTCTAAATGGGGCTAAGAGGATAAAATAAAATCCTCAGTTACAAAAACTACAATAAAAATAAGTTTATGATGTCTTCGGTCTGAAGAATTACGCTCAAAGGACAAAAGAAAATAAGTGAACTGTCGAACTATATTGCAACCTCCCGCAATGCAAAGTATTGTACACTAAGTAAGATGAGTGAACGAGGCTCACCCATTGTGTGTGACGAGCGTCTGCCGGAGCCCGAGCTTGCGGAACATGTCGACGACCGTCTCCATGGGCGTCTGATCCGTCATGGTGATGGGCGCCATGTCCAGGATCTTCTTCAGCTTCAGCGGCGCGTGCGTCGTCACGGGCATGTTGCCATTGGTCGCAAACAGCACCAGCGACTGGCCGTTGATGCCTTCCACCGTTCGCCGCGCATTCGCTGCAATCACAGTAACACATGCCTTTACTCCACAATCATAGAACAACTGAGACTGATAACACAAGTAGTTTGCTACTACATCTTCATAAAGTGTGAATTTAGACAGCGGAAGCTTGTATAAAATATGAAATCATGCCATGAAAAAAATACATAGGTACACTCAAAAAAACATAAAACGGTATTTTAACAAGACAGATTGGCTGCTTGTCAGGTACCTTGACAATCAATTCTTGTTATTATCAGTGAAATCAGAGATCACCTACTATAGTTAGATGACAAGCAAACACAGAATTCATCGATTAATGATGTAATAAACTCTTTATCAGCCAACCCGGATCTTTCGAACAACATTTATCTTTTGTTAAGTGTACTACTGTAAAAATAGCATAAAAATCAATGAAAATTAAGTTTACTACCAATAAAGTGTTATGTTGCAAATAGGCTTTAAAAGCAAAAACTGCCCTAGAGAAATCCTAAAATATTCACGGCTGTAAAAACCATTAATAACAATTTATTTCTCACAACACAAGACTTGGAGGAAACTATCTAGCTAGTGATGTGTTATGATTTATGAACGATGGTCATGCGTCGATGCGTACCTATAGCCAGGTTGAGATCTCTGCGCAGCACGAAGCCGACGAGGTATTGCGACTCGCGCGACACCACCACCGGGAAACCGTTGTGCTCCGTCTCCTTGAGCAGAGTCTCGACGTCGTCGACTGTCATGGAGTCCTGCGTGAGGACGCTCAGCGGCTCGTTACGTCTGCGCAACATGAACATGGGCTGTGATGCGATGCGAAGGACATTCAACAGAACGAGGTATCCTCGCTACAAACTACATCGGTAGTACATATCAATATATTTTACTAAAAGATTGTAAGAAAACTGGAATGAAAACATTGTTTTTCACCACCACGCCTGTTCACATAAATTTGAGGAGTTAGGTTAGCAATTAAGTTTGAAAAGTTCTCTGAACTAGTAATATGACGTCTAGTTCTAATCAGTGAACTGGCAGATTAGAAAACATGAACATGAAGCCATAAACTAATGAATACTTTCCTAGGAATACAATATTATGGCGCAATTTCAGCGCTTGATAACCACGCCATTCTCGGGCGGCGGTGATGGTTAGTGGCATGCAGTAGGCTGACCTAACACATCCTCCCTGCATGATTGGACACCTGCGCTTTAGCCGTCTAGTGTGTGGTGTATACACATTCACAAGTTAGATAATGAAAGTATTTCAAATTGGCCTCTTAGACATATTTAAAAACTTTTTTTAGCAACAAGCTAAAGTTGTAGAATATCAACATATTGAAATACTTAATAAAACTCAGTGAACTTACTTTGGCTGCATGACATCTGCTGCCAACGACGTGTGAGCGAACTCGTCCTTGCTGTCGAGGAACGGATAGCCGTTGAGCTCGATGTGGGCGTCGTAGATGCCCTGGCGACCGAGCGCGTCGCCTACCCACTTGGACGCCATCGCAGCTGCCATCAGCGGCACGATGTAGCGGACTCCGCCAGTCAGCTCGAACATGATCACAACCAGCGACACTGCAGGAGCACAACATTGCTTTACAACAGGCTTAGAGACAGAAGACAAATGGCAAACAAAACAAAAACTTGCAAGACATGCATCTATGTATCTAAAGAAAGAGAGCCATCTTATGTGGATTCCCTTCTCTAGTGGTACAAATAGTACAAAAAGTTTTAAATATTACATATTGGACAATTTGTTTCTTTTTAATGACAATTGCAGCATGCACCAACATAACGTAGATACGTACTACAAGTTAGGTTTTGCCAATTGAAGGCTACTAGTTACATCCAATAATAAAAGACAATTACTATTGAAGTGAGGTGCCTCAGCATTTTTAAAGATGCGTAAAAAGTTGACAGTCGATACATTAGATTTCAGCTCCTAACTCTATGAGCATATCTTTATGTTAGTCTTTACTCTTCCTATTTCCTTATAATTTGTATGTCAATAGCGATTAAATAATAAATAACACTTTAGTTTTGACATTCAGGATTAAAAGATCAACTTATACTATAATGGATTGATCTTTGTTCCCATTTATTACAATGATTCGTGGATAAAATAAATAGAGTCTAGAGACATCAGATGGTTGGAAACTTATACGAACGAGTTTAGTTTGAGAGCTGATGGTTCATGCTGGCGAGCTCACCTGTCATGCGCGTGACACCGCCCAGCACCGCAGCTGCCCCCACCATCGCGTACAGCCCCGGCGTGATGCAATCCTCGCCCGAGGAACACTCCCCGCTGAACATCCAGATGTGCGGGTAGTTGTACGCCAGCTGCTCCATGCCGATGCCGACGATGCGGCCCGTGATGGCGCCGAGGCAGAGCGACGGGATGAACAGACCGCACGGCGCCTTGAAGCCGAACGTGAACACGGTGGCGACGAGCTTGAACACGAGCGCCAGTCCGAGCAGCCACACGGCCTTGTACACGCCTGGCCCGGCGGCGGCAAACTCAATCGAGTTGACGTCCGTGAAATTGCGGTTGTAGTCACTGAGGAGGGGGAGAACACAGGAGTTATAGACGGAGGTTATTAGATGATATTGATGAAAAACCTTTCAGTCTTTCCTGGTTTAAACACTAAAGTTTATTCACGTTTAGAATAGCAAGTCGATCACGTCATTCATTGGTCGGTCACATGAACACTGCCCTGTCAATGGCAAGACTCTCTTCTTTGGTTTATTGAAATTGTATAGTATAAAGTATGTGAAATACACACTTTTTAATAGTAGAAAATATTAGAAAACTTCAATAAAATTGATTTATCTTTATCTACAGTCGTCTTGTACAAATTCTTTGATAATTGATATTTACATGTGTAGGTTTACAAATGCTCGCTTGACCACAGTAGTACACGGGCTTGCTATTCTAAACGTGAACGAACTTTATATACCCATGAATAATATATACACATAGGTAGGTACATAATAATAATCAGTTCCAATCAACGCCAGTTTTAGAATTTTGAAGGCTGCTTACTGAAATAGTACAATATCTTTTCGATGATTATTGTTAAAATAATTGACCATTTTGATTCAAGTCACTTGTTAAGATTGTCATCAATTATCATTATAATTCCAAATATAGGTAGATTTGGAAACACAAACAAACACAACTGCCCACTACACAATTTGGGTTGCTTCGAGTTTGACTGAGAAATAATGAACGTTGCTGTACATTAAATGGTGTTGTAGGATAACAATAATGTTGTATTATTTACTCGAAGTGAATAGATGTTAAAACTTATGCTGGGACATACCTAGCTATTCTAGATTTTGCTACTTAACAACATTTTTACTACAGAAAGGTACCTGATTAAGTCCTTTTGTTCTGGGCACAAAAGAAGTAAACGTACCAGAGATAGTCCGAGTTCGAGACGCCGCACTGACTGAAGAGCAGGTAGATGAGTTGACTAGTGTTCATGCGGGTGTACGGGTTGGGGAACGCGATGATTGCGGTCACCACGGCAACCACCATCACTTCCGTCACCGGGTATTGGCCCAGCTTGGACGTCTTCCGATAGCGGCACCAGAACAAGTTCGCCTTGATGAAGATGGCAGCGATCACACCCTGGATAAGACATATTCACATCAGTTCAGCACAGAACCAACACTCCTTATTTATGAATGTTTTACATGAATTTGCTTGCAGTGGGTAGAGTTATGACATGATAAATAAAATGTTTTATATCTCAAGTAGATGCATTAGTGCCTGATAATTTGCACAGTCAAGTGTGCTCAGCTGATTGATTATATGTTAGATGGAAAAACACTAAACAGTTATTTGTCGACTTACTACATTGCTCGACATGGTTGTACAAACTTTTTTAGAATCAAATCAACTTTTGGGAAATACATACCTACAACTTGTTTCATGTTGATATTTAAACTAATTAATTAATCAATCATTTTAGATCTGATCAATGTCAAGATATTACATTCTAAAGACTCAAGAACCCAGAAACAAAGATGAATCCAGTTTGATAATGTCTTCGCCTCACCCCAATGATTCCGAGCCCAATGAACGGCACGAGTTCGAAGAATATCCACGGCTTGTTGTACTCGACGTAGAACAGAACGGAGTGCTCGTTGCCGAACGGATTGATAGAACGCAGGATGAATGCGGCCACGAGTGCGCAGAAGAACGAGCGCCACAACGTTTTCAGCGGGAAATAGTAGCTCACCTGTTGACAGCACACTTTGTTGATCAATGCCGGTCAATAAGAACACGGTACTGACCTACAAAACTCTACTCTCTTTTATATCATTTTCCTTTTTTTTCTCCACATGTTATGCCTAGCATTTCGAAAAATTAAAATTAAAACATAAAATGAAATAATAAATGCATGGACTAACTAACCCACCTATAAATGTATACATTTTTTTAGTATTATAGTAGTTACTTAGTGGATCATTATAGGTAAGAAAGATCGAACAGGCAAAGACAACAATGCGATTTTTGTAGAGATCAAGTTGGCTACATACTGAAATCCTAATGAATTATCAGTCAATGTCATTTCCTTCACAAATCAAAGGAACTTGATAGAAATACAATCATAAGTAGACGACTAATCCTGTAGTCTGACAGATTTGATAAGAAGTGGGTAGAGAGAAGATAGGGGTCAGATAAAACTACAGTAAACCCTCATTATTTCGAACTTCAATAATTCGAATTTAGGGGTAAATTCGAACTAGGTGGATGGTCCCAGTGTTCAGTATAGGCTTTACAATGTTAAATAATTTTGATAAATCGAATTTTAGGTTATTTCGAAATTCGAACTGAATTTTGGTCCCAGCCCATGTTATAACTTGCATACAGTTGTTTTAATTCGAACTTTGCAAAAGGATTGACAAAATAATCGCGAACAAACTTCGAAAAAAAAACTAAAACTACACATTTCCAATGTTTCCAATGGCGTCACGTCACAAAGAGAGTAGTCAAACTGCTCTCTGTTGTGTTGGGGTGGGGGAAGTGTAGGTCTAGTCTCTTTAGTATACAGGTTAGCCTACCCTGGAACACTTTAGGCGGGAATATTCAAACTTCATTCAACATTTTGAAAGCATTTGGCCGCGTATATAGTGCGAGTTAACTTTTGAAGGCAAAAAATAATGAATCAACATCGCGTTATATCAAATCAATAGGTAAGTACTAAAAAAAAAAAAAAAAAAAAAAAAAAAATTTTATTTTTTTTATATTTCGAACTTTTTTAATTCGAACTGGGATTTTTTGGGTCCCCTTGAATTGGAATTAACGAGGGTTTACTGTATAAATTACTCAAGTTGAGTCACAAAGAACTAAGATTACGTGTCACATCATTTATCCTGCAAATTCATACTTGCCACTTGCTATCAGTTAGTAAACTATAGATGCAAATTGAATACCATTACCAAACAACACCTAACTATTCTTCTACATTCAATAAACAATAATAGTAGGTAGTTCGTTGTGATTTGTCCTCTTAATTTGTTGTAAAATTTAATTCCTTATACTCCTCAGCATACAAATCCGAGGTCATAAACTACCTTCGTGGGAGAAGTATTCCTTAAAACCTCCCATCAACTGACCTCCTCAAGACTGAAGAGAACTCCACCGATGGGAGCGCCGAATGCCACGGACACCCCCGCCGCAGCTGCCGCCGACAATATCTCCCTCTTCTTGGCCTCGTTGCGGCCGTACTTGGGGAAGAGGTAGGAGAGGATGTTGCCAATGCAGCAGGCGATGTGAACCATGGGCCCTTCCTTGCCGAGACTCAGACCCGCAGACACCGACAGCATTATTCCCACGGACTTGATGATCAGCGTCCACTTGCCGAGGTAGCCGCGGATGATGAACCCGCTTAGTATTGTCTTGATCTGGACAACAATGACAGACCGATTACTATGAGGCTGATGTAATGATGATTATAGATGAGAAATATGCTAGATGTGTAATGTAATTGATAAGTGATTTTGTGCAAGTTTTACTGACCCGTACACTCTGGAAATCATGTGAAACCAAAACAAAGGGATTTGCAAATGACCAAGGTGTGGTACATTTACTTTATCGCACGATACTTCTATCAATTTTGACAGCTATTTCAAATTAGTCTTAAATATCAGTAAGTTTTTAAATTCCTCATTGATTTTGCTAAAAAAACATGTAATATTAATATATGATGTATTGGTTTCAAAGAGCATGAAAAATAACAACTTGTATGTCGCCTCACCTCGGGAATACCGGATCCGCAGGCGTACGGAGCGAACATGCGCACCAGAGCTGCAGCCAGTCCGCCGAACACCAACGCCCAGATGATGTAGAACAAGTACGACACGATGTACGGACCGACGCCTTCCCGAGCCTCACCGAACACTTCGGGCCAGGTCCACCACTGCAACACAACACTTTGGTTCATGGCGGGTCAAATAACTTGGCCAGTTCAGAGGTGTGACGAGAAGGAGCAACATCGATTACAAAGGAGGAAGTGGCTATTCGCATTCACTTTAGTGACACTATAATCAGCCCAAATTACTGTATTTCTTGTCTCACTTCAGGATTTCATGGTTTATTATAATAATTAATGTTGATGGTTATAGATAATAGGTAATAGAAAAGAGTAGAACATGATTAGAAATTATAAGGTAAGGAATTATATTTTAAAAAACCCACCCTCATCAATCATCATGATAATTGATAATATTGATTTCCCTTCATCTAATGCAGAATTACCCATACTTTTTAGGTATGTAGATGGAGGAAAACAACTTCAGAAAATTAACAACTATTTTCCTCCAAATCCCTTTGACCTTTAGAATAGGAGGAAATGGAATGAAGATGTTGAAGGTCATCAAATAGGACTTACTACAATTGATACTGCGCTATTGGTGTTGAATCAGTGTTTCCAACTGTTCAAAAGTTAATTATGACCACCTTTCTGAGTAGCTTAGATAACTTGAGTGTTTGTTTTGATTAATGATTATCAAATTAAACTAGAGAAATAAACAATTATTGGGGTATACAGGCATCCTACCAGTTTTTATGCCAAATAAATAATGTTTCATTAGTACAAGATTCAAGTGTCAACTAGTAAATGATATGAATGAATGAATGTGTGAAGTAACAAGTTGCTCACCTGGGAACAGTTGCCGTTGTCGAATGTCGTCTCGTTGGACGACCAACAGCACTGCTCTCGGTTGAGCCAGAACGCTTGCGGACAAATGCCGAACTTCAGATCAGACATCCAGCTGGCTCCGATGTCGATCACACCGGCTATCGCACCTGGAAAGATAAACTCAACATTAGAGGATCTTAAGCATTACATTTCATATCAGTTCATTTACAGGTTAACCGACTTCGTTTTACAGTTTGTGTTATATTAAAATAATAATGGCTTATAATAGATTATGTATTAATTATTTAATCATTTGATTATTTTCTTGCTTCCTTTCTTTTCTTACAAAGTACTTAACATACTATGTGACGACGTTAAGTGCATAAAGATATCACAATTTCAACTTGAACTAAACAAAATATTGTTTTAAGTCAGATGAGAAAATTCAAAATGTTATGAGAAATTTTATGAGAAAATGGAACAATTGTAGCAAAATCTTTTACAAGTGATTTCCCATACAAGTGTAGGTAGTAGTTGCATGACAATTCCGTGTTGTGTTGAATGGCTCACCTGTGAATAGGCCCACTAGCAGCACGCACACCCAGCCCGACCAAGCGTCATGAGCCCCCTTGATCAAGTCCCATATCGAGTCCTGACGCTTCTTCACAATGTACCGATGTCTCATGCGATCTCGCGCAATGTCTCGCTGCCAGTCGATAGTGTGGAAATCGTCATATTGTCCGATGCCAGGAATATCATCCGAATCACCTGGATTCAACCAAATATTCATTACAATTGGAAAATGTAATTTTGTTTCTAGTAGGTATATGCCAATCTAGTTTTTAGTTTTACTGTTTGGAACAATATAAACAGCTCGTTAGAACATACAGTTTGTTTTTCCTATGCATGAACTCTCTACAGACCGTGCCACCGTCAGTTGTTCTGTAAGGCCGAGAAAGACAGTTCATTGCAAGGTGAGCGCGCAATGAAGTCTTTCTCGGCCTAGCAGAACAACTGACTGTGGCTCCATCTGGTAAGAGTTCAAACATAGGAAAAACGAACTGTACTTATCATATTTATTTGTAAGTTGTATCTAATCTATTTTGAAAAAAAAATCTTGTATGATGATAAGTAGTCAGCTGAATTAGCAAAAATTACTAGCCTTTCTTAAAAATATGGAAAAGTTACACTAAAATAAAATACATTTAGGTACTCAACACTACAACCAAACTACAACGTAGAAAGCAAGCATTGAAAGATAATCTTGACAAACAACAATGAATATTTTATCCATGCCTTACCTTGCATTCCCATGAATGAAATCCCACCTTAAAGAAACAACACTTTGCTTAAAAGCTATCATTCTAAATCCATTGATTTCAGTCAATATCACAGAAAGCTAAGTACAATCACAACTCACAAGCAAGCTAAATCAATGTTAACATGCTCCGTCAAGTGACAATGTCACGAAATCGTTTGGCGATGAAGCAAAGGAAAGAGTATAATCATAAAAGGTTGAAAGAAAGAGTCGCTAGAGGAGTGAGAAAGTGCACTACGGTTCAACTAAAAATTATAACAGGAGTTAAATCAACTTACCACTCGGGCCTGGATGGCCGGAGTATTTTATAGACGGAGCTTGAAGGGAAACGAAAATAAATTAAATTAAAGAGTGAAAAACAAGCAAATTTCAGGCATGTGCATGGCTGTGTCACTCTTTCAGGCAATGAAGGTGGCACTAAGTCTTTAGAGATTGAAATAATTATTTAGCTAGAAGCAATGTTCAGAAATTACTATCTACTGTGTAACAGAGAGCACACAGTATACATTAGCGGTACCTAGTTAACTTTTTCTTAACCAGCCTTAAGCTTGATTTACACGGGTCAATGTATTGATCAATACATTGAGTTGACCCGTGTAAATCAAGCTCTATGTAGAAAGTTTACAACAAGTCACGTGGGAAGCAGTGCATGTTCATTCTAAGCAACAAGTGCAGGGTGATCATTTTAACGGTGCAATAGGGAATACATTCATTTTGAATAGTTACAATTTATATAAAAATTAGGTAAGTAGGTACCTAGTTAACTTACATTTCAATTCTGAGGAAACATTTCACATTACAAAGCATATGTTGCACAGTAAGCTAAGGTAATATGTGGGGAAACATGTAGGTTACGTACTACCAAAACAACTTTGTAGAAGTACCTCTCTAGTAGTTAACTTAGTTCGATTGATAGGTAATTAATTTCCTATCTCATGTAATACAGGGTTGAGTAGTTTAAAACATAGGTAACATGTAGGTACCTATAACAATGAATTATGAGAAGATAGCCAGAATATTTCAGTTACGATTGATGGACTCACAATTTGCAGCCATTTGTTCTTCCTCACGAATAGTCGTCTCCGTGACGGTACCAGAAGTTTGTATGTCAATCATATCATCGTCTGATGCAGAACTTAATGAGAAGTTGCGCCTTTGTCTACGACTATTTTGACCATTAACTGTCTGTTGCAAAAGAGAGAATCGTTCAGATATCATTTTCAGGTAGGATAACACAATTTAGTGGGATTGCTTCTAATCAATACAGACAACACACTACAGCTGTGAAGTTGAAAAGCAAGGATTACTATTGTACAGGGAACAGAATTCCAGTGTAAAAATTAACTGATCTACGCCCAGACATTGCAAAAACTATAAAGCAATTTGATACTATCTGGCAACGTAACAGATGTGGTTATCACAGATATTGAAAGCTAGTAATGCACGTTTCCATATGCTAGAATTGGATCGAACTTGGGCAAATCTAGTCGTCTGTAAGTTCCGATTCAAACTGGGAAGCACTAGTTGAACACATTTTAGCTATTATTAGTGACAAGTGCGACAAGTTCAAGTTGTAAGCTGGGAATGGTGATCAACTTACCGAACCTTCCAATGCTTGGTAAGAAGTAGGAGAGTTCATAGGAATTGTATTTGAAGCTGCATGACTCTTCAGTGGGTCTTTTTCCATTTCATATAACATAAAAGAATCTACAAATGAAATAGATCATTTGCAATTTAGTTATGTAAAGCCTAGTGACATAAAAGAAGATGTCATTATGTCATGACACGTATAAAAGGTGTCATGGCGTCTTCACACTTGCTGGAGATGAGATGACACAAGATACCTTTTCTTATTATAACGCGCAATAAGATCAAAGAATTTCGAAATTTAACCTACCACATTCATGGTGATTGAGTACAAGACCACAAATTATGTTAAAGACTATAAAATATACTAATAATTATCAGTAGACTAAATTATGAGGAATAATCTCGAACTACTGATATGCTGCAAGGTTGATCATATGTTGCACACTGCAAGTCAAACTGCAACTGAATGAACTGTCAAAATCGAAATTTCCAAAATGATTTTGGTTAACATTTTATTACAAAGTCACATTAGTTTAAAATATTACTTATAGAATAAAACAAATTGATGGCAACCGAAGATAGTTGTACCTTTTGTTAAACTAGTCATAAGAAAAATATTATGTTATTGACTCATCTGTCAAACTCTAAGAAAAGTGCGGGAGATTTGAGTCTGTGCAAGTCTTCAACCTTCTTCAACCTACCGATGAATAATATGAAAGGCTAACCAAATTGATACATCACGCAAGGGTAATTAAAATTTCAAGTAAGTCAAAATTATCGTTCCTTTTCGCAATCATTAACGTTATTAATTTAAAATAATATTACTGGGTGAATAGTAAATAGATAGATAATATGTAGCTACCTTTGCATTGGAGCTACGATGATTCATGTGATATAATTCCAATGTACACAACAAATACTAGAGCAGTGCAGTAGGTAATATGCCAAAATTGTACACTCTCAACTGACCAGTGACCATGTCGACACGGTCACGTCATTCTAACCTTCAAATCACATAGGGCTTTAAAACGGAACATAAGCTTTTAAAAACAAATCGATTTACCGTCTTCCTTGTCGTCTTGAAACCAATCTATCTCCTCTTGGCTGAACTTAGCGTTCATTGTGACGCGATTCCATACGTAACGTTCTAAAAGAGATTATAATAAAATGACTCAGACTGAATGTGATGAACCTCATGGACGAACGGAGAACTAATTGCCGGTGGGGAACCTCTTTATCAGCGATCTGTGAGACTGATAGAGTATAACTTTGTGTTTTGTCACAATAACAAGGCTGACTGACTGCCTACAACCATGTTGATAAGAATGGTGGAGCAAGTTGCATACACACAAGGGGACTGATTCTTGCGGTTCTCTGTGGGCTACGGAGCAAGTTTATTTTTTCGTGGTTTTCCTCAATCGAAAGGCACTAATGAAATGAAATGAAATACACCCATTTCTACATATATTAAGCCACGATCTCCTTCCTCCCTCTCCCCCAAGGCTAAAGAGAATAAAAAAACTACAATAAAAATATTACGAGCCGGGAAGAGAATCTAGAGAAAAAAGCTTAATTTTCTTGAATGCTTTTTTTTTTCAAGTATGCTTTTTTACAACTTTTAAGTGGTCAAATTCCACTGGTTTTGACATTCTTTTTTTGACAATTTGAAAACTGTAAGAACGCACAAATATTCCTTAATGGAGCCTTTTCTGTGGATTCTTTCATGATACAGAAAGTATTTGCAATTCGGTATTGACGGAACTGCTAAGTTAGAGCTGGAATTACTATCAATATTTTGTTAAATTGAGAAATAATTTTTACGTATGAGGTTGGTTGGTTCTTATAATCAACCCTTCAATCCCATATGCTCGCCATCTGCGTTTGCCCCTGTGTTTACGTCTGGATAAACAAGTTTTGAAAAGGAATTAGAATTTTGCAAGCAATTTATGTGACCGCGGGTGTACTACATCGTACCTTATTTTCATATTTGTTGAACAGCTTTATGAGTCATCATAATAGGCAAATTTTAACTCTTCCTTGCCATATTTTTATTGCAAAACAAAATTAAAATGTGAACCTCTATAGTGTAGAGAACCCGAAAGTACTAGAAGTTAGAACCTGTTGCAATTGGGAACAGAAGTCATCCGTTTGAATAAAATAAAATGAGAAATCTGGTTTCTATCGATTGAAAATCTCAATCAACATCATAAAAACTTGAAAGTTAGTATTTTTATAACATACTTCCCACTCGGAAGGTGCCGGGTTCAATTCTCGTGGATATCATCATTGACTGAATTTTTGTGTGAATTCACTCTTCATGCTTGGATTTTGTCATAATGTTGTTTAGATGGAGAAAGGTTTGGGAAGGTGGAAGGTGGAAGAGTCTTCGAAGTCAATCCTCGATCGCGGGAATTGAACCCAGGTGCTTTCATACTATTACCATAGAATAACCATCCTCCTTTAGTCTATGCTATTAATTACCCTTGAGTATAGAACCCCTTATTACTAAAACAAAATACTTAAATTTCAGTCTTGCAAATTTCAATTAATGTCAACTACCATTTAGGCTAGAAAACGGAGTTTATCGTTATCTATATTTCTTAGTCTGACGTAGGCAGCAATATTATCAGCAGCCCTAATTATTATAAATTATAATGCACTGTTTTTGTTTTCATATAGTTTTGACGTCCTGACCCTTCGGCCGTTCTTGGGCTGCGACTCTGTCTCTTTATATTCAAATTTGAAGAAACATTCTCTATTCCTGTTTATCCAAAAGAATAATTGATCTTCATTGACATCAGAAATATATTTGCTACAATAATATTGAATACAGTCTACATTCTCATAGACTTCCTTTACAAAGTTATTATCGATACGATATGCTATGAACCATTTCGAACTCGTACTATTTTATTATACTGATGACCTCCTTTGCTCAGACACCATCACCTAAATTACAAGATTCTTGTCAATTAATTAATTAATTAATAGCTAGTATCACCTGAACTTGATAATAAGTTATGCAAATCTATTTTCGTGCCGTCTAAACAGGTAAGATGAAAGGCGCTTCTTTTTATGTTAATCAACTGTCAGCGAGCGGCCATATTGGGAAGTATCATTGTTTATATTTACTACTTTGAACACGGAGGTCAACTTGTGATCTTCCTATCATGTGATTCACACCCACTGCCAGGGCAAAGGTCAAAGGTTGACAGTGATTTGAATAGCTGCCAAAGTATATTTTTGCAGATGCTATTTATGTTTGAATTAGAATTGTGATATACCTTCTTTAGCACAGATTTCATTGGTGAAATCTAGACATTGTGAAGGAGAATTTATGGCTCTTTTTGTGGTGCTTTTAGGTCAAACCATTTGAAACGGTTTTACTTTGAGCAGCTAAATATTGAAGTATTAAAGTGATGATATTACCAGAAAGCAGGCTTAATAAGTTCCTAAAATAAGTGAGAATGTACTGAAAATCATAAAATAAATTTAACCACAAAATTTGTTCTGTTGCTGTTGACTTAATGTTTCTGAATTTCGCTGGAGAAAGAATCGAATCTAAAGAACAGAGTTTCTTTATTTTGATCTTTTTAAAAAGATGTTTCAGTAGACAAATCCAGCGAACTCTTCCTAGAGATGAAATTCTAGGTAAATGAAATGCAGTGAATATTTGGAAATATAAGAAGATTTTAGAAAACTCAAGTTGCATGATAATGAAACGCACTTGAATTGAAACCTATGTATGATTCATAGAAAGAAGAACATGATGCTGATTATTGAGTCATAAGAGTAAATATGACGCTATATTTATAAGAGGAAGGACGAAGTCGAAACCACAATTTGTAGTGTGACCCAAGGTGCATGCATGGATAATGCAATGATAATCACAATGTAGGGTGAATATTGTTATGGTTTTATGTAGGTGCTTCTTGTATGGCAATAAGATGTTGTATTATTACTTTTACCTAACTTTAAAGTTTAAGCTCCATATCTTTGCTCTTAGCTTTTATTTTATTGTTGCCTATTGTGTAATAATGACGTGAATATGTGTAAAGATCTTCAGTCAAGAAACAATCTGAATTGAATTGAAATTGAATTGAATTGAAGACTGAGCTGGATATATTATTTTAAGGCGATAGAGCTGAAAAAAGATACGAGGCTTTCGATTTTGAATGTAACAGCTCACACCACACCTTAGGTTATACAAATATATGTGTTTAGCGATACAAAAGAGCATTCTCAAACAACTTATTTTATTTCACAAAGTCTATCTTCAACCCCAAAAATGCGGAGGATTGAATCCTCTCCCAATGTGACATTTATTTATATTTGAAGAATGTTTATCCTCGTTGACTGCCTCATTCTGTAATATAATTCAGATTTGGATTAGTGTTGATCGACAACAAGGTAGCATCAAATAGGAAATATATCATGTGGAGTAAAAATGTTGCGCCATCACCACAAGCTTTTTACTCAACATTTTCATATACAATTTAATTATAATTTGTTAATTTTTCACCAGAGGTGTCAAGTTCGATTCCCGCGGCCGTCATTTCTGACTGATAGGATTTTAGTGGTTTATCTCAGTCGAGAGCTCTACTACATAAAGCCATGACCTCCTCCTTCCCAGCGCCCATCCTTACCCTTTCTTCATCATAATCTTCTAATATCATTATCCATCGTCATTAGTGTGAATTAATCAGCAGCTTAATTAAAATGTGCGAACAACCTTAATTAGGACTGTACACACGTAAGAAAAAAAATTCAGAGAGAAAAACTTAGAAGTCTCTCATTATTTACATTCCAAACATGTTGAATAATCAATCAATTGACCATGAAAAAATACGTAACGACACCAGATTGCTCTCCCACTTGACGTCGTGGTTGTAAACGCATTCAACTCTATCACACCTACGTATGCAAACAAGTTGGTTTGTATAAAAGACACTCTCTACTTTGGGGCCACTCAGTCTGCTGTTTGGAGGTCAGACTCAGAAGTAAGGACGACACTGTCGTACTTTGTCGATCTCATGGCGATTACAGTGATTATATTGTTGTTGTCTCTCTCAGGATGTGTGTTTTCTAAAGTATATGATAGGTGTGAGTTGGCGAATGAGCTGAAAAATGTCTACAAATTTCCGGAGGAACAAATAGCAACTTGGGTAAGTTATACGTTTATCGTTTTTTTTTTGTAAAATTTCCATAGAGTCAAATATCTATAAGCATCTTGAAATTATAGAAATATTATTAGTGAAATGAGGCTACAACTGAACGCAGTCCAATTGCAGCTGGAATGAACCAAAACCGATAACGCATGGTATAAATAATAAAGATATGTGAGAAATGTTTTTTCACTGAAAACAGATTGGGTGATGATATTAAAATACCAACTGCAAATTGAAAATATTGGCTAACTGTGGGATTTGAACCCACGTCGATGAATTGCCGGTCCAGTGCTCTGACCACTAAGCTTAGATCAAATATTTTCAATTTGCTATTGGTAAATAAAGTTATAAGCTTTATAAGGGACATAATGCAATGACGCAGACTTATAGTGTTCCTTATGGACAGGACGACTAACAGTAAGGCCTCATATGATAAAATAAAACACATATAATTATCAAATAATACATTACAATTTTGTATTAAGGTAAATACCACTTGTTATAAAAATTTAACCATAAAGTACTAGAACGTTTGGGATGTGGTACAATCCCGAGGCCTTGGTTCAATTCGCGCCTACATCTTCCCTGACTGAGAAGTTACTTCAGTCGGTGTTCCTCCTGCTAAAGTTGAACTGGGACTGGGACGTCTGGACGGACTGGGACATGAACCGGGACGGCCGCGGGGACCACGGGCTGTTCCAGATCAGCGACTTGTTCTGGTGCTCGCCTGGTGTTGCTCCTGCTAATATGTCACGTGTCACAGGTGTGCATCGCCCGCCATGAGTCTGAGTTCAACACCAGTGCAGTGGGACACATGAACCGGGACGGCCGCGGGGACCACGGGCTGTTCCAGATCAGCGACTTGTTCTGGTGCTCGCCTGGTGTTGCTCCTGCTAATATGTGACGTGACACAGGTGTGCATCGCCCGCCATGAGTCTGAGTTCAACACCAGTGCAGTGGGACACATGAACTGGGACGGCAGCGGGGACCACGGGCTGTTCCAGATCAGCGACTTGTTCTGGTGCTCGCCTGGTGTTGCTCCTGCTAATATGTGACGTGACACAGGTGTGCATCGCCCGCCATGAGTCTGAGTTCAACACCAGTGCAGTGGGACACATGAACTGGGACGGCAGCGGGGACCACGGGCTGTTCCAGATCAGCGACTTGTTCTGGTGTTCGCCTGGTGTTGCTCCTGCTAATATGTGACGTGACACAGGTGTGCATCGCCCGCCATGAGTCTGAGTTCAACACCAGTGCAGTGGGACACATGAACTGGGACGGCAGCGGGGACCACGGGCTGTTCCAGATCAGCGACTTGTTCTGGTGCTCGCCTGGTGTTGCTCCTGCTAATATGTCACGTGTCACAGGTGTGCATCGCCCGCCATGAGTCTGAGTTCAACACCAGTGCAGTGGGACACATGAACTGGGACGGCAGCGGGGACCACGGGATGTTCCAGATCAGCGACTTGTTCTGGTGCTCGCCTGGTGTTGCTCCTGCTAATATGTGACGTGACACAGGTGTGCATCGCCCGCCATGAGTCTGAGTTCAACACCAGTGCAGTGGGACACATGAACTGGGACGGCAGCGGGGACCACGGGCTGTTCCAGATCAGCGACTTGTTCTGGTGCTCGCCTGGTGTTGCTCCTGCTAATATGTGACGTGACACAGGTGTGCATCGCCCGCCATGAGTCTGAGTTCAACACCAGTGCAGTGGGACACATGAACTGGGACGGCAGCGGGGACCACGGGCTGTTCCAAATCAGCGACTTGTTCTGGTGCTCGCCTGGTGTTGCTCCTGCTAAAATGTCACGTGACACAGGTGTGCATCGCCCGCCATGAGTCTGAGTTCAACACCAGTGCAGTGGGACACATGAACTGGGACGGCAGCGGGGACCACGGGATGTTCCAGATCAGCGACTTGTTCTGGTGCTCGCCTGGTGTTGCTCCTGCTAATATGTGACGTGACACAGGTGTGCATCGCCCGCCATGAGTCTGAGTTCAACACCAGTGCAGTGGGACACATGAACTGGGACGGCAGCGGGGACCACGGGCTGTTCCAGATCAGCGACTTGTTCTGGTGCTCGCCTGGTGTTGCTCCTGCTAATATGTCACGTGACACAGGTGTGCATCGCCCGCCATGAGTCTGAGTTCAACACCAGTGCAGTGGGACACATGAACTGGGACGGCAGCGGGGACCACGGGCTGTTCCAGATCAGCGACTTGTTCTGGTGCTCGCCTGGTGTTGCTCCTGCTAATATGTGACGTGACACAGGTGTGCATCGCCCGCCATGAGTCTGAGTTCAACACCAGTGCAGTGGGACACATGAACTGGGACGGCAGCGGGGACCACGGGATGTTCCAGATCAGCGACTTGTTCTGGTGCTCGCCTGGTGTTGCTCCTGCTAATATGTGACGTGACACAGGTGTGCATCGCCCGCCATGAGTCTGAGTTCAACACCAGTGCAGTGGGACACATGAACTGGGACGGCAGCGGGGACCACGGGCTGTTCCAGATCAGCGACTTGTTCTGGTGTTCGCCTGGTGTTGCTCCTGCTAATATGTGACGTGACACAGGTGTGCATCGCCCGCCATGAGTCTGAGTTCAACACCAGTGCAGTGGGACACATGAACTGGGACGGCAGCGGGGACCACGGGCTGTTCCAGACTTGTTCTGGTGCTCGCCTGGTGTTGCTCCTGCTAATATGTGACGTGACACAGGTGTGCATCGCCCGCCATGAGTCTGAGTTCAACACCAGTGCAGTGGGACACATGAACTGGGACGGCAGCGGGGACCACGGGATGTTCCAGATCAGCGACTTGTTCTGGTGCTCGCCTGGTGTTGCTCCTGCTAATATGTGACGTGACACAGGTGTGCATCGCCCGCCATGAGTCTGAGTTCAACACCAGTGCAGTGGGACACATGAACTGGGACGGCAGCGGGGACCACGGGCTGTTCCAGATCAGCGACTTGTTCTGGTGCTCGCCTGGTGTTGCTCCTGCTAATATGTGACGTGACACAGGTGTGCATCGCCCGCCATGAGTCTGAGTTCAACACCAGTGCAGTGGGACACATGAACTGGGACGGCAGCGGGGACCACGGGCTGTTCCAGATCAGCGACTTGTTCTGGTGCTCGCCTGGTGTTGCTCCTGCTAATATGTCACGTGTCACAGGTGTGCATCGCCCGCCATGAGTCTGAGTTCAACACCAGTGCAGTGGGACACATGAACTGGGACGGCAGCGGGGACCACGGGATGTTCCAGATCAGCGACTTGTTCTGGTGCTCGCCTGGTGTTGCTCCTGCTAATATGTGACGTGACACAGGTGTGCATCGCCCGCCATGAGTCTGAGTTCAACACCAGTGCAGTGGGACACATGAACTGGGACGGCAGCGGGGACCACGGGCTGTTCCAGACTTGTTCTGGTGCTCGCCTGGTGTTGCTCCTGCTAATATGTGACGTGACACAGGTGTGCATCGCCCGCCATGAGTCTGAGTTCAACACCAGTGCAGTGGGACACATGAACTGGGACGGCAGCGGGGACCACGGGATGTTCCAGATCAGCGACTTGTTCTGGTGCTCGCCTGGTGTTGCTCCTGCTAATATGTGACGTGACACAGGTGTGCATCGCCCGCCATGAGTCTGAGTTCAACACCAGTGCAGTGGGACACATGAACTGGGACGGCAGCGGGGACCACGGGCTGTTCCAGATCAGCGACTTGTTCTGGTGCTCGCCTGGTGTTGCTCCTGCTAATATGTGACGTGACACAGGTGTGCATCGCCCGCCATGAGTCTGAGTTCAACACCAGTGCAGTGGGACACATGAACTGGGACGGCAGCGGGGACCACGGGCTGTTCCAGATCAGCGACTTGTTCTGGTGCTCGCCTGGTGTTGCTCCTGCTAATATGTCACGTGTCACAGGTGTGCATCGCCCGCCATGAGTCTGAGTTCAACACCAGTGCAGTGGGACACATGAACTGGGACGGCAGCGGGGACCACGGGATGTTCCAGATCAGCGACTTGTTCTGGTGCTCGCCTGGTGTTGCTCCTGCTAATATGTGACGTGACACAGGTGTGCATCGCCCGCCATGAGTCTGAGTTCAACACCAGTGCAGTGGGACACATGAACTGGGACGGCAGCGGGGACCACGGGCTGTTCCAGATCAGCGACTTGTTCTGGTGCTCGCCTGGTGTTGCTCCTGCTAATATGTGACGTGACACAGGTGTGCATCGCCCGCCATGAGTCTGAGTTCAACACCAGTGCAGTGGGACACATGAACTGGGACGGCAGCGGGGACCACGGGATGTTCCAGATCAGCGACTTGTTCTGGTGCTCGCCTGGTGTTGCTCCTGCTAATATGTGACGTGACACAGGTGTGCATCGCCCGCCATGAGTCTGAGTTCAACACCAGTGCAGTGGGACACATGAACTGGGACGGCAGCGGGGACCACGGGCTGTTCCAGATCAGCGACTTGTTCTGGTGCTCGCCCCCGGGCAAGGGGTGGGCGTGTGGCGTCACCTGCGCCGAGCTGGAGGACGACGACATCGCCGACGACGTCGCGTGTGTCAAGAGGATCTACAGGCAGCACCAGCGCCTCGCCGGCGACGGGTTCACGGCGTGGGCGGTGTACAGGTATCAAACGTCAACATCCGATAGCATAGTATTAGATTCTTAAATCGGAAATGTTCAGGGGCTTTTTCCCCTTTTCAGGGCCAGCCATTAATTCTTTTGTTTCTCGAGGGCCAATTATTATTTCCAAAATTTCTATCAAGTACTGTCAGTGCATTGTAATGCACAGGAGCATCATTTAAACATGTAGGTTCACCCAACAAAACATAAAACGGTATTTGAAGAAAAGAGATTGGCTGCTTATCAAGTTCCTTGACATTAAATCCTTGTTATTAGATCAATTAAATCAGAGCTCACCTATTGGAGGTAAATAACGTGTTTGCATAGATTTCATCGGATGATGCCATCAAATCTTTTTCAGTCAATCCGTTTCTTTCGAATATCTTTTGTTGAGTGTAATACCTGCCTGCAAAGTAGCTGGCAACATGACAAAACAACTACGAAAGATGAAGGAATCTGTTCCCATAAAGCTTGACACTTTTCTGAAGAGATGTTGTTTTGAGATCACTAATAAAATATATTCAATTTCAACAAATGAAAAAATCTTTATAAAATAACTATTTTAAAAAAGCATCAGAACATCAAGTCATATTTATATCTAAAAATCACAATGTTGTCCAGTCTATCAATTGATTTTAATAGTTTTGTTTGATAAATACTAGTCTTGTATTTTAAAGTGAGTAGAAGATTAAATTGTCCAATGTCCACTTATCAAAATAATAGAATGACTGAAATACAATAGAGATTCCCACTCTAATGACTGAATGAATGAAGGAATTTCTTTAGAGAGTCAAAATTACCAATTTGTTTGTTTTTAGAGCGCATTGTTCTGCCGATAAAGTTGGTGAATACATTGAGGGCTGTGACGACGCAACTACGACTGTAAAACCAGATGTTGACAGCAATGTGATCAAAACAGAGGACTCAAACGACGTCAATAAACAAGTAGAGGAGATCAACATCGAGCCAGTGGAGGAGGTGAAAACTGAGACGCCAACGGAAGAGAAAGTAGAGGAGAAACACGAGGAGAAGATCCACCTGAGAATCCCGTACACACCTGTCAAACATGTACAAAATCTCGTGGAAATGATAAACAGTGAAGACGTCAAACAAGTGCCAAAAGTTACACATACAGATGTGAGAATTGTGGATGTGTTAAGAAGTTACGCCAATTCAGCTGCACCAAAACAAGTTTCCAATAAGAGGTATTTTGCTAAATTGTTTGAATACGTCTACAGACCTTCTTAACAATAATTGTGAAATTAATAGGATTATGCCTCTTGTTAACCTGTAATCATAATTTATTTTTTCTTAAAATAAACACAACCATATATACAAAATTATATTTAAAATCTAGTGGAGCGGTCGCTCCACCCAGCCAAGTCGTACCGTACACTCACACTCACTCAACATACCGTAAATGACTAATAAACTGAGGAGCAGACCAACCACTTTTACTGTAAGCAACAACATGGCATTTTCGGCCTACTGGATCTTAAAATTGGAAAATCTCACATTGTTGCGATATATCTTAATTCTATGGCCCACCCCACTACATATACCAAATTAGGGAACAATATGTTATGCCGTTTGCGAGCTAGAGGGCCGAGAAAACAGTGAAATTACACCACTTTCTGATTCTGAAGATATCAGGAAACGTTGCTATCACCGCCACAGCCTAAACGGCTGAACCGATCAACCTGAAATTTTTACCACATATGCACTTTTGGCGTCTGATGATACCTTGCCTCTTGTGATTTTTTGTGCCGCCATTTTTAAACCGGAAGTGACGTCATATCTCAAAAACGTCTGGACCGATTAGAACGAAATTAGCGCCATTCGATTTAGACGGTCATCTATATGAAGTATCAATAAAAAAATTATTATTTTCTTATTTTCTGAACCGGAAGTGACGTCATAAATACGCAATATTTAACTTATTTCAACAAATTATACTTAAAATACATACATAAGTAACTTACATTGTAACATAGACAATACAAATTATAAATTCAAGGAGGCAGTGTTCTCGGCCGCCATTCCTGAAACCGGAAGTGACGTAATATATCTAAAACGCCTGTACCGTTTGCAACTGAACTAGCTCCTGCGTATTCATTCTGCAACTTTTTTTGAAACTCAATTGTGAAAAATGAATAAACAAATTAACGGTACCGGAAATGGCGGCAGGAACCACTAAATGAAACCGGTAGTGACGTCATATATTACATACGGCAAGACCGATTTTACGGAAATATAGGGATTATGAATTCAGATGGTCGTTCATAAAGTATCAACTAGATTGTTTTCCTATTACCTATACCGGAAATGACGTCATAAATATGCTAAATGACGTCATAAATATGATAATTGACACAAAATTCACCACTTTATACTTTTAAATAGATATTTAGTAAACCTACTTTGTAAATAATTATAAATTCAAGGTTGCAGTGTTCTCGGCCGCCATTTTTAAAACCGGAAGTGACGTCATATATTGAAAACAGCTGTACCGATTGCAACCAAATTTTGGAAATGTGTAGGACTAATAATTATGAATTGAAGACGACATTATTTTCGGCCGCCATTGTTAAAACCGGAAGTGACGTCATATATCGAAAACGGCTGTACCGATTGCAACCAAATTTTGGAAATATGGAGGACTAATAATTATGAATGAAATACGACATTATTTTCGGCCGCCATTGTTAAAACCGGAAGTGACGTCATATATCGAAAACGGCTGTACCGATTGCAACCAAATTTTGGAAATATGTAGGAATTATAATTATGGATTAAAGGCGACATTATTTTTGGCCGCCATTGTTAAAACCGGAAGTAACGTCATATATCAAAAACGGCTGTACCGATAGCAACCAAATTTTGGAAATGTGTAGGACTTATAATTATGAATTAAAGACGACATTATTTTCGGCCGCCATTGTTAAAACCGGAAGTGACGTCATATGTCGAAATCGTCTGTACCGATTGCAACCAAATTTTGGAAATATGGAGGACTAAAAATTATGAATTAAAGACGACATTATTTTCGGCCGTCATTGTTAAAACCGGAAGGGACGTCATATATCGAAAACGTCTGTACCGATTGCAACCAAATTTTGGAAATATGTAGGACTTATAATTATGGATAAAAAGACGACATTATTTTCGGCCGCCATTGGTTAAACCGGAAGTGACGTCATATATCGAAATCGTCTGTACCGATTGCAACCAAATTGTGCAATTATGTAGGACTTATAATTATGAATTCAAGACGACATTATTTTCGGCCGCTATTTCAAAACCGGAAGTGACGTCATATATCGAAAACGGCTGGATCGATTATAACGAAACTTAAGCTATTCTTCTTGGATAATCATTTTCATCTTATACCAAACGCAACTTTTCTTAGTAAGCAAATCGGTTGAGGCGTATTTTTTTAAAGAAATTAGTCCCTGCTCGGACATGTGCTACAAGCTGTATGAATAAACTAACAAAAGAAGTGATATCCCAGAAAAAAACACTCCGTGTAAAAAAGGCAGCCAAGTCTCTTTACTTTAAAAAAATTCAACACCGAAAAGGAGTGATATCAAAAAAGGAGCCAAGTCAATGACATTTCCAAATATTTTATCGTATTTTTGAAATAAAAGAATAAACACCGAGAAATACTTTACAAAAGGACTTGGCGCATCGTTTTTTAAATTCATTTTTTGATTCATAAGCATATGCCATTGATATACAACCGTAATTTAGAATTTTTAGAATAATAGGGAAACATCTTTCAATTACATATTATACATATACCTACTGTAAAATATTATCTATTAGAATATGTACGTACGCGATAAAACTTGTTGCCTATGTTTTCTATAAATACACAATAGTTAGTTATCTTCGTAATATTGTTTCGTGGTCAACATAATTAAGTCTCATGCGTTAAACCTTCTCATCATGAAATACATTTCTATTAATCCACATTTTATAACAAAACATTTCACAAAGTACATAGTCACATTGAATTTCTATTAAAAATTTTAACTTTATACACTTGACACTTCAAAAATATATAATAGTGTTCCAAAGACAGTTCGTAATTATTTGACAACGTTTCATGATTTCCTTCAGTCAAGATCAAATTATGAAAAGATACCCTTCTAATATCACCATATTAACAGTGCTATAAGAATATGTATGAGCCCACTTCCAATTGTTATTTAATTCTTCCACCCTTATATTACTTATCTATTACAGCATGAAATCTTTCTACTATCGCCATTGACAAAACTATAAAATAGCCATTACTAAAAGTAGCTTGATTCATAGTTTCTGGCTCTAATAGAAAGAGGAAAATGTACCTACTTTAAATTTCTTTCCACTTTTAGTATTGAATGAGGTCTTTAAAAAAACGATGCGCCAAGTCCTTTTGTAAAGTATTTCTCGGTGTTTATTCTTTTATTTCAAAAATACGATTAAATATTTGGAAATGTCATTGACTTGGCTCCTTTTTTGATATCACTCCTTTTCGGTGTTGAATTTTTTTAAAGTAAAGAGACTTGGCTGCCTTTTTTACACGGAGTGTTTTTTTCTGGGATTTAATTTGCCATAATCACAGTGACCATAATCATTTTTACAAAACATACTAAATCCAATACGTTCCATTGAGATCGTACAACAACAAAAAACAATTTCAATCTTTTTTATATACCTACCTAATTAATATTATTAATTATTATTACACTATAGTTAAAAGTATTATTAAGTATTTGAGCATATGCCAGATTTTTCAATAGATACATAATTTCAAAAGCAGTATTTTATATAATGATCTTATAAATGCCGACACTTAGCTTGAATCACGTAGTCTTGATCGCGCGCACCAAGTCTGTCAGACTCATGTACGTGCCTGTTACGAAGCCGAACACCCCGATGACAAGTATGATCATGTTCATGACGCGTGTGATAGTCAGCTTGAATCACGTAGTCTTGATCGCGCGCACCAAGTCTGTCAGACTCATGTAGGTGTCTGTGACGAAGCCGAACACCCCGATGACAAGTATGATCATGTTCATGACACGTGTGATAGTCAGCTTGAATCACGTAGTCTTGATCGCGCGCACCAAGTCTGTCAGACTCATGTAGGTGTCTGTGACGAAGCCGAACACCCCGATGACAAGTATGATCATGTTCATGACACGTAGAGTCAGCTCGAATCACGTAGTCTTGATCGCGCGCACCAAGTCTGTCAGACTCATGTAGGTGTCTGTGACGAAGCCGAACACCCCGATGACAAGTACGATCATGTTCATGACACGTAGTGTCAGCTTGAATCACGTAGTCTTGATCGCGCGCACCAAGTCTGTCAGACTCATGTACGTGCCTGTGACGAAGCCGAACACCCCGATGTCAAGTATGATCATGTTCATGACACGTGTGATGGAGTCAGCTTGAATCACGTAGTCTTGATCGCGCGCACCAAGTCTGTCAGACTCATGTAGGTGTCTGTGACGAAGCCGAACACCCCGATGACAAGTATGATTATGTTCATGACACGTAGAGTCAGCTCGAATCACGTAGTCTTGATCGCGCGCACCAAGTCTGTCAGACTCATGTACGTGCCTGTTACGAAGCCAAACACCCCGATGACAAGTATGATCATGTTCATGACACGTAGAGTCAGCTTGAATCACGTAGTCTTGATCGCGCGCACCAAGTCTGTCAGACTCATGTAGGTGTCTGTGACGAAGCCGAACACCCCGATGACAAGTATGATCATGTTCATGACACGTAGAGTCAGCTTGAATCACGTAGTCTTGATCGCGCGCACCAAGTCTGTCAGACTCATGTAGGTGTCTGTGACGAAGCCGAACACCCCGATGACAAGTATGATCATGTTCATGACACGTAGAGTCAGCTTGAATCACGTAGTCTTGATCGCGCGCACCAAGTCTGTCAGACTCATGTACGTGCCTGTTACGAAGCCGAACACCCCGATGACAAGTATGATCATGTTCATGACACGTAGGGTCAGCTTGAATCACGTAGTCTTGATCGCGCGCACCAAGTATGTCAGACTCATGTAGGTGTCTGTGACGAAGATGAACACCCCGATGACAAGTATGATCATGTTCATGATAGAGTCAGCTTGAATCACGTAGTCTTGATCGCGCGCACCAAGTCTGTCAGACTCATGTAGGTGTCTGTGACGAAGCCGAACACCCCGATGACAAGTATGATCATGTTCATGACACGTAGAGTCAGCTTGAATCACGTAGTCTTGATCGCGCGCACCAAGTCTGTCAGACTCATGTAGGTGTCTGTGACGAAGCCGAACACCCCGATGACAAGTATGATCATGTTCATGACGCGTGTGATGGAGTCAGCTTGAATCACGTAGTCTTGATCGCGCGCACCAAGTCTGTCAGACTCATGTAGGTGTCTGTGACGAAGGCGAACACCCCGATGACAAGTATGATCATGTTTATGACGCGTAGAGTCAGCTTGAATCACGTAGTCTTGATCGCGCGCACCAAGTCTGTCAGACTCATGTAGGTGTCTGTGACGAAGGCGAACACCCCGATGACAAGTATGATCATGTTTATGACGCGTAGAGTCAGCTTGAATCACGTAGTCTTGATCGCGCGCACCAAGTCTGTCAGACTCATGTAGGTGTCTGTGACGAAGATGAACACCCCGATGACAAGTATGATCATGTTCATGATAGAGTCAGCTTGAATCACGTAGTCTTGATCGCGCGCACCAAGTCTGTCAGACTCATGTACGTGCCTGTAACGAAGCCGAACACCCCGATGGCAAGTATGATCATGTTCTTGGCGAGGCGGATGGGACTGATGTGTTGGTAGTGTGTGATGATGTCCAAGATGGCGGGGAAAAAGAGAGCGAGAGCGGTGCTGCTAACTGCACCGATGAGGGAGATGAATAATCCCAGATGAGGTATCACTCCAGCCAATACAACTAGAACAAGAAACAGAAGTGTTAAATTCAGACATTTTAGCTCGGGGGGCAAAATGATTTTGCAAAAAAATATGGAGTTACAGCTGGTGTAGCGGGTGTAGCTAGGTGTTTATCCCCCGAAATTTTTGAAAACTGACTATCTTAAATTAGTTTAAAATCATTATAGAGCATGTTGGGTCTGTCAGATCTGCATTCTAAAGGAGGTCTAGAATGACAACTTCAAAAGGTGTCAAAGTCGGGGAAAATGTAGAGTTTGAATTTTTTTTTTGAGAATATGAAACATCGTGAGGGTATTGGTATAAGATGTTTCTTTGTACTAATTTTAATACACATTTTTAATAATACTCAGTTGTGAATAGAGAAGTACAGGAGAAAGTGTCTGCGGTAATAGAATATTTTCCCCCCGGGGGGGGGGGGGGGGGGCACTCACACCCCTCAGGTATGCCTGGATTCAACTCTGAGAAACAGCAATGAGTTCATATCCAGTGATATCTAGTTAAAAGTTATACCGGTTCCGTTATAGATAGACTTGTAATTTTTGCAGTTACTCGTTCCTACCAAGGTGTCATTTCAAGTTCGTACTTCCATTACTACTGATGATTTGTGTAATAATATGATCGTGTATTTCTTGCGTGGAGAACAGAAAATCTTTTGCAACTTGCCAATAATAACAGTACTGCATCCCGCAGTACATGAATGTACTATAGGTTGCATAACGCCAAGGAGTAATCGAACTTACAAGTAAGTATGACAAGCAGACTTCGGAACACGATTTCCACGACGAATGGCTTCTTGAACGGTCCGTATTTGTGCTGAATGGATGGCCACATGACAACCACGGGAACATACATCTGTAGCGCGTAGGTGAAGATTACACCCAGTGCTATGATCACTCTGAGACATTGCGACAAACTAAAACATACAAATATCATATTACATAAACAACCTCGCTCTTTTGGTGTAACTTTTAAAAATTTACCTGATTTTATAATTTCTTGTTTATTTTTAAAATGAGCTTGTGATTTTTCTTCCATTTTTGTGAATATTTTATTTTGATATGATTAACATATTTTTAAAAATTATTTTGCTTTTTTGAAAGTCGAACATTTATATCATGGTGTGTTCATGTGATTTTATTGCATTCTTTCGTAAATTTTTTATTCTATTGTGATTTTTTTAAATTTCTTCATATTCTAGCTGTCTTTTTTAATTCTTCTATAATTTTTATTCGGCATAATTACCCCGTGCCCGAATGAAAAGTGGGCAAATTCAAGCTTTGAGTAAGTGGTAAATGTTCGCACTAGAAGGCGAGGTGAAAGCTCACATCTGATCCGGCGGTAAGTTCAGAGTCAGACTGCCCTTGACGAGATCCCCGAACTGCAGATATCCCAGCGTTCCCATTGCGATGAGCAGACAGCTGACAGCTCCCATGCCCACATTCAGCACTCCTGCAGCCCCGCCGAAGTACCGCGGCGTCCTCATCTCTGCCTGTAGGGGGAGCACCTGGAACCAGACGTACAGTGTTATCCATGGCGATGACATTCAGCACTCCTGCAGCCCCGCCGAAGTACCGCGGCGTCCTCATCTCTGCCTGTAGGGGGAGCACCTGGAACCAGACGACCAATGTGCATATGTGGTGAACATTTCAGCTCATACGTTCATGTCGTTTAGTGAGAATCAGTCTCACTGACAAATTATATTTATTAATAAATTATGATAAATGTCAGAGGGCTATGATTAGGTGTATCAAAATGATGAACCTATATTTATCAATTTAAATATTGCATATGCTAATCGAGCTGAAAATAGTTCATTCTACATCAGCATCAGATTTGGAAATATATTTTTAAAAAATAGTGATGGTTCCGATATTGGGTTTTAAGAATTCTTTCGATGGCGTCAGGATGATGAAGGGATTTGCAAAGTGAAAATTATTCTGCCGAAAAGGCGCTCGAATCTGGAAAGTCAAATTCCCGGTAGAGCTCTCGTCCGACAAATGAGAGGTCCCGAGTTCAAGCCCCGCTTCGTCAGATATTTTTCAATCGCACTGCCCATCTTAGTGATCATTGTTATAAACCCGTCGTACTTAACTCATGAATCACAGGAATGATCATAGGGGTCAGGAAGAACAGCCGCGGGAATCGAACACGAGACTTCAGAGTGCAAGTCCAGAGTGTTTCTGCTTGAGCCAACTTGTTTTACCCACCAGTCCAATGCCTTCGAACGAGTAGATGACAGTGCCGAAGTACAGCGGGATCCTGGAGTAGTCCGCCACATACGCCCTCTCCGTCGGCGAGGGGAGGTCGAAGGAGATCATGTAGAAGGTGCCGATGATGCCGACGAGCATGAAGAGGTTCGCCGTCATCGACACGGGCACCAGGTACTTGAGATCGCTGATCCAACAGGACAGCAGCATGGGCAGCAGGATAGCAGCCATGTGGAGGTGTACGTCGTACACAAGGTCGTAGTAGTCGAACACCTGGAGGCAGACATGTTACTCCAACAGGGCAGCAGCATGGGCAGCAGGATGGCAGCCATGTGGAGGTGTACGTCGTACACAAGGTCGTAGTAGTCGAACACCTGGAGGCAGACATGTTACTCCAACAGGGCAGCAGCATGGGCAGCAGGATGGCAGCCATGTGGAGGTGTACGTCGTACACAAGGTCGTAGTAGTCGAACACCTGGAGGCAGACATGTTACTCCAACAGGGCAGCAGCATGGGCAGCAGGATGGCAGCCATGTGGAGGTGTACGTCGTACACCATGTCGTAGTAGTCGAACACCTGGAGGCAGACATGTTACTCCAACAGGACAGTAGCATGGGCAGCAGGATAGCAGCCATGTGGAGGTGTACGTCGTACACAAGGTCGTAGTAGTCAAACACCTGGAGGCAGACATGTTACTCCAACAGGACAGTAGCATGGGCAGCAGGATGGCAGCCATGTGGAGGTGTACGTCGTACACAAGGTCGTAGTAGTCAAACACCTGGAGGCAGACATGTTACTCCAACAGGACAGTAGCATGGGCAGCAGGATGGCAGCCATGTGGAGGTGTACGTCGTACACAAGGTCGTAGTAGTCAAACACCTGGAGGCAGACATGTTACTCCGACATTGTCGTGGAGAAGTAGCTCAAAGTCCGGAACAACATATGTTCGTGACTGTACGCAGCTATCAAATTTGGTCTCCCAAAATCTGATAGTTACCTGACGTATTTTACTTTAAAATTAGCATTTTTTTGCTTTCTGTTAGTAGATTTATTTTGTTCTGTTTTATTTTGTTTACCGAAGTCATATAAAATATTATGGATAAAGTGGGTATGCAGTTGCAACTCGTGGTTGGAACTCTCGTATGGAAACTTTCGTTGCAAAAGGAGGCAAAAGCCTATCACACGGAATGGTTTGGGCTGATGTTGGTTGGTTTGGTTGACAATTGACACTCGGAGTTGCGCAGAAAGCACCGTTTCCGGTTCCGGTGACCCACCATTGGTCAGCTCATGTCACGTGGTACCACAACACATTGTTGGAACCATTAATTATTTTGCCTTTACCATGGAAAATCGAAATTTGATCTGCTTTCTTTAAAAAAAAATATAGGTATATTCCACTTTCTTCATAGAAACTTTTTTAATTGTGTAGGCAGGAGGCGTATTCTAGAACGAGGAATCCGGTAACGGCCATAAGGATTAACATTGCACCGAATCAGATTTCATCAGAATTTGAAATTTAAAAGTTCTAGAATACGGCCCCAGGTAGCAATAAAACAATGTAAACATTAATATGGAAAATTGAAATTATGTACTGTTCAAAAGTTAATGTCCTTGAGTGACATCAATCAATATCATCACATGTTCTGAGGGAAATCGCGACGACAGCGTCAGGGATTGGTCGAGACATACCACGTGACCACTGTCCGGTCAACACGGCACCTCCACCACAGACACTCACTCATCTTACCTGCTTCAAGTTTTCAGCGATGAACACAAAGTAAACACAACAGAATCCCAGCTGCGTAATACACAAGAAGAAGTCGACAAGTGTCCTGCAATTAAGACGTCGCATTAGAATTTAAACAAATCTATTTGAAGAGCGTATAGATTCAAAACGCAACAAATGCAAAACATTCGAATTTGAGATAAAAAAAATAATAATTGCTTTGTATGCTTCGAATCAAGCTCAATAAATAATAAATTGTGTTAGGATCAGAAAAATGTGATTGGTATAAAAATCGAATGTGAAATGGGATTTTCAAAAATTAATACTCGGAGCCGGTTTTTCGTGAATATCTCGGATTACAAAAAGTACATTTGTTGCGTTTTTCACCTAAGCTCTTTATTTCATTGACACCGCAAACTGATATTAAAAGAAAATGAAATACCTGAAGTAAGGCCCCCATTTAACAAATTTAGTGGGCCCAGTTTGAAATGCCAACTCAATAGTGTCTGCAAATGACAATAGTTTCGTCGACGCCGTTCTTTTCTTCATTTCAGTTGAAGCTTGTAGCTGGAAGAAGTGCACAATGTATTATACATTTATAACGAATTCCGAATATCCATTTATGACCTGTTCGTGTCTAAATAGGAAATTCATACTATTTTTAAATCAATATTTTCTTGACAAGTATTTCTTGTTTTGAGAACTCTACAACGATTGTGGATACGCTGCGATATTTACTCTGGTTGCTTGTGATGGCCCTGAGAAGGGCCGTTGGTATAGATATAAAAGACTCTGATGGTCCTGAGGTTCTGGTAGCTTGGGCCATCACAAACAACCAGAGCAAAGACCGCACCGGATCCAAATTCACCCATCTTTGTTTAAAACTAAAAAGCTCTTCACTTATAACATTTTCATCCCCTGACCTCCATGAGATGAAAATAAAATTGGTATAAATAATCGCAATTTAACCAATATTGACGCGACAAGAAAATGCCTCCAAGTGTGTCTTTAATATTTTTTGTTTGTAAAATTCACATTGACTTACGAGTAAATGTTGGCTGTGTACACAAACAACGCCTAAGAAGAGAGTGAGGATTGGGGCTAGAATGAGGCCGCAGTTCTTGAAAGCGTCCCCCATCGAGAACATTCCTGGGCCAACATTGCCCTTGATCAGGTGGATGAGCGTCTCAATGTAGCTGAAACATGATAAAGTGAATACACTCTGTTGAGGAGAAAGCATGAAAACAGTGCATACATTTTGTTTGAGAGTGTTGTCCACTGTATGCCATACTTATTAATTAGTATGCTTCGCATCCCCAATAAGGTACCCGTAGTACAAGTATATACCACATCACTCAGAAAAACAAAAAATTACCGCTCAAAAAATATGATTTACCTACTGAAATATATGTAACTAAAGAGCCCCGCCAAGTAATACATGACCCAATAAGCTCTCTTTCTGGGCAAGGCAATGCATAACTGAAGATGGACCACCATTAAATAAAACTACTCTGCTATGCTGGCAAAGAATTGTCTCTGGTGATAATTTTTTTCAACTCACGGAATGACCGATCATAAATGCAAATCAAGGCTTTTTTATAGTTATATCTGTGGAAGGTGCATACTAACCCCACACTAACCCCAATGCACACCTTTAGTGTACAATGTAAATTAGAAAAAAAAGAAACCATGTGTAACTATTTTTAAAATATTTAAATATATCGTGAATAACTCAATATTATTATTTTAAGCATTTTAAGCATTATAAAAATATGGACAGTACGACTCAATGTTAAATAAAAACAAAAACTTCAGTTGCATGGTATATAGAATTAAAATGATTTTATAATATTTGAAACACAACAGAATAAAATGTATCTATATGATGATCGAATTCAGGTTCCAAAATTTTATTTAATCGAATCCTGTTTACAATTGAATTATTGTGTCAGGAGATGTACATCATAGTCTAGGGTATTCTTCTCCGCAACCGATCAACGCGACTGGCCAAGTCCATCACGGGGTGGGGGGGTTCAAAATAAGAATAAATATTTGAAACTGAATTAAAACAAATAGGCGTGATTGATATTAAAATGGAATATGATTTGATTTGCAATTATGATGAACGAAAAGTGGTATCGAGATTTAATCGAAGTTCGTCCCTTTTTATGTAATAACTTACAAAATTACGAAATTTTCTATATACAATTTTATGCATGTTTCCACTTTCTAACTATTCCTGATTATTTAATCATTCGCATATTCTCTGCACACATGAAAACATCAACGAACGATTCAGTATTAGGTGTGTAGGTGTACCAATTAAAATCTTTTGATAAAATGCTAAGTTGTGAAGTAAGCAGAAAATGTATGTTCTTGCTTGCTTGATATTTGTTTATATAGTCATATTAAATGAGAGACGTAATATTGGAAATTAGGTCCAATATCAAAAGGTAACAATAAAACAAACTCTGGACAGAAATGTTCCCTTGTGCCGCCCCCCCCCCCCCCCCCCCCCCCATAACCCACTCCAAAAATGTCAGCATTTATTCACATGAAATGTTGGTTTACCATGATTCTAGTCAAGATCTCCAGTGGAATTCCAATATTTTCTTTACTGCCAAATGGATTCACTCCTACATTTGGAAAGTTTCGAAAAAAGTGACTTTTTCAATGACAATTTGGTTTATATTTAGTATCTCTCTAAGTACTTATCGGATTCAAACGAAACTTTTTGCTTGCCAGTTCGCTTGAAATTATGTACAGGAAAAGTCATTTTTCGTTGAAAATTGTGCTAAATTCGCGATGTCTATAGACTTGAATCGTAACGCAACTTCCGATCTCCGGATTCTATGGCCAAATATTGTTCAGGTCGATTTGTGAAAATTAGTTTCACTGCCTACTAAAATTGATTTTCACTGCACAATTGAAATTGACGTTTAAAATTAAGAGATCAGAAATGGCGATGTTTTTCACGAATAACTCGGTAAATACTGAACTGAATGTCGCGAAAGTGTTACTATAAATCAAGTCACGGAATTATGTACATTACTGGAGAGTTTCAACTTGATCGGTGGAAAATTCAAGATTTGTATAAAGAACCAAATTTTCAGCCACGTTGCTACGGGGACGACGTTCTTCTCTTTTAAGCGTATTATAGTAAAGGAATAGATAGATAGATCGCACCATCAGAAGTCAGTCTATGCAATTTCCTTGTCTTACTCTACGGACGAGCTCGCAGTCCAGCATCCAAAACTTTCAACGATATTGTTTTCATACCTCTGTGCTTAGTACTTACGATGTTGGGTGCTCAACAAGTATATAGTCAAGAGCCACGGAATTCTCACTGTCACTGGATCTATTCTTCCTGAAATTGAACATATTTTGATTCATAAACACAAAGTAAGTTTTATATTTCATATTTTAGCTTTATGTAAAATATCTCACCCATCTTGTGAGTCGGTCATTATGTTGTTTGATTCATTCTCAATGCCCTCGTTGTCATAATGTTTCGGTGGACGAATTACGATGATGTTTGCCTCAATATTATATTTCTCATCAGAGCTCATCTTAAGGCAGTGTATCTAAAGTTAGAAACGATTATTATGCGCCAGTTGATAAAGTTAGGGTAGGTTTAATGAGTCGCAGTGTGTTTAATTGAAGGTCTGTTAGATGAAGTAATGCTTGATGAAAATAGAGTTACAATGTTGCAATGAGGAACTTAATTAAACACAATACGGCCCTTGCTGACCCAGCACTTTTCAAGGATTATTTTTAACAATACTTTTCTTTAGATAAATAGAACCGGCGAATAGTACGACATTTTCATTGCGAATATATTCACAAATTTTTCATGATTTTAGGAATGCAGAAATGCGTTTTTACGTTTCAATTTTACTGCTATATTGTGTAAAATACCCATACCTACAGCAGCAAGTGTAAGGTCATTTTAGAATTTGGAGTAACTTTTTTTGCAAATGAACCAATCGCTTAGATCACTTTCTTTTACGTTTGAAATGTGTCACTAGGAGAAGAAAACGAATATTATGTTTTGGTTTTGTCTAAGAGGTCACATTATTTAGAGATATTTGTGAACATTTCATTAACATATTAAAAAATGAATGTAAATATTTTTTTACAATTGGACGAATAATTATACCGATGGTAGTCTACGCCAGAGTGAAAGTTAAAGGAATACTTACAATAAATTAAAAACATAGCAATTAAAAAAATATATATAACCACAGATAATCAACAAAAAACGAACAAGTGATATATTACAAGATAATACAAGATACAAGATACAAGACTACAAGATAAACTTAAGACTATAGAACAATTTTCCAGATAAACAAGAAACCACAGTTGCTGGAAATTAATAAGCGTACAGGAGGTCTATTCTAGAACGTTTTCCCAATTCCGTCCTGATGGAATCCAGTCACTGCCATAAGGATAACCATGGCATGAAATCGAATTCCATCATAATTGGGAATTTTAAAATTAAAAGTTTTGGAATAGGACCCCATGACAGTAATGCGACTTTTGTGAAAAATGTAGCATCATGATCAATTACTTCGTTTCACTTGTAGGTATAAAAACACATTCTACAAAAAAAGATTTAAGACAAAAGTTTCAAATGATACGCTTGATTCGACTATTTTACGTACGTCTAATTGCTATTCCTTGTTGTGTTATTGTTCACGTATTTCTGGATATTGTTGACCCACTGGGCTCGCCACACGACCACTGAGTGGCTCATCTCCCCAGCATCAGCGCTCTTGGCAGAGAACTTGGATCGCATCTCGTATTTTTACGCTTCAAGGATCTCCGCCTAGATCCCGCTCCTTCCGTGCAATAAACAATTCCTTCCCCTCCTCCGAGGTCAGGGAAACGCGGGATTCGGCTTGAAATAAAGTCAAGGACGAAGCAGCCACGTGCAAGCCACGTGTGCGTTTAGCACGTGACAGTTGGGTTGGTGGCAGAATTACGGGGAATATTATGCGAGCGTCACCACGGTACTCTAATGACACTTTCTCTGTTACTTTTCTCGTCTACAGTGCCCAGGTCAAATCGTTTAACAAATCGATCTGACATTTTGCACACATACCATTATAATCTAAGCGGTCTCTCGGATCGTTTTTGAACGTGATCCTGTGATTTTTGAAATGTAAACTGGAACCGTTCGACGTTTGACCTATCAACTTAAAACTTTGCATGGTCATTGGGACCAACATTTGAGGTATTTTTAAAGTTTTCAGACTAAGGTCATTTAAAGTATTTTATGCTATAATCTTGAAATATTTGCAAATTTATGCCAAGAATTTTAAGTTATTTTATCACTGCACTCTTGACGCTTTAGTTCCAAGGTCTATAGAGCATAAACTTGCAAACGCATATCAAATCGCATGTATACGAATGCTCACTTATCAACGCGTTACACAGTGAGAGTATTTATTGTTTCAGGTCGCAGCCAACTAAAAAATTAATTCTACACACATGAATCACATATGATTTATAAAAGATTGATAAGGTGCAATAACACAATTTCCTATAATAGAAAGCTGTATTCGTTGTGTAGGGGTACAAATCATTCTGTCGTGGCCAAGCCCGGATTTGTCATCAATAGTGTGTGAGAATTTGTTATGTGTTTTTTTTTATCAATGATTTTTCTGTGCTTGTAAATAGATGGCCCGCTCACAGTGAGATTGCATTATGATGCTCTTCCTTGTTTCTTTCTCTACTCTCAGTTATTTAAGTTTTGATATTCAGTTGGTGGCTGGTTGATAAAATGTATTGTATACTAAAGTTGTGAATAAAATACACTGAAATTGAATTGAAATTGAAATATATAGAGCTTGGAATAGGATATATTCAGTATTACTGTGTATTTAAAATGCCAACTGCAAATTGAAAAGATATTCCTCCACCGGGATTCGAAGAATTGAGGGGCCAAAGCAGCTATCTGGAAATAGCTGGCGCAACGCACGCCATGCTTTCAAGCTTTCAGTGTTGTGTAAACTTTAACTCCTGACGGACGGAGCTTTTGTTAAATTTTTCGTTTTCGGCTATATTTTTTTCCGTTGACTAATACATAAGGTAATAAGTATGGTCATCGTCATTACAGGTAATATTACATGAATTTATTTTAGTACCCCAGTCCGTGCCACGTCCGTGCCCTTGGCCACGTGGTAGTTAGATATTGAGAGTTATTATTAATTATTAACGGAAATTTTGTTCTTATCGATTGCTTGATATGTTTCATTTTGTTTGATAACTTGTATTTACCCACATGTCATGGTATTGGAACTTTACATCAATGCTCTCTTGCCAACCCAACAGACATGATATCTGTGTCGTATAAATCACTAAAACTTGTTTCAATCTCTGCTTTGCTACTGGATAAAGTCACAGCTCCAATACCAGTTTTAACTTACCATAGATTAAACAGTATCTGAAGATTCCAGCGATACTGTAATAACTCTACAATTTCAAACGTGTCCATTGGGTGAAACTGTTTGTACTGCCGGTTTGTAACTGACTATATAGTCCAGTCAAATGAGAGATTAACCCAAAACTAATTGTAACATTTGGTTTTTTGGTGTCATTCTCTTCAGAAAAATGCCCTCTACAACATATCCAAAATCCGCCAAAATCCGCGCACCGGAAGTACTTTTTAATCACTTTTTAAGTTAATTTCCCATGTTAATTCCATCTTGCAAAAAAAACTTTTTTCAATGTAACTCCGATTTTGACGAAACTTGGCAGAATTGTTCACCATCCTAAATGAACCAAAATAGCTATCTTAGCGTTTTTCTCTAAATCGTATCGTTGGGGAAATATGGACCTCGCAAATCGTCAAATTACACTCGAAAAGTAGAAAACTGACTAAAATATGACTTTTCGATGGGCCATATTTCCCAAACGATAAAATTTAGAGAAAAACGCTAAGAAAACTTTTTTGTTCATTTAGGATGGTGAACAATTCTGCCAAGTTTCGTCAAAATCGGAGTTACATGATTTTTTTTTTGCTAGATGGAATTAACATGGGAAATTAACTTCGAAAGTGATTAAAAAGTACTTCCGGTGCGCGGATTTTGGCGGATTTTGGATATGTTGTAGAGGGCATTTTTCTGAAGAGAATGACACCAAAAAACCAAATGTTACAAATTATTTTGGGTTTGGACATTTTTCAGCCTGATTTGACTGGACTATAGTAGAGAGCTGCTCGCATAATACGAAGCAGCAATCTCGCGAACACAGGTAAGCCTTTATTATAATTTTATTTAAGCAAAACCTGTTTCCAATATATTTTGGGTCAGGTGGTTGACAATACATTTTCAAACCAATTAAACTAGGGCTATTACATTTCTAAACCTGGTAGCCGGGCCGGATAAAATTTCATTATCTACATCTTCTTCCTCTTCACTCTCTTCACCCTCCATCTTCGTAATCAAACCATTCCAGATGTTGCTATCTTCCCACCACCGTTCCTCTTCAACCATCTTCCATTCTTCCCCTCTTGCACTCACATCTTCTTCAATCAAACTCTTCCATTGTGCTCTAGGTCTTCCAACACTTCTCTTTCTTAAAACATTCATTGCTTCAAGCTCTCTTCTGGCTATCCTTCCAACATCCATTCTTTTCACGTTACCAAACCACTTCAATCTCTCCCTCCCCAACTTAAACCCCAATCGTTCTACACCTAAATCTTTTCTTATTTTTCTACTTCTTATCCTATCGATCTTCGTCACTCCTTTCACACTCCGTAAAAATTTCATTTCAGCAGCTTGTATTTGGTTTAACTCCTTCTCCCCAAGATTCCATGTAACTGCTCCATAGGTTAATATGGGTAAGAAATATTGCTTAAACATAAGCATTTTACATTTCAAAGGAAATTCTTCGCTCCAGAGTAATTTCCGGACCGACTGATAAAATCCTTCAGCCTTAACAATTCTTGATTTAATTTCGCTCCATAGAGTTGCAGTGTCGTTTATTATACTACCCAAATATTTGAATTCCTACTTCTCTTGCAGTTCTTGTCCCCTCAAACTTATCCTGCTCCGATCCCTAACATTAATAATTAATCAAATAATATCAAAATAATTAAACATTGTTTTAACAGAAAGTGAGAATAAGATAAGCATTGATATTAAAATCTGTAAAATCATTATTCCTTTTCCTCTTTTAACTGAAAGTTGAAAAAGAAGCTTAAAACTAAAATTTTATTTTGGTGTGCACTCAACGAAATCAATGATATAATGGACCTCCTTGGACAACATTTGACTCATTTTCAACTGGATTACGATAAAGAAAATATATTTTGAAATCGGGACTTTTGTTTTATATTTTAGTAATTGAAAGTTTTAAATTAAACCCCTTTTACAGTTACGAAATTAATCGTTTTGCGAAAAAATATATTCACTTTTTCTGTGAGAAACCAAATAATATTGAAGGATACATGGAAATAACGATATATATAAGTCACATTCGGATGAAACTGAGATAAACGAAGTTTTATGTTGAAACTTGTATCTATCTTCCATACAAATCGATATTTCAATTGCGTTTTTCAAAACATTGTGACAATATTTTCTAATAACCGAGGATATATTCTGAAAGCTCATATATTCTGAAAGCTTCACACCTATTCTGAAGGTGTTTAGAACCGGAAAATTACTAAATTTTCGGGTTCTAAACACCCGTTGTACACAATAAAACTAATAACTTATTCCAAACTATGACATTATTTTCATTGAACTGTTCTGAATTCACGTCCATAGCCCTATTTTGTTAACAATTACACTGGAAAAAGATATTGATAAAAATCGATTAAAAAACTCGTCAAGGCCACGCTCACTACCAAGCCGTCTTAACTGAACTACCTATTTGATAGTGTTTCAGTTCGATTGCGACTCTTTGCAATGGTTCCCATGCACGATGTTCGAGGCCCATCACCTGATGACGCCATGATGCGCACGACGCCTGCGCATCACCAAGAATCACCTGATGACGTCATGATGCGCACGACGCATCACCAGGATGTCGCGACGCGCACGGCGACGCCTGGACATCACCAGGAATCACCTGGTGAAGCCATGATGCGTACGACGCCTGCACATCACCAAGAATCACCTGATGACGTCATGATGCGCACGACGCATCACCAGGATGTCGTGACGCGCACGGCGACGCCTGGACATCACCAGGAATCACCTGGTGAAGCCATGATGCGTACGACGCCTGCACATCACCAGGAATCACCTGATGACGTCGGCAATGTGCAGGACACAACATATTCACAGAGCAGTCCGGAAGAACGAAGACGAATATCGCTGGGAGTCATCGAGAAGTTCCTTCGATATTTAGGTAATTATCTACTTGAAAACACAACGTTCGGTTGTAAGGAATCTTTTATAAAATTATACTGCACAAAAACAAAAACATGGAACAAAAAAATTTGTTAAGTCAAATGTCAAGTGTAATAATAGTGTCAAATTTAATAGTATATAAAATTTTCTCCCGACTACAACAGCTATTACCTCTCTAATCTGTGCTATTACTGAATTTCTATGTTTTGTAACTGTTTATATTTTTATGCTTATTTGGTGTAATGTTGTAATAATACCTTCCTGAAGAAGACAGGCAAGAAGCCTGCTAGTACGTTGTGTAATAATAAATAGTAATAAACGTAGCAAAACCACTGATTAATTTGTCGATTTGGGTCTCAATTCCCAGGTGTCTCGGTGGAGAAGGATCCTCCCTGGACGGTAGTCGACAACATCCTCCACATTCTGCCTCGAATCCTGGCAGTCAAGACGGTCTACTTCCAGACACTCCAGGCCGTCAACCTCTACCTCGCCATCGGCAACCCGTTCATGATCGTGGAGCACACACTCTCCGCCCAATACAACATATGTACCGGCATCAAATATTACACCCTCTACTCCCGACGTCGACAGATTCGAGACATGTTCGACGTCCTCGTCGACATGCACGAGCAAGACGACCTTGCCGACGAGAGGGTCAAGAAGATTTGGGATGAGACGAATGCTCTTACTAAGATTTTTGAGAATTATATTCTTAAATTTCTTTCATCTTTCGTTGTCATCGTATTTATACCGATGCTGGCCAGTTCAATGGTAACCAGGAAACTGCCGTTCATGTAAGTAATTTCTTTGAGTAGAGAATTTTGAGCCCCTTTCACGTGACGCCAGAGTAATGTGTCCGTCAGAGCAAAAGAAAATGTAAAAAGTAAAGAATCAAATGTTAATGTACTAACACTTTTTTTAAGTCAAAATGTTATTCACCTTAATTAGGAAGGACGGAGGTGCAATCATATTTAGGTTGGCTAGATAGTTATATTAAGTTTGACTTGGCCCATTTTTTGATATCACTACTTTTCAGTGCTGAATTTTTAGATTTCTTATTTTTTATAGTTGAAGAGACTGGGCTGGTATTTTTACACTGTTGGCGCCGTTATTTTCATACCCTCAGTTTTTGTTTATGTTGGGTAGCTTTCGCCCGCTTTTCCGACTTGAGGTCAGTCTGACCTCAACTCGCCCCACTCTGTCTAGAACCACCCTCTAGGACGGTCAGTGTGTGCCAGTTTCTGCCATGCAGACAGTTCGATTTCAGTTAGTTTAATTCGTGTGCATTAGTTTAGTCATACAGCCAAGTTGGCTAATGGCTTTCTATCTCTCTACTTGTATCATTTCATTATCATAATCCTCACCCCTTTCCCGTACTGCAGTACCTTCCTTCCCAACATCAAGACCACGTGTTCTACGCATTGCCGCAACCAGGGGCGGATTAATGATTTTAGCGCCCCTAGGCTAATTCAAGCGTGGCGCCCGCTCCCCCCCCCCCTAAAATTCTAAAAAGAAAACATGGATCTAGAAAATCCCTACAGATATACAGATATATAATCTGTAACTATTGCTTTTATAGAATCCCTTTTGGCCCCGCAGGGAATTTTTTGAGTTTTTGATACAAAATAATCGAATTTGAAGCTATTTTGGCATCCTTTTCAAAGAAATTTATAGTGTGTAATTCAATATTCCTGGGGAAACTTTAGACAAATGTGTAATATAATCTCTAACTATTTATTTGTTTATGGAATCCCCATTGGCCCCGCAGGGAATTTTTTGAGTTTTTGATGCAAAATAATCAATTTTGAAGCTATTTTGGCATCCATTTCAAAGAAATTTTAAATTTGTGATATTCAAATTACAACAAAAAAATACCAGGGGGCGCCGCGGCGCCCCTAGGCTATAGCCTTTCTAGCCTAATGGGTAATCCGGCCCTGGCCGCAACCATAATCGCGCAGCATCCGTGAGTCGTAAGTGTTACTGCTTTCTCACAACCTATCATACAGTCCACTATCTTAACCCTTTTTTCATCTCTGCGTCTTGGCGCAATCATACACGGAGTGTTTTTTTTTATGGGGATCATATTTAGGTGGGCTACATAGTATTATATATCGAGAGAATAATGTCGTCATTCCAACATTACAAAGGACATAAACTGTGAACATACCTAAACTGTTCACAAAGGACGTCACGATAAAAATGGGTAATTTTGAAAACCCCTCCTCCCTGTCACGCTATCTCACACTTTTCGAGACCCCCTCCCCCTAAAAGGACGTTTCAAAACTGTCTCCCCCCCCCCACACCCACTTAATATAATTTATTTGACTATGAATCAGAATGTATCGTTTTTAGCAAAGTTTCAGATCCCGACACATCAACTGAAATTTAAAATTTGAAAATATCTGTGACGTCCTACTGGCTGTAACCCCCCCCCCCCCCCCCCCCCTTGTCACACTGTGTCCCATAATGGTGACTCCCCCTCCCCCCCTGAAGCGCGACGATCTTTATGCACAGCCCCTAACAGAGATTCATTGCATTATGAGGTCATACCAGGTCTATGTTTGTGAGCTGTCAAGCGTGTAATTACTTATATACTGACGAAATATCCATTAAAACACAATGTAAAATTAAAGTAAAAATAAATTTAAGTAATATTTCAAGAAAAACGGTAATGTAGTATTCACTTATCTCAAATTTACAACTATTTATTATTTTTACATTCATTTATTTTTGCAGTAGATCATGGTTTCTCTTTCTTGTAATGGCCCCTACTTTTCTCCATACCAACTCGTAGTCATGTAAAACAAAACTGTTTTGACAGCTGTCCATATTTCTTTGCCATTGGTTGCCATGGCAAACCACTAATCAGGAAAGAGATTATGGATAGTGCATCGCGTTGAGAACATCTTACTTTACACTACTTAGTTAGGTGGGGACACTTCAATACGAATTATGGGGTGAATATGTAGACAAATAGCTACTAAAAACTGGGCGACCCTCCTGGTCAATAAAACGCTTTAGATGGTAGCGCTTGATACTGCAGCGGTGATCCAAGAACTAAATTAAGCAACCATTTTATCTCTCGAGTGATAGACACTTTATTTATCATTAAAATTAAGAAAACTGAGCCAACATTACTTCACTGGTTTACACTAAATTCAAATTTGTCAATTCGAATCTCATAAAAAATTCGACTGAACTTACACGCCAAAATTCAAATCTAGTTTGCATTCTCTCCAACCATGGCGCATATAAATAAGCGCTGCCTTGCCAAGTGGACGGAATCCATATTGGTCTATAAACCTTGCCAGATTTAGCATTGGAGTCGATTTCAACTTTTGAGCTCTTCTGTCTCCACCTATAAATTAGTAGTGTGAAGTAAGATTCTCTACGCGGTGGATAGAGTAAAGCGCAATTCTGATATACGTATCCCTCAGGAACTGGTTCCCTTACGATGCCTACTCATCACCATGGTTTGAACTAACAAACTTGGTCGAAAGCATTTACGGGGTTATCTTCATTATAGCAATGCTCGTCTTTGACACTACAATATTCTTGCTTATCGTCCACATCGTTGCTCAGTTCAAGATGGTCAAGTAAGCCAATAATAATAATTAACATCTGTTTTCTTCTTTGATCAAAACATTTTGAGCATTCAATGCTTAATTTTCCATACAATTCGTACAGAAAATACTTCACACTACCTATGTAGCTTTAGGTGAGGACACTTCAATGTTCTACCATTGAAAAACTTGAATACGAATATGTAGACAAATAACTACCTACTAAAAAGTCGATCCTTGGACAATAAAACGCCTTGGATGGCAGCGCTAAGTACGATAGCGCGATGCCGCAACTAATTTACATAGTAATTTTCACTACTGATTGGTTAATGGCGCGAGCTGCCAATTGTCATTCTTTAGGTTATTTATTGTTTATTGAGCAATAAGTAGGTAAGGGTAAAACGCTTGATTTATCTGTTAATTTAAACACACTTATATCAACCCTTTTTATTTCATCTGATCATTATCAAAGATGTTCTAAATTGTAATATAAATATTTGATTGTGAACTAACTTGTCAAAATTCCAATCCAGTTTCACTTTCTCTCCAACCATGACACTTATATACAGCGCTGCTTTGTTATTTGTACTGAGTCCATATTGGTCTATAGACCTTGCCAGATTTAACATCGGAGTCGATTTCAACAAGCAAGCCCTTCTGTCCCCACCTTTAGCTAAGTGGTGTGAAGTAAGGTTCTCCACGCGGTGTTCCATCTAGTGGAGCGGTCGCTCCACTCAGCCAAGTTGGACGGTGCACACACACTCGCACACAACAAGTAACATCATACCATTATATGAATGTATGAATGAATGTACATTGTATCCATTACAATGTATGCATTTTGAGTACCAGAAAACATAGGTACCTACCAAACTTTACAACGATTGTTAGTCCGTTTTCGAACTGTGAAAATCGTAATCTTGCGCCCTTTTCTGATTCAGATGATGAGGTCAATCCTCCTTCCCCCTTTCCATACATTTACGTTAGTTCAGCCCCCACCCTCGACCAGTTTGAACACTTTCAAACTACACACACAGTACAGTACAGTTACTCTGTACACTTTCTTTAGAGGTAATAAAACATGAGTCAAATACTTTTCAGTTATGAACTAAAGCATATTCATGACATTGTCTCAAACGAGAAGAAGAAGGATTTTTCAAACAAAGACACGTCGACAAACCATGATAATCCAACAAGCGAAAAAGGGTTCAATGCATTGGACTTGGAGAGGATGTCCGTGGTTCAGCATATACTGGGAGAAGTAATAGATGTAAGTGCAGTACAGTCAATCATGGACAACATGAAGGCAGTGAAAGGTTTAGAGGGAAAGGATGCAACAATGGAAACAATTGAAGAGGCAGACAGTAATAACGAGATTCCAGCCGAGTTCAACAAGAAGATGGAGGAATGTTTACGTCGTTGCGATGTTCATCACCAAGCCTTGATCAGGTGAGATTTCTAAACAAACAGGATGCAAGTAGAATGTGTGGCATTAGAGCACAGGTGCAAGTAGAATGTGCGGCATTAGAGCACAAAGGTATATTTAATACTAATATTTTTCTAATTGTTTTTACAGTCTAACAGAGGAATTAAATCACGTATTTAAACATTCTCTCAACAGTCAGGTGTTTTATAATGTTTTTCTCGGAGTAATTTGGTTGTACATCGCCAGTTTGGTAAGCAAGTTTCTTTTTATAAGGCAATGTTGAGTCTGAAAAGCAATAATATACGTCTGTACATCTCTTTTGATAAAAAGAAATCCACGTTTTATGTTACAACTGTTAGGTAAAATCAATTAATAATAACAATAAAACAAGTTAACGTTAAATATATCTTCCAAGTGTACATGAGAGTCATTCGTAAATGGGGACTAGTAGACCCCAGGGTTAGAGATACTTAATGAATGTTGCCCGATTGTTTCAGTCTTCCACTTTAACTCCGCAATTCGTGTTGGCGTTGGGAGGACTCTTCGCTGGTCTGTTGGAGATTGGGCTCCTCAGCTGGCTCGCCGACATGATTACTGCAGAGGTACAGTTCGTTTTTCCTATGTTTGAACTCTCACCAGATGGAGCCACAGTCAGTTGTTCTGCTAGGCCGAGAAAGACCTCATTGCGCGCTCACTTTGCAATGTTGTCTTTCTCGGCCTAGCAGAACAGCTGACGGTGGCTCCGTCTGTTGAGAAACAAAGGAATAACGAACTGTATACATGGGTGGATATGTGTGTCCGTAGGTGTACTAACCGTGACATGTAAATGTATTCTACCGTCTCCTTCCTTTCACATTGCATACATATTTTTTTAATAATCGATGTTGTAGAGGCCAAAGGAACTAACCCACTTTTTTGTCAATACTGATATTATTACATATTCCGATGGATAACTCTGAGAAGCACCAAATGGGAGTGGTCTATGGTAATTGAAATAATTTTTTTTTAAATGCAAAACGACAATAAGGCAAAAAAGTCTAACTCACATTTTTTGCAGTGAGTAATTTTCAGACAAATAATGCAAGAATTATCGATGGAAGCTTAAGCCTTGGTAATTTTGTCTTAAAGTTTACGATCGTAAATATGTTACTTTTTCTTTATAATCATAAAATCGTGAAACTATTTATAGACTTCAAAAATAGAACGTTACATATTTCCCAAAGCAACATCCGCCACCAGTGTCATACTTAAGGTACTTTAGGCCACTCTGTCTTACATATGCGATGTTTCAGAGTGTGCGCGTGCGCGAAGCTGCCTACGCCTGTGATTGGCTGGACGCATCTGCAGCTTTCAAAAGCTCGCTGCGTATCATCATGTCAAGGTCGCAGCAAGCTCTGTACATCCGCGCTGCTGGTATACCGCTGTCAAGGAAAGCTGCCAAGACAGTGAGTGTCTGAGTGCTTGTCTTGGTTAATGTATGCAACATGGAGTAATAATGTGTCTCTGCGCAGATGTGTCACGCAGCCTACTATCCAACATGTTCCTCACGAGGCAGTATTATGGAACGAAAATCAAAGGCAGTTTTTAAACCAAGATGTCTAACTCGACTGAAGAAACCCTCATACGATACGGTTATGGTTATAGTTATTTACTATCCCAGAAAAAACACTCCGTGTAAAAATACCAGCCAAGTCTCTTTAACTATAAAAAAAATAGAAGAAATCTAAAAATTCAGCACTGAAAAGGAGTGATATCAAAAAAGGAGCCAAGTCAACGAATTTTCCAAATTTTAATCGTACCATTGAAATAAAAATATCAACCCCCGAGAAATACTTAAAAAAAGGACTTGGCGCATCGTTTTTTTAAAGACACTTTTCTATCCTAAAAGTATAGGAAGAACTCTACAAGTATATTTTCCTGAGTATATCACATTCATTATCGACGAATCATACTACGTTTTAATATAACTAGTGCTCTTACCTACTGGCAGTTTTGGTATTTTGTCAATATTCAGAGGAAATAAACGGATAAACGAATAACGAATAAACGGAAGCGGCCTAGTCTATTCGTTATTGCCACTATTTCTAGGGTCATATTAATCAATCATACTTCTCAATATCGTGACTGAGGGAAATAGCGAAAGCGCTCATTACAAGAAGGCCGTCAATGAGATTTGTAAAAGTGACTAGTGCACTGAGCCATGCTGCTCAAATAATTACTGACTAGATTTTTATCTAAAGTAATACGTTATGTAATTTATGAATTTTTTTGGTATAAAATGTTAATTAATAGCAATTAATTACACGGCGAGAAGGTTCAAAGTATAATGCTGTAGTAGGTATGTTGATGTACCCACAAAACTATAGGTACCTACCAATCACAAACACAACTGTTCTGTATTTATTGCTTGTAAGACAATGCTATGTTTCTTTGCGTACTTATATTTAAATTTAAAATATTTTACAGAATGTTCAATATTTAATTTGAAAGTTTTGTCCCAATTTTTCTAGGCATTTCTGAACTACGTAGTATGTGAGTGGCATAAGCTTAAGAATATAAAAATGTCTTTAAAAAAACGATGCGCCAAGTCCTTTTTTTAAGTATTTCTCGGGGGTTGATATTTTTATTTCAATGGTACGATTAAAATTTGGAAAATTCGTTGACTTGGCTCCTTTTTTGATATCACTCCTTTTCAGTGCTGAATTTTTAGATTTCTTCTATTTTTTTTATAGTTAAAGAGACTTGGCTGGTATTTTTACACGGAGTGTTTTTTCTGGGATATCACTTCTTTTGTTAGTTTATTCATACAGCTTGTAGCACATGTCCGAGCAGGGACTAATTTCTTTAAAAAAATACGCCTCAACCGATTTGGTTACTATGAAAAGTTGCGTTTGGTATAAGATGAAAATGATTATCCAAGAAGAATAGCTTAAGTTTCGTTATAATCGATCCAGCCGTTTTCGATACATGACGTCACTTCCGGTTTTGAAATAGCGGCCGAATTCCGGTATAGGTAATAAGAAAACAATCTAGTTTTATCTAGTTGATACCTTCATGAACGACCATCTGAATTCCTAATCCCTATATTTCCGTAAAATCGGTCATGCCGTTTGTAATATATGACGTCACTTCCGGTTTCATTTAGTGGTTCCTGCCGCCATTTCCGGTACCATTAATTTATTTATTCATTTTTCACAATTGATTTTTCAAATAAATAGCAGAATGAATACGCAGGAGCTAGTTCAGTTGCAATCGGTACAGGCGTTTTAGATATATGACGTCACTTCCGGTTTCAGGAATGGCGGCCGAGAACACTGCTACCTTGAATATATAAATTGTATTGTCTATGTTACAATGTAAGTTAATTATGTACGTATTTTAAGTATAATTTGTTGAAATAAGTTAAATATTGCGTATTTATGACGTCACTTCCGGTTTAGAAAATAAGAAAATAATATTTTTTTTATTGATACTTCATAAAGATGACCATCTAAATCGAATGGCGCTAATTTCGTTCTAATCGGTCCAGACGTTTTTGAGTTATGACGTCACTTCCGGTTTAAAAATGGCGGCACAAAAAATCACAAGAGGCAAGGTATCATCAGACGCCAAAAGTGCATATGTGGTAAAAGTTTCAGGTCGATCGGTTTAGCCGTTTAGGCTGTGGCGCTGTCAACAGGGTTTCCTGATATCATCAGAATCATCATCTTCAGAATCAGAAAGTGGTGTAATTTCACTGTTTTCTCGGTCCTCTAGCGCGCAAATGGCATAACCTATTGTTCCCAAATTTGGTATATGTAGTGGGGTGGGCCATAGCTCGAAATTAAGACATTTCACAACAATGTGAGATTTTCCAATTTTAAGATCCAGTAGGCCGAAAATGCCATGTTGTTGCTTACAGTAAAAGTGTTTGGTCTGCTCCTCAGTTTATTAGGCATTTACGGTATGTTGAGTGACTGTGAGTGTATAGTACGACTTGGCTGGGTGGAGCGACCGCTCCACTAGATAACATAACTTCTACACGCTCTAGCTATACATAGCATACATAGATAACAGTGTAAAAAAGTAATTCCTGTACCACACATGTTAAATTATCAAACTGACGGTACCTTTTATTATAAAACTGAATGAATGTTGGGTCGACATCTAGGTCATTTTGCACCGAGTGTTGAAACACTTTTCGGTAGATAATCACAAAACACAAATCACAAAACGGGAACAAAGCAAAAATATAAAATAGTGATGCTTTATTTTAACTTTATTTTAACTTGCTTGATTATACATTAATCTGCATCTGCACTCAAATTGGAGAAATTCACTAAAAACGCTGTTAGCTCAAATCACAATGTTTTGAAATGGTTATTGAACACTTTTGTGCTCTTCACATTTAGGAATCCAACAGAAAATAATAGAAATTCGAAATTAGCTTTGTTCTTTCAATTCATTGTATTATATTTTATAGTTTTTGGATTTTAGAAAATCCATGCTATTTCTATTGCATTTTTATTATTTCAGTATTCTTATAAAATGCACAATATCATAGCGTCTGCTACAAATAACTAGTACTACTACTAAAGCAATTTAGTCCTTCGATTAATTTATTTAGAAAATTTGTAGTAGATGCGAATAGAAAACTTTCTTTTGTGCTTTTGTTGAATTTCGATCCTTTGTGTCCTTATTATCATCACTCTTCCTCATTAATGTTGCTTTCCAGTTATGAAATGTGTTAGTAATATTAATGTGTATAATATGTTTAACAAGTCTATTTTAATTGCATTTAATAACAAATGTGGTAAATGATCAAACGGTAGTTTTATTTAAGAGTGTCAACTTTTAATCGCTGTAGGTATTCTCTCTCTTTATTGTTATTTTCTTGTGTGATCATATTAAATAAAGTTGTATTTTATAATTATTATCCTTCTATTAGGAATCAGCAACTTGTCACTTCCATGTTAATAAGGAATATGCAAAAATTTATTTATTTCAAAATAACAACATATTTGTTGGTAAAACACACTATTTTCACACTCGAAAGTGTAAATTGTTATTTATAAATATTAAATATGAAATTCAAAATTATTTGAAATTTTGGCGGGAAAACAGTATTTTTAACATTTCCTAACGAGTGACGTCATTTTTATCAACCAACAATGATGTCACCATGGTTGGTTACAATACATTATGACATCACTCGTTAGGTAATGTCAGGAATATACTCTTTTCCCGCCAAAATGTCTACAAAATTTAATTAAAATTTCATATTTATGAACGAAAATGTACACTTTTGAGTTTGAAAAGAGTGTGTGTTACCAACATTCATGTTGTTAAGGTGGCTGGATCGATCGGTTTTCTGAAGTTTTGGAGAGCTTTCACTAATTTATTAAGTGTAAAACAATCACGTTTATAAATTCTTTTAGCACATAATCTACTTTTATAATATACTGTATAGCTGAAATAGACAACATTTAAATGGTATTTATACGTTATCTTATTATTTAGAGCAGTATTACTGCCCCAAACAAGTTAGTTTTGAATTGGATATTGAAGATTTTTCCGGATTTTTCTATAATTTTAACAATACGGTACAATATGGCAACATCGTTTAAAAATTACGAAGATAATGTACTGGGTAATGATAATTAAAAACTCGAAACAACTCTTGGAACTACACCAGTACTGCGTTAAAATAATTAAAATAAACTGCACAATATTTCGCGAGTGCTTCGACTCGCTTCGTCCGGTGCCTACTGAATAGATTCAGTAGTGCCTACTGAATAGATTCAGTAGGCACCGGACGAAGCGAGTCGAAGCACTCGCGAAATATTGTGCAGTTTATTTTAATTATTTTAACGCAGTACTGGTGTAGTTCCAAGAGTTGTTTCGAGTTTTTAATGGCAACATCGTACTTTGGAAATTTGAATTTGTGCGGAATCATGATGGCTGAGCTTGCTGAGATTACACCTAGAGTTTACTTTCATGAAAAGTCAAGGTATCTTTAGTAGGCATTTAGTGCCTTCTAACTACCTTGAGCACTCCCATGTTGCCAAAAGTATTTTGACTTGATTCGCAATTTGAATTAAATCGCCTATAACCTTTTATTTAGCACACGATGGTACTGGTTTATATTTTTTTAATGAAAGTTAATTGAATAAAGATTCTAATCTTATTGGGTTTTTTGAAAATCTATTGGGCCAATTAAATACAATCTTCATTTGTAGCAAATTTTTCAAACCTGCCATAAGATAACATGGGGAAACAACTGCTTTCTTATTCGCATATCTCGAAAACTAGACACGGGAAGTATTTTATTTTTTGAAGAGTTGTTTTGGGGATATCAATGAGTGAGTACAGCAAAATTGAACACTATCTGAAAAAATGGTCGATCGACCCTTAACCGCTTTAAAAAACTTTTGCATGTTCCCTAATTGTCTTGTCTTCTAATGTCACAGTCACAAAGTAGCAATGTTCTTCCCTGCCACTTGCAGCATTCCATTCTTTTGGCACTGCAAAACACTTACTCTACATCCACATTGCAACGCCTGTACTATATGTAAAGCAATACGCAGAGACCTACCGAGTGCAATTGCCAAGTGGTATAAATACTTTTGCAACAATAAACAACAATGGCAGGGTCGACGAAAATACCACACTTTGCGACACATGAGTGGTGTAAAAAATGAGGGTTAATATTATTTGTGTATTAATGTAATAGCAGCAGATGCTAAATCTAAATCTTCTATAATAGTAGGTAGTAGAAGGCTTCCTTATTGTAAACATACTATTCGTATTTTAAATTAGGTCAAGATTAATTTAATATCATAACTTTATGCAAGAATTTCATTATTATTTTCAATGTCTCTATTATCATCCATACAATAATTTTTTTTTTAATTTGGAATATTGGTATTTAAAATTAATTAATAATCAAAAATAATATAATAATCCTTTACTATAATACGCTTAAAAGAGAAGAACGTCGTCCCCGTAGCAACGTGGCTGAAAATTTGGTTCTTTATACAAATCTTGAATTTTCCACCGATCAAGTTGAAACTCACCAGTAATGTATATAATTACGTGACTTGATTTATAGTAACACTTTCGCGACATTCTGTTCAGTATTTACCGAGTTATTCGTGAAAAACACCGCTTTTTCTAATGTCTTAATTTTAAACGTCAATTTCAATTGTACAGTGAAAATAAATTTTAGTTGGCAGTGAAACGAATTTTCTGAAATCGACCTGAACAATATTTGGCCATGGAATCCGGAGCTGAATTTATCACCATTTTCAACGAAACTTGACTTTTCCTGTACATAGTTTCAAGCGACTGCCAAGCAAAAAGTTTCGTTTGAATCCGATAAGTATTTAGAGAGATATAAAATAGAAACCAAATTGTCATTGAAAATGTCACTTTTTTCGAAACTTTTCAAATGTAGGAAGCCGTGAATCCATTTGGCAGTGAAGAAAATATTGGAATTTCCCCTGGAGACCTTGACTAGAATCACGGGCAAAGCAACATTTAATGTGAATAAATGATGACATTTTTGGGGTGGGTTATGGGGGGGGGGGGGAGAGGGGGGGCACAAGGGAACATTTCTGTCCAGATATTGGTGGGTAACTTTTGATATTGGACCTAATTTCCAATATACGTCTCTCATTTGATATGATGACCAATATGACTGTAATCAATCAAGCCAGAACATACATTTTCTGCTGACTTCACAACTTAGCATTTTATCAAAAGATTTTAGTTAGTACCTACATAATACTGTATCGTTCGTTGATGTTTTGATGTGTGCATAGAATATGCGAACGATTTAATAATCAGGATAAGTTATAAAGTGGAGTAACATGCATACAATTTAGGTGATTTCGTAATTTTTTATGTTATTACATAAAAAGTGACGAACTTCGATTAAATCGCGATAGGTACCACTTTTCGTTCATCAAAATTGCAAATCAAATCATATTCCATTTTATTATCAATCATGCATATTTTTTTAATTATTTCAAATATTTCTTCTTATATTGGAACCTGAATTCGATCATCATGTTCATATATTTTATTCGTTGTGTTTCAAATATTATTAAAATTATTTTAATTCTATACCATGCAACTGAAGTTTTTGTTTTTATTCTTCGTAGAGTCGTATCTGTTAATATTTTTTTATCATGCTTAAAATGTTTTCATAATATTAGGTTTTTCACGATGTATTTAAATATTTTCAAAATAGTTACACATGTTTTCTTTGACTCTAATTTACGACATGTGTGCATTGGGGTTAGTGTGGGTTTAGTGCACCTATCACAATATAACTATGAAAGAGCCTTGATTTGCATTTATGATCGGTTATTCCGTGAGGGTGAAAAAAATTGTCACGAGAGACAATTCTTTGCCAGCATATCAGAGTAGTTATATTTTTATGGTGGTCCAACTTCTGTTATGCATTGCCTTGCCCAGAAAGAGAGCTCATTGGGTCATGTATTACTTGGCGGGGCTCTCTAGTATTATGATAATCTTCTATTTCATTATTATTTATTTATAAAAACACTATAGTTTTGTTTGTGAGATTTATTCATAATAAATATAAAATAATTCACAGCAATAGTATACATTTTATTAACACATAAAATAATGTGTTTTGCTGTTCGTTGATATTCAATAAAAGTGATGGTGTATGACAATTAGGTAATACTCCATACTAATGGCGTATTTATTGTTACAGGGTAACAGTAACACAGTGTTTCTTTAATCGACGCACACACTCTAGCAAGGAATTAAACAGATATGTAGTATGAAATACACAATTATTTATAAATATTATTTTTTTCACAAAATGCATTCGTCGAGACTCGAAACTAGCTCTGTAACTTCTAAAACGAAGTTATATTACTCGAAATTAGTTATAACTAGAATTGCAATTCATATAGTAACTTTTCGCCAGTATTTTACAAAATATTGATCCTTACCTGTAACGTAAAGAACAGAAACAAATTGTCACAGACGTGGCAAATGCTACAGAAGAAGTGATAAACATTCTGTTTTGACTTTGTCTTAGGATGCGTTCGAATTACTTTTTTATTGTTTTGATTTGTAATTTCGTTCTTATTTTTGACGTCATGCAGAAGTGATTGTGAAGGTTTTGTAGGAAACAGCACAAGTTTTATTTTTTATTATAAGAAACTAAAGGAACTAAAGGACAAAATGGAGTAGGTATTATTGTCAGTGATAAAATGAGTGAACATGTCGTTGAAGTAATAAATTATAGCGATAGAATAATGAAACTCATTATTGCAGACGTAAATGGCAAAATGGAATGTATACAAGTTTATGCTCCGCAAGGTGGAAGACCTGTTCACGAACGCGAAGAGTTTATTGAGGAATTGGATGGAATTTTAACCAATAGATTGGAAGAAGCTATTATGATGGGTGATTTCAATGCCAAAGTGGGGTCGAACAGAATTGGTTTTGAGGATGTTTTGGGAGTGCATGGTTATGGAGTGAGAGATAAGGATGGAAGTAATCTATTGGACTTATGTGTTAGAAATGATATGGAAATAAGTAACACTAAGTTTCAGAAGAAATTAAAAGAAAAGATTACCAGATATAGTTGGGATAATAAATCCAGAAGCACTATAGATTACATCATTACAAGTCGTGAGATGAAAAGGGATATAAGAGATGTACGAGTAAAGCCAACTGTGTCTTTGGACAGCGATCATAGATTATTAATTGCTCACATTAAGAGAAAAAAATATGTATCAAGAGAAGTGCAAAGAAAAAATAAAATTAGAGTATGGAAATTGCAGGAAAAAGAGAGCTGCAGAGCTTTCAAGATGGCAATTGGCAAAAAGATTCCAAGAGAAACAGTACTTCGCGATATAGAAGAGGAATGGCAGATGTTTAAAAAAGAAATTGTACAGATTGCTGGAGAGGTGTGTGGAGTTAGTGGAGGAAAGAGGAAGAAGAAACAAACTCCTTGGTGGAGTACGAAGGTGAAAGACGCAGTAAAGAGAAAGCAGCAGGCTTGGAAGGAAATGATAAGAGACAGAACAGAATGCACTATCAAAGAGTATCGGAAAATGAGAGGAGAAGTGAAGAAGTTAGTCAAGACTGAAAAGAGTAGGACTATGCTCGAGTTAGCTGATAAATTGGAAAAAGATTTTATAGGAAATAAGAAATTGGTATATGGATTAGTGCGCAATAAGTTGCGTAAAAATGAAGATCAAAAGTTCATGCAGTATAAAGGAGAATTAACAAATGAACCAGAGAAAATTAAGATATTATGGAAAGAATACTTTGAGAATTTACTGAATTCTACAAGAAATGAAGAAGATTGCAAAGAAGAAGATATAAATAGAAAAGTGGAGACAGTTATAGCAGGAGGAAGAAGAGCACGAATAAAAGTACAAGATGAAGAGGATGATGGAAATGAGTTTGTAAACTTAATTTTGGATGATGATGATGAAGAAGGAGAAGAAAAAGAAGAAGAAGAAGAAGAAGAAGAAGAAGAAGAAGAAGAAGAAGAAGAAGAAGAAGAAGAAGAAGAGAATCCCATTATGAGAGGCGAAGTTGAAATAGCAATAAAATCAATGAAGAATGGAAAAGCTCCTGGAGTTGATAAACTCACAGCTGAGATGTTAAAGGCAGCAGGAGATCTGGGAGTTGATTGGATGTTCAGAATTGTAAGTGCAGCTTGGAGTCAAAAAAAGGTACCAGAGGACTGGAAGAAAAGTTTAATCTCAATTCTCTTTAAAAAAGGGAATAGAAAGGACTGTCAAAATTATAGAGGCATATCTTTAATGAGCCACGCTGCCAAAATCTATGAAAAGATATTAGAAATGAGAATAAGATGTTTATTGGAAAATAAACTGAGCGAAGAGCAATATGGTTTTCGGCGTGGTAGGTCCACCACTGATTTAATCTTTGCTTTAAGAATGATTATGGAGAACACATGGGAAGAAGATAATCCAATGTACATGACTTTTCTTGACATAGAAAAGGCATTTGATCACCTCCCTAGAGAAAAAGTATGGGAATCACTCAGAAAAAAGGGAATTCCAAAAGGCCTTATTAGCAGAATTCAAAGCTTATATATAAATTGCATGAGTTGCGTACAAACTAGTGCTGGAAACACCAATTGGTTTTCAGTGAACTCAGGTGTTCGTCAAGGAAGTGTTCTTTCGCCAATATTGTTCGTGACAGTAATGGATGAAATGTTCAGGACAGTGGAAAATGGAAATAGAGAGGATTCACTAACCATGATGTTTGCTGATGATGTTATGGTGTGGGGAATGAACGCTGAGGAAGTACAGACGAAGGTTGACAAGTGGAAGATGGTAACGGAGGAGTTTGGAATGTCAGTAAGTAGAAAGAAAAGTGAATCAGTCATCATGCAGAGAGGGCAAAAGTCGAAGAAAAAGAACATGGATGTAGTATGTTTAGGTAATCAAGAAATTGAAATTAATAATACATTTAAATACTTAGGAAGCACAATTACTGAAGATGCAAAAATTGCAGTTGAAGTAAATCGAAGAGTACAATTGGCGTCGAAATTTTATCAACAATTTCGAAAATTATTATGGAATGAAGATTTTCCCGAAAAAATCAAAATATTATTATACAAGCTATATTACGTTCCTATTCTTACATATGGTGCAATAACTTGGTCGATGGGATGGAGGGAAGAGTCAATGATGCAAGCCGCAGAAATGAAATTTCTGAGGAGTATTGTTGGTGTCACAAGAATGGACAGGTTGAGGAATAGCATTGTGAGAAAGAAGTTAGGTGTGGAAAGTTTACTATTTAAAATTGGAAGAGAGAGGTTGAAGTGGTATGGAAAGATGAGGAAAATGGACATGAAAAGAATCCCCCGTATGGCGTTTGAAAGGACAAGAGTCATCAGAAAGAGACGTGTGGGACGGCCCAGAGACAGATGGGAGGAGCAAATACGAGGTGATTTGATGGCAAGAGGAGTGGAAAACTATGAGATTGTGGAGCAGGAGCGATGGTGGGAAGATGATGAGAGATGGAGTGCATTGGTGGAGAGAAGAGAGGAGGAGGAAGAAGAAGAGGAGGAAGAAGATTAAAAAATACGTTATGAGTGGCGACTTACGTATTATAAATTGCCTATAAATAAATTGTATTACTTACCTGCTAATTTTAGTGGAAAGTTAAACAATAAAGATGTTATTATTATTATAAGAAAATACAAAATACATACAAACAAATATAATCGCTACCACAAAGCATCTGAAAGGAGCTTGTCTGTGGGAAAATCACAATAAAATATAACAAAAAATCACAACACAAAGAGAACGTTAACACAGCAAATGTCAACATAAACAAAACAGTAGTCATCCATATACAATATTAACATAAAATAGGCAATATTTAGTTCGAATGTAATATCAACTTTTTACTTTATATTTCATTATCTGGTATTATCTGAATTGTGGAATAGAATCCCTTGCCATAATTATTTTTATGGTTTTTGAGAAGTTAGGTACGGTATTTAAATACCGTATTTCAATTCAAATCAGTTTGAAGAGCCCGATTACACTGAAGTTTAGTTTGAGATGCGCACCTGCATTGAACCTTATTGGCCTAATCCTAAATGTTTTAGAGTATAGGCCAATAAGGCCAATACCAAAAATAATGCCAAATCTAGAATGTAGAATTCTAGAGATTTAGAATTAGGCCAATAAAGTGCAATGCAAATTGAACCTAATTGACCTAATCTTAAATGTTTTAGAGTATTATAGGCCAATAAGGCCAATATAGGCAAATAAGGTTCAATGCAGGTATAAGTGGTACATGGGATCATAGAGATACTTTACACTTTATATTTCTATGATGGGATGAACCATTCTCAAAAGAATACCCACAAGTTTCTAAAGAAAATTAATTACTCCCAAATATTTACTCTATTTTAGAGAGACAATCTGGAATACACTCTGGACCAGGAATCATGTTGTGTGAAGAGTGAACAGTGTGACAAAGTTGATGCATTAATCGTGACGTCAAAACAAGAACGAAATGGGAATTCGGAACACACCCTTACTCATTTATGGTCTGCTGTTTTGGAATCGAGAAACGAAAAGTCTCCAAACTTGCGGTAATTTCCAAAACAAAATGCAAGTCCAATCACATATTGCATCCCCGGTAATAAAGGGACATAAGTGTACATCAGGGGCTGGATTCACGAAAAGTATTATCTGCTAATACGTATTATATTTTGATTTAATACCAAGAACACCATGTTAAATGAAAGATAATACCAAAGATAGTACGTATTAGGAGATAATACTTCTTTGTGAATCCAGCCCCAGTAGTGTAATAACACAACCCTAGGGAGCAGGGGTGACCACAGACTCCTGCTCCTGGAACGCCGCGATCAACGCTGCGATGCTAGCGTACGTCCCCGTCGCAAACCCGACGATCCCGAGCGCGAAGATGCCCCAGTTCTTGGCGAGGCGCACGGTGCTCGTCGTCTCCCAGAAGATGACGATGTCGAGGAGGGCGGGGAACAGGAGGGCGAGGGCGGTGCTGCTGACGGCGCCGACCAGAGAGATGACCAGACCCAGCATCGGGATGACGGCGGCGAGAGCGACTGCAGATGAGAACACAGATCATGAGGTGGAGTCCAGTGGAGGCGGGGTGGAATAGATGGGGAAATATCCTATCGAAGCGGGGCTCGAACCCTGGACTTGTAGAGCTGCATGCAGGACGGAGATAACATTTTCTATCGTTAAATTTGAATCATTCAAATAATGAAGAATGTAAAAAATATTAATCATAGCTATTTTTGTCGACCAGCAATATAAACACCAAATTTGTTTCCAAACCCGACTCAATGCTGAAAAAATTGGTATATTTTAGTTTGACGTCGAAGTATACTAGGGTACAACCGATTGTATTTTAGATTTAGTATTAATATTCCTTATGAGGGTTCTCAAGAAATAGCTATAACATTTATATTTTAAACATTTTTTTGAATGGTTCAATAACAATATTATCTCAAGTGATTCAACTTAAATTCAAAAAATAATAATAATATAAATAATAAATCAGTTTCATATGAATGCTTGAAAACGAAGAGTGTATTACTTACATGTTAAGAGGACTAGACAGCTTCTGAATATTAACTCCAATACAACTGGATGCTTGAAAGGACCGAATCTTCTCTTGATTCCAGGCCACATCACAATGATAGGCACGTACATCTGAATCGCGTATGTCAAGGTCACTCCCATGGCAATGATGATTCGAATGCACTGCGATAATCTGAAAACAAACATCAAGTGTCATTCAGCAGAACATGTTCGGCAGAGGAATGTCGGGGTGTATTAGTAACTAAACTGGATTACAAGTAATTGCAGAAATGGGTAAGTGAGTGATATTATTATTTTTATTTTTTGAGCGAGCGAAGCGAGCGACTCCTTTTGGCTCTTTTAGCACGGACCTCTGTTTTTTTTTTGTGTGATTTTTTTTCTGTTACTGACGATATACAAGTCACAGTTTTTCTTCGATCGAGCTGAAATTTTGCACACGTGTTCGGACATTCTCTGGGCGTTGCAGACCCTAATGTTTTTGAAATCCATTCATTGGTTAAAATTTAAATAAACATCTCCTGATAGGTTGAGAAATGAAAATGGTCTTCGATAAATCTGATCAAACTCATATTTTTGCTATACAGGTCAGAGTTTTTCTTCGATCGAGCTGAAATTTTGCACACATGTAGAGACAACCTTTTCTGTTTGTAGATCCTAATTTTTTTGAAATCCATTAATTGGTTAAAATTTAAATAAACATCTCCTGATAGGTTGTAAAATGAAAATGGTCTTCGATAAATGTGAAAAAACTCATATTTTGCATGGTCATTAAGACCAACAATGTCTCTTATTTTACAAATTTTCAGCCCTATCAGTTAAGAACTTATGCACTTATTGACATTTTTAATAGCTGTCAGAGATGAATTGTATCGAAATAACTGTTTTTCCACTGCCACATGGATCTGATTTGCTTTAGGAACCACAGTGTTTAGATGCTATTTTCACGTTTCAATGAAAAGCAGATACATTGTGTACTGAGTGGATCATTTTTCAATTCAATAATATGGATGTATTTGTTTTCTGTGCGTTCTGTACGCATTCCGGTTCGAGAATTTGCATGTACCCGTGCTCGCTCATCAACGCGTTACACTGAGCGTTTTCCTAGTATATGGCGTTTTCCTAGTGACGATGCGTCATTATCAGGTGAAAATTGTAATTCTGGATTTTACCGCCCGTCGAAAGGCTGATAGTGATACCAGTTGGAAGGAGGTCGTCACACTAACCCCCACCACCCCAGTATCTCTGACCCAACAGCTCTCGGTCCAAACTTCAATGGCCACCCATCCAAGTATTGACCCCCTAACTGCCAAACCTATGTAATTTTCGAGAATAGAGGTATCCAATACACCAGCCGTTAGGCTATTTTAAATACTATCCCATAAAACAATACTCTTTGTAAATAGACCAGTAAAAAATCCCAGCTAATTCTACGGTATAATGCAAGTGTTACATTTGATCCGTGGGTAGATTGAGTGTGAGGCTGCCCTCCACTGTGTCGCCATATGCCATGTATCCCAGCGTGCCCACAGTAATCAACAAGGCTGTGAGGAACGTCATGCCAGTATTCAACACTCCAAGGGGCATGTAGAACTGCTTTGTTATCCGCATCTGTGCCTGGAGTGGCAGCACCTACAAGAGAAAAGTCCACGTGAAAATCTCAATCTCAATCAATCTCAAGGCTAAAGATCGAGACACAATCTAATAAATGAAAACATAATAAGGACAACAAAAATATACGGAGTGAAAACAAGACTACACCCAGAGATGGGCAAAGATACTTGGAAAAAGTATCAAGATACAAGATACTGATACTCTTAAAATTTTCAAAAAGATACTTGATACTTGATACTTGATACCTTATTAAATTTGAGTATCAATTGATATAAGTATCAAAATATCAAAAGATACTTTGATAGGGGGACGCTGAATAGCGCCAACAGGAATAACGCCAACACAATGTTAAATAAAAGTGCTGGAATAACAACAACTTTTCTGTTGGCGTTGTTCCAGTGGAACAACGCCAACAAAATGTTGGCGTTATTCCACTGGAACAACGCCAACAAAATGTAGGCGTTATTCCAGTGGTAAGAAGTAATTCTGTCGTCCCCGGAATAACGCCAACAAAACGTTGGTGTTATTCCAGTGAAACAACGTCAATTTTATGTTGGCATTGTTCCAGTGGAATAACGCCAACAAAATGTTGGCGTTATTCCAGTGGTAACATGAAATTCTGTCGTCCCCGGAATAACGCCAACATTTTGTTGGCGTTGTTCCAGTGGAATAACGCCAACATTTTGTTGGCGTTATTCCACTGGAACAACGCCAACAAAATGTTGGTGTTATTCCAGTGGTAAGAAGTAATTTTGTCGTCCCCGGAATAACGCCAACAAAACGTTGGTGTTATTCCAGTGAAACAACGTCAACTTTATGTTGGCGTTGTTCCAGTGGAATACCGCCAACAAAATGTTGGCGTTATTCCAGTGGTAACATGAAATTCTGTCGTCCCCGGAATAACGCCTACAAAAAGTTGGCGTTGTTCCAGTGGAATAACGCCAACATTTTGTTGGCGTTATTCCACTGGAACAACGCCAACAAAATGTTGGCGTTAATCCAGTGGTAAGATGTAATTCTGTCGTCCCCGGAATAACGCCTACAAAACGTTGGCGTTGTTCCAGTGGAATAACGTCAACTTAATGTTGGCGTTCTTCCAGTGGAAGACCACCTACAATGAACGCATACGTTTTGTAGGCTTTATTCCAGTGTCGACGTTGCGATTTTGTCGACACTGGAATAACGCCAACTCACCTCAAACTGGAATAATGCCAACAAAATGTTGGCGTTGTTCTAGTGGAATGACGCCAACAAAGTGTTGGCATTCTTCCAGTGGAATAACCCCAACAAAATGTTGGCGTTATTCCACTGGAACAACGCCAACTTTTTGTAGGCGTTATTCCAGTACTATTGGACACTTTCTTGTTTTGGCAGAACCCCTCCTTGTCCCGTACACTAGCACTGAACTGCGGAAAGTGTATGAACTACGTCGATTTTCTTTGATGTGGTGGGTGCCTACCTCTCGGGAGTAAACAGGTTGTGACCGAATTCTTTCTTACGAAACAGTGGCGGTACTACCGGGAGGCTGGGTCGGCAAAATGCCGGTGGCTCAGACACTAGGGGGTAGGTGGGCACCACGGGCACTTTAAAATAAAGTAGATTTTTATTAACTTTCCTTAATTTTTCCGAATATTTTTCTTTGCTCAACGTGGTATATACTTACATCGATTCCTAAAGTAGAGTAATAATTTGTATGTTGTGTGAACCATCAGATTGGCATAAAATAAGCCTCCTAATTTCTAACATTAGCCGTAATAGAATAGGTACTAAATATTACACTAGGAAAACGCTCTGTGTAACGCGTTGATAAGCGAGCACGGATACGCGCAAAACCTCGAACCATAATTCCTTAAAAGCCGGCAATAATATACCTAAAACAACTGAAATCTAGAAGCACGATCCACTAAATTATATAAAAAATAGCTGAATTTGCTTCTCATTGCAAGTTATTGCAACAGTTACTGCAAGTCATTGCAACATGATACACACTCATGTATATTTATTTCAGTATTTAGGTACGTAGGTATTATGGAATTATTATAAATAAAAAATACAGCGATTCAAACCACAAAATAGGCCATTATCTAAGTGCTAATATGAGCAAACATAATTTAAGAAACATTATCCAAACAATTACTTGCCGTTCCGTATAAAAGAGCTTATTTCTTCTAGTACATTGCTTACCTAACACAAACCTAATGTATCTGATACAAATGAAATAAATATTTCATAAACATAATTTCAATAGCGAAGTCTCCTGAAATTTTATTCTAGTAAATTTCTATAAATTAACACAAATAATAATGTCAAATACACTTATTACCTGTGAAATCTTAAATTTTCATTCATAAAAATCGAGTTCAAATATCATAGGATTTTTGGCCGGAAAAACGGCCTTTAACAAGAATCAGAACTGTGATGTCATTTCCAAGTCTTGAACATTGTGTTGACATGGGGATTCCCTTGTTACCATGGCAATATAGCAAACTGTGATGTCATTGCCAATTTTCCTGTTTTTAAATGAGAGGAGATCTATCAAACTTTGTAAATTAATTACATGAGAACTGTTCGTCCAACAACAAAAATAATACCACATCTGTGTTCAGCAACATCTCAACTTTCATAAAATAAATATTATTCTGAATTCTAATCTTCACGAGACTTCCCTATTATCAACCAACCAATCTATTTCTACAATCAAGCAGACATTTCATCGGTCTACAAATAATTTGCTCAGCCTTTGAAAAGATTGGAAGTAAGACTGCATGTTAAAACTCTCATAATCAATAAATACCTATACCTATTAACTACATCTTCAAAAATAATAAAATAAACCCTAAGTATAACCTCGCATGTATTGCTTTAACTATTATCTAACCGCAAAGAAATAATTGTTACGTATTCAAACAATAATAGATAGACAGCTGCTTGCTTCCGAGTTGTTTTGAATGGAGCGCATCGGGCGGGTTTTTATTTGTGAACGGATCTTTCTCAAAAACTATACAGGTCTAAGTTAGTATGAGATGAAGGTGTGTGCAAAATTTCAGATCGATACGTTGACCGGTGCGACGTGGGTTGAACCAGCAAAAAAAACAAAAAAAAAAACAAACAAACACACACACAGAGAAAGTGCCGCAAGAGTCAAGTGGAGACGCTCGCTCCGCTCGCTTAATAAAAAATAAAGCTTGGCACATTGATTTTGCACCGGACACGAACTTCTATTCTATATTGTATTATTCTTTAGTTCATTTTCTTCTTTAGGCGCATTAATCTCTTTTTTTCTATTATTTCGATTTTTTAACTTTTAATTTGTTTACATTTTATTTTACGGCTAACGTTTTAAATTTGGAGGCTTATTTATGTCAAATTCAGTGACAAAGTTAAATGTAGTGCTTGTATGCAGTATATACTTCGACTGATTTCATGAACTAAGTGCGAACTAAGTGCGAACTAAGTGCGAACTTTTAGGTGAGACGGTGCTTGGTAGTCTTTTTACAAGTACCTATTGTTTTTGTACAGTATTCAACATATTCAATTATAACAAAAATATATTTATTTGGGGGGGGGGGGGGGGGGGCACAAGAAGAATATTTTGCCAGGGGCCCATCAATCTCTAGTTGCGCCACTGTTACGAAATGAACATTGGCGTTCACAGGATATATGACAGGGGGTGGTGGTGGAGGGAAATGGTCTAATTATGGGTCGGGATGAGCTCCCCTCCCCCCCCCCCCCAACAATTATGTGACACATTGCACTTTTTTTTAAATGTAATTTCAATTTGAAGCAATGGGGAAGTCCGTGGATGATTAGATTTCAGAATAATTTTTATTTTATGACAGTTGAGATGTTGCTTTTTTGTTGTGGGACTAACAGTTAGACATCGGTCGACCAGAACAGCTCGACAACAAGGTTAATTGACAATGACATCAATTTGCTATATTGCCATGGCAACAAAGGAATCACCATGGCAACACATTGTTGAAGACTTGGAAATTATATCACAGTTCTGATTCTTGTTACAGGCCGTTTTTCCCGCCAAAAATTTCTATGATATTTGAATTAATAACATTATTCTCGAGACTTCCCTATTTGATGTTCTTTGGACATGATTGGTAGGTATATAAATCGAATAATATTATGTACACAATTAATTAAAAAAGGAAAAATCGAAATAATTGAAAACAAAATTAAAATGTAAATATTAGCTCTCTGAATATGAACCAGCCACTAAATTATATTTTATTATTCTTTTATAAATGTGAAGGATAGGATACTGCTTAAGGATGAACCAGCGCCAGGTCATCTACCAACATTTTTTTCCAAACCATTTTATTTTGTTCCTAATAGTATTATCTACAATATAAGATCAAAAAATTTATGCCTTGCCGACCTAACTTTTATGTAAAACGATTTCAAAGTTCAAGATTTTTACATGGCTCTTATGGGGGAACGAATTAATTTCCTACATTATTCTAAATTATTTTTAATCCGCACCAACAATTTCAACAGAAAACTATACTGATATATTCTTCGACTAATACTGAATGCATTGAAAACTTAAAATACTCTTTGGCATTTAAATGTTTGAAAATCTTGATATATGGCCATTTAACATGGGACAACTGAACTAGTCAAAACCACTGCTGTATTCTTAACAAAATTATTTTACGAAAACTTTGTTAAAAAAATCCTCATCATCTCATATCGTAGTATTCTCCACATATTACATTATAAAACTATGTTTTAAAGTTTAAACATGCCTTTCTGAATTAATGTATCTCATGTTATGAATATAGTCATTCAAAGCGATGGTTCATCCTTAACGATTGCCGGATGATTCGCCTGCGGAAGATTCGCCTGACCCTCGATTATACCTGTCGAATGAGAGGTTGGAAGATTCGCCTGCATGGGTTCAGGTAAACAGGAGGGTACACGGAAGATTCGCCTTACAGGAAGGGTCAGGCGAATCTTCCAACACAACTTGGAAGATTCGCCTGACCCTCTAATATACCTGTCTAATGATAGGTTGGAAGATTCGCCTGCTAGGGGATGTGAATCGGAAATGAAAATTAGGGGTCAGTCAGGGTGCACAAAATGGTACCCTTACCTAATAAAATGTTTACACTGCGACAGTTTTACTGTACGACCGTCGTAGTGTAAGACCTAGATAAGACAATTTCCTAGTCCCGATTTAATAAAAAGGTATTAGCGTGGTCGCACACTGTGACCGTCGTAGTGTGGCTCTTTGACGTCACGCGATTGATACAGAAGGCAGTGATTCATTGACGTCATTGAAAATGCGCGCGCAGCGAAGCTAATGCATTTGATTGGTCGATTTAAATGTTAAAGAACCAATCACACCTTTGCGCATTTGTTCCATCCAAGATTTAACTTAAAAGTTTGGACTTTAAGAGAGAATTAGGTTATACGAAACAATTTCGGTCCAAGCGTGTGCGAGTATGTAGCTCAAACAGTGATGATTTCAGACATTTTATTCGGAGAGGGGGGGGGGGGACAAATGAAACCTGGGGTGCAGAACTTAATCTGGAGAGGGGGGTGGGTGTACCTAAACGTAGTCCGCGTAAGAACTACTTTCATCATGGGGGGGGGGGGGGGGGGGGATTACGATTCTCGAAGGGGGATCTGGGGGGCAAAGCGCCCCAGCTTAAGCCCCGCAGGGCGATTTTTATAATTGAAACCAGTTAAGTGATTCTGGGGCTTTAAAATTCACAAACCGAAGCCAAAAAACACTCCAATTGTTGCTTCGCAGGACATTTTTTCGAATATATAAACATTTTAAAATCGATTCTGGGATTCTGGGATTGCTGAAATTACAACAAATAACTCCCTATTTTTCCCGCAGGGCGTTTTTTTTAGAATTTAAACAATTTTGAAGTGATTCTTGGACACAACATTTAATTTTGTATGGTAAATGAGGGGTCAGCCTGCTCGAGTGGGGGGGGGGGGATCATTCCCCCCCCCCTCACTGCCTGATGTTTTGACAATGTGCTTTCTAATTAAGATCGTTTTAATGAAAACATAATTGAAGAATTTTGTTTCTATAGCATTGTTATGTCTCTGGGCTCGGGGGGGGGGGGGGGGGGAACAAAGAAACAATAGATATAGCAACACATACTTTTATACATAAAATTAAACTTGGCTCAATGCCTACTTATCTTGACCAAGTAATTCAACAGAGGAATGATGGAGGACATGAATATAACACCAGAAATAAAATGAGCATTTATCTTAAACAATGTAACTCCAATCTTGTAAGTAATAGTTTAGCATATGGAGGTGTACGGGAATATAATAAACTGCCTGAAGAGCTGAAGATGAACAAAGAACTGAGTGAATTTAAATTATGTGTAACAAAAATTGTAAGAGAATTATTGAGATCATGAAACCATGTACTGTAATAAAATGTATTGTAATAGCTGTATAGATAAATGCTTCAAAAAAAAAGTGCTGAATTTTTAGATTTCTTCAATTTTTTTATAGTTGAAGAGACTTGGCTGGTATTTTTACATGGAGTGTTTTTTTATGGGGATATCACTAATTTTTTTAGTTTATTTAGGTACACAATTTGTAAGACATATCGGAGCAACAATGAGAATGACTAATTCCTTTAAAAAAATACGCTATCTGCGAATTGGTTACTAAGAATTTTTTTGTTTGGTTCTAAATATAAGCTTAAAGCCATAAAGAATTGCGAAAGCATCGTTCCAATCGGTCCAGCCGTTTTCGAGATGGCATCATTTCCGGTTTTCAAAATGGCGGCTGAATTACTGCCACCTAGAATTTATTTCTTTAAATATTATGTAACATTATAAGCCTTCTGAATAGATATTTATAGGTTTGTACTTTTTATAAAAAGGGGAAGTGAATTTATGCAAATTTCGCATAACTATGACGTCATTTCCGGTTTCAGTAATTATAGAAAAGTTTAGTTTCACTATTGATATTTCATATAGAGAACCATCTGAATTGATTGGTGCTAGTTTCATTCCGATTGGTCTAGCCATGTTCGAGATATGACGACACTTCCGGTTTCAAAATGCCGGCTTCCGGTCGGTTTTATAACATACCAAACTGCTCAATAAATTATAATTATATATAATCATTAAATTTATGACAATTCTTTGAACTTTTACGTTAACATCTTTATTATTCGATAGTGATGCAAATACAATACAATGCAATACCTGGGTTAGTCAATTTATAATTTGTTTTCTTTCATATAATTTTTAAAACAAACGCCCTGAAGAAGTCCTGTGAAACAGGACAAAATATTGTACATACACATAATAAAAATATGTGTATAAATAAAAAAGAAGTTAACGTAGCTGTTCAAAGAATTGTCATAAATTTAATAATTTATCGTGAACTAAGATCTGAATAAGTTGCAATATATTATCAGCAACATTTTTAAAATATTGGAAATGGTGATGACAAAACTATAGGTAATTTTGATAGATGTCTGGACTCCAGACCAGATATTTGTCTAAAGGGCTGAGTAGTGAGCGTGTCCTTGAATAGTTTTTTAATCGATTTTTATCAATATCTTTTACCTATATAATTGTTAACAAAATAAGGCTTTGTACTCGTCTTCAGAACTGTTCAATTAAAATAATTTCATAGCTTGGAATAAGTTAGTAGTTTTATTTTGTCCAACAGATGTTTATTACCATAATTTACTAATTTTCGGGTACTAAACGTCAGTAGGACAAAGTAAATCTAATAAACCATTTCAAGCTATGAAATTATTTTCATTGAACTGTTCTGAATTCACGTCCATAGCCCTATTTTGTTAACAATTGCACTGGAAAAAGATATTGATAAAAATCGATTAAAAAACTCTTCAAGATCAAACTCACTACCCAGCCGTCTTAACACTGAACATCAAATAATATCGAAGATTAAAATATAATGTTCGGACTTCACTACCTACTATACTTCAGTGGATCCATACTTTTCAACATATTTCCTGTCAATCATTTATCAATCTTCAACTTCATACAAAATATCAGATAATTTCAGGTTTATTTCACAATTATCTTGAAAAGATCATGGTTTTCGAATTACATCAGAATTCTGGATTCATCAGTTTTAAAATTATAGATAGACTATTTAAATATCAACATTTCCGATCATTGTAAAATATGTTTTGATAATATATAATTATTAATCTGTACATCAGTGGTAGAAGGTCCGAAGTCCATTTCAATAATTATTCTTGATTGGATTTTTACAAAACCAGTAATTATGCCTTCATTCAATCATAACTTAGTTATGTGCCCGAGTCATTACTTCAATAACCTAACCATATTTGTTGACATCAGTCAGATAGACCTCGACAAAAGTATAAGAGAAAATGGACTTAGGCCATTCTGCCTCGTATTTATAGAATTAATTGTACAGTTGTGTAGTAATTATTAATGAACAACATTGGTAAAGGACTTTGAAAGGAATACTATGTTTATCGACCAAATTAATACTTTACTTTTATTCCATAAAAGTTATTTTCTAACTCCTAGAATGCATTAAATTTGTTCGACTAAAATTTTAGAAGTACCAAAATCAAACGATCTCATCATGTTTGAAATATCCCGCCAACAATGCGCGTAACTGACACGATTCAGACCATTTTGTGCACCCTGACTGACCCTTAATTTTCATTTCCGATTCACATCCCCTAGCAGGCGAATCTTCCAACCTATCATTAGACAGGTATATTAGAGGGTCAGGCGAATCTTCCAAGTTGTGTTGGAAGATTCGCCTGACCCTTCCTGTAAGGCGAATCTTCCGTGTACCCTTCTGATTACCTGAACCCATGCAGGCGAATCTTCCAACCTCTCATTCGACAGGTATAATCGAGGGTCAGGCGAATCTTCCGCAGGCGAATCTTCCGCCGACCATCCTTAACACCTATAAAATTACAAAAGAAAATTACAACCATCTCGCTAGTAATTTGGTTATAAACGGAACATTTGGCGCTCTTCCGTCTTTGCCTGACTTTCGAGGTAGTCAGGTGGAAGGGTTGAGGTTGAGGACTCAAGCGGATGGTTGGTGTCTGGGGGACAATAGACAGGAGATCCTCGCTGGTTTCGTAGCCAACATTCCTTGACCACACAACTCTTGAGAATACCACGAGCTTCTAAAAGATAAAGAACGTTATTGGCCAAACTACTATAGTAGTTACTACCATAGTACTATACTATACTATAGTATCATATAGTACTATAGTAGTATAGTAGTATAGTATACTGTAGTACTATAGTAGTATAGTATACTGTAGTATACTAACGTCCCGGTTTTTATTATTAAGAAAAATAATATCGACTTTTTTCGGTCGGGTGATACAAGCGCCCGCCGTTTTAGAAAATTGAGAAACAAAATTGTTTCATAAGTGGGCGTGTGAACGGTACGATACCAAAAAAATAGAACTTAATTACACGGTTTTACTTGGCTGCCATAAGATAACATGGGGGATAAAATTCAAATTATCCCAGAAACTAGACACGAGAAGTGTTTCATTTTTCCATGGATTGTGTATGGCATGATTATCAATAAGTACACACAAAATATTATGAAGATCTGAGACTATGACTCGAGTAATCGCGCCACCTACAAAATATGAATTGCCATATTTGGCAAACGGTTATGAATATCGAAAAATTAAGACTTAGGTGACATATTGTATTGAACCTTTATTAGCTCCTACTTTGTACCCGACAAATTCTGACGACATAGTAGAAACAAAGTTATGACAGTAAGCGATGAAATTGTAGATAAAGGTTCAATACATGTCACCTAAGTCTTAATTTTTCGATATTCATAACCGTTTGCCAAATATGGCAATTTATATTTTGTATTTCCTTCTACCACCGCTCTAAACCGCGCGTTGGCGGGAAAAAATAAATGGCCTGCCTAGGCGCCGGTTATTCAACACAACCGCTAAAAACTATGAAATTTCCGATACGATTAGAGACGAGCCTCACATTTTAATCATGATTAGATAAAAGACAAACAAAGGGCTATCACTAGGCAAATTTTTTAAATAATTTTTTTTTACTGCAACCAGCGAGACAAGAAAATATACAATTTTACACTAAAAATTAACTAATTATTACTAATTAACTAAGCCAAAAATTTAAATTTAAGTACCAAGTGATAACTTTAAGTTTGGCTTTTATCTAATAACTAGAGAGCCCCGCCAAGTAATACATGACCCAATAAGCTCTCTTTCTGGGCAAGGCAATGCATAACTGAAGATGGACCACCATTAAAATAAAACTACTCTGATATGCTGGCAAAGAATTGTCTCTCGTGATAATTTTTTCAACTCACGGAATGACCGATCATAAATGCAAATCAAGGCTTTTTTATAGTTATATCTGTGGAAGGTGCATACTAACCCCACACTAACCCCAATGCACACCTGTAGTGTACAATGTAAATTAGAAAAAAAGAAACCATGTGTAACTATTTTTAAAATATTTAAATATATCGTGAATAACTCAATATTATTATTTTAAGCATTTTAAGCATTATAAAAATATGAACAGTACGACTCAATGTTAAATAAAAACAAAAACTTCAGTTGCATGGTATACAGAATTAAAATGATCTAGTGGAGCGGTCACTCCACGCCAGCCAAGTCGTACGGCGCGCGCACACTCTCATATAAAGGCTGGAGCAAACCCACTTTTACTGTAAGCATCAAAGTGGCATTTTCGGCCTACTGGATCTTAAAATTGGAAAATCTCACATTGTTGCGATATATCTTAATTTCGAGCTATGGCCCACCCTACAACATATACCAAATTTGGGAACAATAGGTTACGCCCTTTGCGCGCTAGAGGGCCGTGAAAACAGTGTTTTAGGGCGGTTTTCATAATAATAATAATCTCAGTAGTAGTAGTCTCCTGGAATTCAAATCCGGTAACATGGCCACAGCCTAAACGGCTGAACCGATTGATCTCACATTTTTACCACGTGTGCACTTTTGGCGTCTAATTTAACCTTCACCCCATTAATTTTTTGTGCCGCCATTTTGAAACCGGAAGTGACGTCATATCTCGACAACGGCTATACCGATCGGAACGAAATTTGCGCCAAACGATTCAGACGGTAAACTATATGGATTATCAATAGCAACAGACTAAAATTTATGTTAACGAAACCGGAAATGACGTCATGAAATTTGAAATACATCGATTGGCATTTCGGCAACAAATTTGATCCGATTATTTTGTTATTTATGTAACGTATGTACTTTTGATATCTCATTTGACTTATTATAAAACCAACCGGAAGCCGCCATTTTGAAACCGGAAGTTTTATTTATTTATCGTATGGATTTTATTGGAATACAAAGTCTTATTAAATATTAATCACATATACTAAAAATAAAATAAATTGTTCTAAAAAATCTAAATTTTAACCATTTAAATTACAAATTTAAAGAGGTCAGCCAATCAATAGCTTCGCCTTTGAGGTCGGCAATATCCTGGATGTCACCAGGATATTTCAGGACAGCGCATTCCATCATAATATGATTGGTAGTTTGTTCCTGCTGCCCGCAGATGCAACTTGCGCTGTCAACGAACCCCCATTTGTGCATAAGGTAGTTGCATCGGCCTTGTTCTGTTCGCAAGCGATTTAGGTTGCACCAAGCCTTCCTTGGTAACTGAAACTGCAGGTGGTCCGATGGTCGACCTGTACTTGAGAAGCTGAAGATGGGACTGCTCCTGTTTCCTTGAATCCACTGAGAATCCCATGTGCCACTGACCTCAAAGTTCTCGTCCAGCAATCTCTGAGCCAGAGCTAATGGAGGCTTTCTTGATTTTAGTCTAAAAAGCGGAGGATTATATAGGTCAGCCCTAATAGGTATATCAGGGTTGTTCACAATCTTCTCGTGCTCCTTCAGTAAAGCTTGTTTCCTCCGCAAGTCAGGTGGTGCAATATTGCTGAGTGCCGGTAACCAAGCAAGTGGAGTTGAGCGTAATGTGCCTGTTATCCGTCTCATGGTTGCGTTCAACTGCACATCAACTTTGCTGGTGTGGCAGCTAGTAAGCCAAACAGGAGCGCAATACTCAGCAGCCGAGTACACCAGAGCAAGTGCAGATATGCGAATACAGCTTGCGGACGCTCCCCATGATGTATATGCCAGCTTTTGAATGATATTGTTTCGAGTACGAAGTTTGGCGGCCGTGTTTGTTAGATGAGCATCGTATGTGAGAGTTCTATCAAGTGTTACGCCTAGGTATTTAGGTTTAGAATTGTGTTTCAACACCGCACCATTCATGACCACTTCCAATTGCCTATTTGCCTCGCTGTTGTTGAGATGAAAGCAGGTGACTTCAGTCTTCGTGGCACTTGGCTGTAATCGCCACTTTGCGCAATATTCGCTCAGCCCCTCTAAATCATCAGTTAGCATATTCTCCATATGGCTGAAGTCCTTATGCTGAACTGCATATGCCATGTCATCAGCATAGATGAATTTCCTCGCAATTGATGTAGGCAGATCGGCGATGTACAGGTTAAAGAGAGAAGGAGCTAATACTGAACCTTGGGGGAGTCCGTTGTTTAACTTCCTGATTCTGCTGCAATCACCATTCATGAATACTTGAAAGTAACGATCACTCAACATATTACTAATGAGATCGCAAACCTTAAGACATGGAACTACTTTGAACAGTTTTGTCAGCAGACCCTTTTTCCAAACTGTATCATAAGCAGCTGTAAGATCAATGAAGGCTACCGCTGTTTTCAGTTTTCTCTGAAAGCCATTCTCAATATGATTGGTAAGTCCCAGGACCTGATCGGTGCAATTTCTACCTCTCCTAAACCCTGCCTGCTCTAGTTGGAGCATATTTTCTATTTCAGGGCCAATACGATTATAAAGCAATCTCTCCAACAGTTTAAGTGATACTGACAACAGAGCTATGGGTCGATAGCTTTCAGGTTGGTCACAAGGTTTCCCTGGCTTCAGGAGAGCGATGATCTTGGTCTTTTTGAATATAGCTGGAAGTTTTCCAGTTTCCAAAATGTGGGTATAGAACTGTGCAAGCCAAAGTCTTGTTTTACGACCACTATGAGTAAGGAACTCTGGATAAACGCTGTCGAATCCTGCCGCTTTGCCTGTCTTCGTGACATAAAGTGCTTTGTCAATTTCTTCTTCTGAGAATGGTCTCGAGAAGAAACTCTCAGTTTCGGCTTGTTTTCTAAGATCCTGCAACTCCTTATTCACTGTTCTTGTAAAGACTTTGTCCACCTTTGATTTAGACAACTGTACAATGCGTGAGGCAACTTGATTAGGGTGAATCTTTGGTTTGTTGGGAAGTGGTACCGAGGCTCCTCCTAATTTGCGCAAAACTTCCCACGCTTTTCGACTAGAATGCGTGAAGGACATGCTTTCAACTGTGGAGGTCCATTTTTCTCTTCGCATCTGGTCTAAAGACTTCAGCAACTCTTCAGCAGATTCTTGACTACCGGTGTCACAATATTCTTCATACAGGCGGTCGCTTTCTTCATTCCAACAAGGAATGTACTCCTTGCGAAAACCCCGAGGGATGCAGTTTTTAGCAGTCTGTATGACGAGTCTAGAGAAACGATCGTAGCATTCTACAGTCGGTGGTATAAAACGAACTGCATCGTCCAATCTCTTGCTATATTTTTCCCAATTGGCCTTTTGAAAGTTCCATCTGGGTTTACGTATGGAATTAACCAATGGGACTTTAATACCAACATCTAATATGACAGGACGATGCTGGCTGCGAGGAAAACCAGGTAGGACATTTCTTGTTACGTGAACGGGCCGACCGTCATTATCAGTACTTACGAAGCATAGATCGGGGTTATAATCCTTATTCCAGCGGGCTGAGTGGAACGTGCCTCTATCTTTGGAGTCAAAAATCAAGTTCATATTCTTATGATCAGCCCATGAAGCAATAGCTTCGCCGTTTTCATCACTTTGGTCATATCTCCAATCAATATGGTGGCTGTTAAAATCACCGGCATAAATTGATGGATGGTCGTAAGTTTGCAATGGTGTTGTCGGCCATTGAGTCCCAGGTGGTTTGTAAATATTTATAACTGTAATATTATTCACTTTGATCGCATTAGAGAATACATTGTTACATGAAGTACAATCGATCACATCAACGTTTGCGATGTCCTCCTTAACATAAGTTGCAATACCATAGGTGGCGTGGTTAATAGAAGTTACCAATCGGTATCCCATAACTTTTCCTCTTGCTTCCAAGTCTGCATTACTGTCCGTATGAGTCTCTTGAATCAGTGCTACATCGATATTCTCTTCTTCCAACATCCTTGACAAATAGTCGGACTTAGATCTACTAATGCCTTCTATGTTCAATTGGCAGATCCGTAGTGACGCTCCAATATTCTTTGTAGCCGTTTGTGATGACAACATTCTATTCATAATTTACTAATTTTCTTCTTAATAATTATCTTAATTATATAAACCTTAATGACTATTCCATTGTATTCCAATTCTCTGCCAGGAGATCAACAATTGTTAACAGTTTGGCATCCGTTTTTGTAGTCTGTTTAATGTTAACCAGGTTGCACCGCTTGGAGGCAGACTACTTCGCAACCGCAATTTCTATAAACTCAGTCGATAATCTGCATCAATTTTCTTTATACCTTGGTTCTGTTTTTATGATCCAGTAGGCGTGATTTCTACAAATTATGTTTTCATGGAAGTTTGAGAGATCGAAATGGAGATGTTCACAGTGCCATAATTCACGATATCGTGTATGGAATATCAAAATGTATATCTTAGATCAAACCTGAGATCAGTATCTTCCTTTTGGTGTCTAATTCAATCAACAGCCATGCAAACACACCATAAAAGGTAAATTAATTGATGCAGCTTCACAGAATTCAACCAGCCAAATCATCCACCGCCTTGTGGCTAGGCAAGTGACATCATATGTCAATAACGGCTAAATAGATTTGAACGAAACCAGCGCTAAACAATTTAGACGGTCAACTTTATGTATTATCATCAATAATATTTGCAGTTTCCCATACCGAAACCGGAAATGACGTCACACATTTTAAAAATCTCACAAATTTACATTTTGATACAATAAATATACTATTTGAGACAGCTTAAGTGGGTATCACACTGGGTTGCAACCCACGGTTGGAACCCGCGTATGGAAACTTTTGTTGCAAAAAGAGGCAACCGCCTATCACACGCAACTGTTTGGGTTGATGTTGGTTGGTTCACAATTGACACTCATGAGTTGCGCAGAAAGCAGTTGCCATAGTAACCAAAATAAAAGTATTGGAATAACAAATCTGACAGCGGCAATCCAAATCTCATATTTTGAGTGATTACTTGTGAAAGAAAGATATTTAAGTAAGTACAAGTTAATAATAATACGCAATATTTATCCATACACATGTACAAGTTAAATATTCACCTGAGAAATATATATTTATATATTTATTTATAGCATACTATTGGTAAGTTCACGTCACGTGGTACCACAACAATTGTTGGAACCGGAAAAATAGAGACTTCTCTATTTTTCAACCCAACCCGTCGGTTGACCAAATTCAGTCTCTGCACATGCGCGGCCAACCATATTTCCCAACCGCCGGTTCCATACGCCGGTTGCAACTCAGTGTGATAGGGCTTTTATAATAAAATGTAATCATGTTTAAATTATAATTCAAGGGGTCAGTGATTTCAGCAGCCATTTTGAAACAGGAAGTAACGTCATATCTTGAAAATTGGTTGACTGATCGGTATGAAACTACCGCCAAACGATTCGGAAGGTCATCTCTATGAAATGGGAACAGTCACACTAGAAATTTCCTATTTATAAGACCGGAAATTACATCATTCAAATTTAAAAATTATTATAATCCCCTCCTATATAATGAATACATATTCAGAAAACTTACAATGATACACATCATTTATAGATATACATTCTTTGTGGCAGTGCAGTAAGTTCAGCAGCCATTTTGAAAACCGAAGTGTTGCCATATCTCGGAACTCGGTTAACTGATAGGAATGAAACCTTTGCTATTCTTCATGAAAGATCATTTAAAGCAAATATATAGTACCATACGCAGATTTTCATTAGTAAACCAAATTGTCAATGGCGACTATTTTTAATGGATTTAGTAATTGTTCAATTGACGTCACAAGTTCTAAGAATAAACTAAAAAAAGGAGTGATATCCCCATAAAAAACACTCCGTGTAAAAATACCAGCCAAGTCTCTACAACTAAAAAAAATTATGAAATCTAAAAAATTCTGCACTGAAAAGTAGTGATATCAAAAAATGGTCCAAATCAAAACTTTATTTGAAAATCAAAAAATAATTGGCGCATCGTTTTTTTAGGGCATAATAGGTATACTACATGTATTATGTATATTTGATGTATATTTTCTATCTGGTCTATACTTCTAAACTATGTATACAGTACGTCCAGTGAGCGTGTAGCCAGTTCAGAAAATGCTGTGTAAAATTCAACAATGGGTTTAGCTTGTAATCCTGAGTGTTTTGACGCGTGTGCGGTTGTAAATATCTCTCAACGACTGCAGGTGTTCTGGAATGGGTTGTTTTGTTGTGGTGCCAAATATCTTTCAATGCAGTTGGCTTTTAAAATTCAAGGAAAGTTGTTTAAAATGGCAACAGTGTAGGTGGAAGGGGTGGCAGGTCATAAAAAGAGTTGTATCTTGTCAGAGCTTAACTGTCGAACAAGGGTCGAACAATACTGCTCATCTTATGAAAGGAGTTTCTCCACGCTCGCTGGCCGTACTATACACGATGCGCCAAGTATTTTTGGATTTTCAAATAAAGTTTTGACTTGGCTAATTTTTGGATATCACTACTTTTCAGTGCAGAATTTTAAGATTTCATATCTTTATTTTTAGTTGTTGAGACTTGGCTGGTACTTTTACACGGAGTGTTTTTTTTATGGGGATTTTGTTTAAGTCTTCTGATTCGCATTTAAGGTACCTTATTTGGCTTTCATCCGTGAAGTTAGACCAGAACACACGTACGTTATTTGGGATGCCTACATACAGGGGTACCCACTACCCTCGCCCACTGTTTCAATAAAACCTCGACGAATCTAGTTGATTGTCTGATCTAGGAAGGTCACTCTGTCTGATTGCAGTGTGTGGTTTCTAATTACTTGTTGTCACTTGTCAATGACACAAAATAATACATATTTTTGTGATCATCAGGAATAAGACATTCAATACTTTGATATTTCTAATAGCGTTTTTGTTTAGCAGAAATAAACCAATATTACTAAGCAATTTTTCTAGTATTTAGGATATAAATATTTTGCTCCGTGTATTCCGAGATAATGATCAAACAATTTATGTAGTAGGTATAAAAATATATTAAATATTGTGTGCAAATGAAAGACCCAGATCATCCTATAGCAATTAAAGTATGATTGAACTTGTTTTTAACTGAAACAAATTATATTTATTGAGCACCAAGGAATCATGATCATTTCGGGTCAACATCATGTAGGTAGTACACTTATTTGAACATCACTGCGTGAAATGGAAAGAGAATAGGTATAAACACTTCGCATTCAATGGAAGCAAAAACAACCGAGCATGCAAACTCAATCTGGCATTTGTAAAAATAATATAACATTTCTATATTTTACAAAACGCACAGAAACATTCAGATTTAAGTAAGTAAATATCATGGCAATTGAATATCTTTGAAGACAAACAAAAAATAATTAGGAATCAAACAATTCTGTATATGAAAATATAAACTATAAATGATGAAAGACGATGGGGCATTCACTCTCCGACTCGGATGGGGAGGCGCATTGTGCTTGAAGAAGATTCCCCTGGATGTAGGCAACCCAAATAACATCCGTGTGTTCGGATATAACTTCACGGATGACGCCGTGAAATAACTTAAATGTATAGTAAAGAAACTGGTATAAATAATTGCGTATTCAAATTTTTACACGTTTTGGTGTTATCCAGCTACAAGCAAAAGATGATTCTGGACTTACCTATTCTTTTAATTGACACCTTATTAATGTGTGAAAGTTAGGTTACAAGAGATAAGAAGAGATTACAACAACCACAAAGTGAACCAATTGGACTGATGAGTGCAACAGTCTTTAACAATATCAAATGTGGGATAATTATCTTAGTCATGCTCCAAGTAATTATTTAGGTACAAACCCAACAACAGACCAGATAAATAAATGTAAATTAACCGCCCCCCCCCCCCACTCCCAAAAAATGCCGCGCAGTAGATTCTTAAAATTTTAATTGATAATTTAGAGTGGTTTAAAATGATTTGAGTGCATATGAAAAAAAAATCGTACGTTTTCATTTGCTTCACCTAATTATAGAAATGTCATGAGTGTAAATTTTGAATTTCATCTAGGTACCTACCTCTAAGACTGATTAAATGCAGATTGTTTAGTCCATTAATGGGTTGTGCATAAGGGATCACGCTTCTGATGAGCGAGTGAGGGGGCATTATGTTGCGACATAGTGTAACAGGGGTGAGGGGGGCCTAGAGCCAGAGGGACGGTTCAAAAATTGACATTATAATTCGTGAAAACGGACGGCATAAATGGATCAAGTGTCTCAGTCCGACCAATTCCATTTTGGGTGGGCGGGGGGGGGGGGGGGGGGGGGGTAGAGATAGTTCTGTAACATCCTTTTGAAACTGTGACACAGTGGAACAAGAGGAGGGGGGAGTCAAATAACCCATTTTTAATGTGACGTCTTTATGCACGGCCACTAATTAAATGTTCCAAAAAGTTTCCACTCACTTATATGCCGCTCTACGATCTGTTACAAATGATTGGATTAAATTATACTTTAGTATAGTGCATATTGATTGATTAAAAATAAAAATTGTTAATTTTAATTTAATTGAGCGCCGATTCTCAAAAGAGAGGTTCTGATGCTAAATCAGTCTGTAAAGTTATGTCGTTTTTTTTTTTTTTTACTGAACTCTCTACATAATACAGTACGTACAATAATAATACAAAATAATGCGACAAACATTTTCATGTTAATTGACATTGATCTGACCCAAGGATCTGGCCGAAGAAATACAACTTCTCGAAAGCAATGGTCACCTGTTTACTCCCGATAGGTAGGCACCCACCACATCAAAGAAAATCGACGTAGTTCATACACTTGCCGCAGTTCAGTGCTAGTGTACGGGACAAGGAAGGGTTCTGCCAAAACAAGAAAGTGTCCAATAGTACTGGAATAACGCCTACAAAAAGTTGGCGTTGTTCCAGTGGAATAACGCCAACAAAATGTTGGCGTTATTCCACTGGAAGAATGCCAACACTTTGTTGGCGTCATTCCACTAGAACAACGCCAACATTTTGTTGGCGTTATTCCAGTTTGAGGTCAGTTGGCGTTATTCCAGTGTCGACAAAATCGCAACGTCGACACTGGAATAAAGCCTACAAAACGTATGCGTTCATTGTAGGTGGTCTTCCACTGGAAGAACGCCAACATAAAGTTGACGTTATTCCACTGGAACAACGCCAACGTTTTGTAGGCGTTATTCCGGGGACGACAGAATTACATCTTACCACTGGATTAACGCCAACATTTTGTTGGCGTTGTTCCAGTGGAATAACGCCAACTTTTTGTTGGCGTTATTCCACTGGAACAACGCCAACAAAATGTTGGCGTTATTCCGGGGACGACAGAATTTCATGTTACCACTGGAATAACGCCAACATTTTGTTGGCGGTATTCCACTGGAACAACGCCAACATAAAGTTGACGTTGTTTCACTGGAATAACACCAACGTTTTGTTGGCGTTATTCCGGGGACGACAAAATTACTTCTTACCACTGGAATAACACCAACATTTTGTTGGCGTTGTTCCAGTGGAATAACGCCAACAAAATGTTGGCAAAATGTTGGCGTTATTCCACTGGAACAACGCCAACAAAATGTTGGCGTCATTCCGGGGACGACAGAATTTCATGTTACCACTGGAATAACGCCAACATTTTGTTGGCGTTATTCCACTGGAACAACGCCAACATAAAATTGACGTTGTTTCACTGGAATAACACCAACGTTTTGTTGGCGTTATTCCGGGGACGACAGAATTACTTCTTACCACTGGAATAACGCCAACATTTTGTTGGCGTTGTTCCAGTGGAATAACGCCAACATTTTGTTGGCGTTATTCCACTGGAACAACGCCAACAAAATGTTGGCGTAATTCCGTTGGCGTTATTCCAGTTGGCGCTATTCAGTCGACTCCTTTGATAGTATCAAAATATCAAAAGATACTTTGATAGTATCAAAGTATCAAGTATCAAAAATTGTGTCAAAGATATTTTATCTTTGCTGCTGAGGAAGAATTTGGTTAAGGTGAGGGAGGGGGAGATCATTGACAAATGTGTTCTTAGGGGTTGGGTGAAAAAAGGGTATGTATGGGCGGAAGGGATTCCTGGAAAAAATGCCTAAGGTTCTAAACTGAAACATTTTAGTCCAAAATTCCAAAGTATCAAAAGTATCTTTTCGGTAAAAAGATACTTGATACTATTTTGAATATTAATTGATAATTGATACTTGATACTGACTCCAAGAAAAGTATCAAGATATAGATATTGATAGTATCAAGTATCAAAGATACTATCAAAGATACTTGTATCTTTGATAGTGCCCATCTCTGACTACACCGTAAAACTACTATTTTTACATGTAATTTAGTTTCTCTCATTGCAGTTGAGGTAAAATTAAATTTACATTCAGGGTAAATTTTAAAATATACTATACAGAAAAGAAATTAAGAAACTGTAATTTTATATAAATTAGTGAGGAAAAACGGCCACCCACTAAATTTCATATAAAAATAGCAGTTTTCATATTTATAGTGTATCCTCGTAAACAATTTCGTTATAAAATTCTTCTTATTTAGTTAAAAGTTTAGCTCAAGACTAGATCATGAATCTTGAAAACAATTAATCTGAACCTAAGAAATTTATTTTCATTTACTTTTCCTTGCAAGGCTGTTGTCGGATGTTCTAAACCATATGTAACAAATTCATAGTTTGCACGTGATGTCATCTCATTGTTGCCTGCCACCATCTTGAAGACACGCAGAATACCTGTAATTCTCTGCTTTTTTGACGATATTTTATAGTTATTGGATAATGGGTACCAGGGAAATTATATAGGCTCCGGAGATATTTTTAGTACAAAAAGGAATCACTCAAATTACAACATTACATCGATTTACCTCAATCAAGTTATAATCTGACCCGTCAACGTGCCAACAAAATGTCCGTCCCCGGGTGGAAAATTCAAAGATATTGCTGATGTATTGCTGATACAAAACAAAAAAAGTTCGTGCAAGTTCGTGCAATTAAAAGTACTTACCAGTCCGATTCCCTCGAAAGCGTATATCACGGTGCCGAAGAACAGCGGTATACTTCCTACGCTGGCCACATAGTTTGTCTCGTGCTCTGAGGGGATGTTCGTAGAGACGACAAACAGCGTCCCCACGATCCCGAGGAACATGAGGATGTTGGCGACCAGAGACACAGGCACCAGGTACTTGAGATCGCGGATCCAGCAGGACAGCGTGATGGGCACCAAGATCACAGCCATGTGCACGCGCAGGTCGACCACGTAGCCGTAATGGTCCAGCACCTAGAGAGAACATGAGGAACATGAGGATGTTGGCCAGAGACACGGGCACCAGGTACTTGTGATCATCCAGCAGGACAGTGTGATGGGCACCAAGATCACAGCCATGTGCACGCGCAGGTCGACCACGTAGCCGTAATGGTCCAGCACCTAGAGAGAACATGAGGAACATGAGGATGTTGGCCAGGGACACGGGCACCAGGTACTTGAGATCATCCAGCAGGACAGTGTGATGGGCACCAAGATCACAGCCATGTGCACGCGCAGGTCGACCACGTAGCCGTAATGGTCCAGCACCTAGATAGAACATGAGAAACATGAGGATGTTGGCCAGGGACACGGGCACCAGGTACTTGTGATCATCCAACAGGACAGTGTGATGGGCACCAAGATCACAGCCATGTGCACGCGCAGGTCGACCACGTAGCCGTAATGGTCCAGCACCTAGAGAGAACATGAGGAACATGAGGATGTTGGCCAGGGACACGGGCACCAGGTACTTGAGATCATCCAGCAGGACAGTGTGATGGGCACCAAGATCACAGCCATGTGCACGCGCAGGTCGACCACGTAGCCGTAATGGTCCAGCACCTAGAGAGAACATGAGGAACATGAGGATGTTGGCCAGGGACACGGGCACCAGGTACTTGAGATCATCCAGCAGGACAGTGTGATGTGCACCAAGATCACAGCCATGTGCACGCGCAGGTCGACCACGTAGCCGTAATGGTCCAGAACCTAGAGAGAACATGAGGAACATGAGGATGTTGGCCAGGGACACGGGCACCAGGTACTTGAGATCATCCAGCAGGACAGTATGATGGGCACCAAGATCACAGCCATGTGCACGCGCAGGTCCACCACGTAGCCGTAATGGTCCAGCACCTAGAGAGAACATGAGGAACATGAGGATGTTGGCCAGGGACACGGGCACCAGGTACTTGAGATCATCCAACAGGACAGCGTGATGGGCACCAAGATCACAGCCATGTGCACGCGCAGGTCGACCACGTAGCCGTAATGGTCCAGCACCTAGAGAGAACATGAGGAACATGAGGATGTTGGCCAGGGACACGGGCACCAGGTACTTGAGATCATCCAGCAGGACAGTGTGATGGGCCCCAAGATAACAGCCATGTGCACGCGCAGGTCGACCACGTAGCCGTAATGGTCCAGCACCTAGAGAGAACATGAGGAACATGAGGATGTTGGCCAGGGACACGGGCACCAGGTACTTGAGATCATCCAACAGGACAGTGTGATGGGCACCAAGATCACAGCCATGTGCACGCGCAGGTCGACCACGTAGCCGTAATGGTCCAGCACCTAGAGAGAACATGAGGAACATGAGGATGTTGGCCAGGGACACGGGCACCAGGTACTTGAGATCATCCAGCAGGACAGTGTGATGGGCACCAAGATCACAGCCATGTGCACGCGCAGGTCGACCACGTAGCCGTAATGGTCCAGCACCTAGAGAGAACATGAGGAACATGAGGATGTTGGCCAGGGACACGGGCACCAGGTACTTCAAATCATCCAGCAGGACAGTGTGATGGGCACCTAGATCACAGCCATGTGCACGCGCAGGTCGACCACGTAGCCGTAATGGTCCAGCACCTAGAGAGAACATGAAGAACATGAGGATGTTGGCCAGGGACACGGGCACCAGGTACTTGAGATCATCCAGCAGGACAGCGTGATGGGCACCAAGATTACAGCCATGTGCACGCGCAGGTCGACCACGTAGCCGTAATGGTCCAGCACCTAGAGAGAACATGAGGAACATGAGGATGTTGGCCAGGGACACGGGCACCAGGTACTTGAGATCATCCAGCAGGACAGTGTGATGGGCACCAAGATCACAGCCATGTGCACGCGCAGGTCGACCACGTAGCCGTAATGGTCCAGCACCTAGAGAGTACATGAGGAACATGAGGATGTTGGCCAAAGACACGGGCACCAGGTACTTGAGATCATCCAGCAGGACAGTGTGATGGGCACCAAGATCACAGCCATGTGCACGCGCAGGTCGACCACGTAGCCGTAATGGTCCAGCACCTAGAGAGAACATGAGGAACATGAGGATGTTGGCCAGGGACACGGGCACCACGTACTTGAGATCATCCAACAGGACAGCGTGATGGGCACCAAGATCACAGCCATGTGCACGCGCAGGTCGACCACGTAGCCGTAATGGTCCAGCACCTAGAGAGAACATGAGGAACATGAGGATGTTGGCCAGGGACACGGGCACCAGGTACTTGAGATCATCCAGCAGGACAGTGTGATGGGCACCAAGATCACAGCCATGTGCACGCGCAGGTCCACCACGTAGCCGTAATGGTCCAGCACCTAGAGAGAACATGAGGAACATGAGGATGTTGGCCAGGGACACGGGCACCAGGTACTTGAGATCATCCAGCAGGACAGTGTGATGGGCACCAAGATCACAGCCATGTGCACGCGGAGGTCGACCACGTAGCCGTAATGGTCCAGCACCTAGAGAGAACATGAGGAACATGAGGATGTTGGCCAGGGACACGGGCACCAGGTACTTGAGATCATCCAGCAGGACAGTGTGATGGGCACCAAGATCACAGCCATGTGCACGCGCAGGTCGACCACGTAGCCGTAATGGTCCAGCACCTAGAGAGAACATGAGGAACATGAGGATGTTGGCCAGGGACACGGGCACCAGGTACTTGAGATCATCCAGCAGGACAGTGTGATGGGCACCAAGATCACAGCCATGTGCACGCGCAGGTCGTCCACGTAGCCGTAATGGTCCAGCACCTAGAGAGAACATGAGGAACATGAGGATGTTGGCCCGGGACACGGGCACCAGGTACTTCAAATCATCCAGCAGGACAGTGTGATGGGCACCAAGATCACAGCCATGTGCACGCGCAGGTCGACCACGTAGCCGTAATGGTCCAGCACCTAGAGAGAACATGAGGAACATGAGGATGTTGGCCAGGGACACGGGCACCAGGTACTTGAGATCATCCAGCAGCACAGTGTGATGGGCACCAAGATCACAGCCATGTGCACGCGCAGGTCGACCACGTAGCCGTAATGGTCCAGCACCTAGAGAGAACATGAGGAACATGAGGATGTTGGCCAGGGACACGGGCACCAGGTACTTGAGATCATCCAACAGGACAGCGTGATGGGCACCAAGATCACAGCCATGTGCACGCGCAGGTCGACCACGTAGCCGTAATGGTCCAGCACCTAGAGAGAACATGAGGAACATGAGGATGTTGGCCAGGGACACGGGCACCAGGTACTTGAGATCATCCAGCAGGACAGTGTGATGGGCACCAAGATCACAGCCATGTGCACGCGCAGGTCGTCCACGTAGCCGTAATGGTCCAGCACCTAGAGAGAACATGAGGAACATGAGGATGTTGGCCAGGGACACGGGCACCAGGTACTTCAAATCATCCAGCAGGACACCATGTGCACGCGCAGGTCCACCACGTAGCCGTAATGGTCCAGCACCTAGAGAGAACATGAGGAACATGAGGATGTTGGCCAGGGACACGGGCACCAGGTACTTGAGATCATCCAGCAGGACAGCGTGATGGGCACCAAGATCACAGCCATGTGCACGCGCAGGTCGACCACGTAGCCGTAATGGTCCAGCACCTAGAGAGAACATGAGGAACATGAGGATATTGGCCATGGGACACGGGCACCAGGTACTTGAGATCATCCAACAGGACAGCGTGATGGGCACCAAGATCACAGCCATGTGCACGCGCAGGTCCACCACGTAGCCGTAATGGTCCAGCACCTAGAGAGAACATGAGGAACATGAGGATGTTGGCCATGGGACACGGGCACCAGGTACTTGAGATCATCCAACAGGACAGCGTGATGGGCACCAAGATCACAGCCATGTGCACGCGCAGGTCCACCACGTAGCCGTAATGGTCCAGCACCTAGAGAGAACATGAGGAACATGAGGATGTTGGCCATGGGACACGGGCACCAGGTACTTGAGATCATCCAGCAGGACAGCGTGATGGGCACCAAGATCACAGCCATGTGCACGCGCAGGTCGACCACGTAGCCGTAATGGTCCAGCACCTAGAGAGAACATGAGGAACATGAGGATGTTGGCCATGGGACACGGGCACCAGGTACTTGAGATCATCCAACAGGACAGCGTGATGGGCACCAAGATCACAGCCATGTGCACGCGCAGGTCCACCACGTAGCCGTAATGGTCCAGCACCTAGAGAGAACATGAGGAACATGAGGATGTTGGCCATGGGACACGGGCACCAGGTACTTGAGATCATCCAACCGGACAGCGTGATGGGCACCAAGATCACAGCCATGTGCACGCGCAGGTCCACCACGTAGCCGTAATGGTCCAGCACCTAGAGAGAACATGAGGAACATGAGGATGTTGGCCATGGGACACGGGCACCAGGTACTTGAGATCATCCAGCAGGACAGCGTGATGGGCACCAAGATCACAGCCATGTGCACGCGCAGGTCGACCACGTAGCCGTAATGGTCCAGCACCTAGAGAGAACATGAGGAACATGAGGATGTTGGCCATGGGACACGGGCACCAGGTACTTGAGATCATCCAACAGGACAGCGTGATGGGCACCAAGATCACAGCCATGTGCACGCGCAGGTCGACCACGTAGCCGTAATGGTCCAGCACCTAGAGAGAACATGAGGAACATGAGGATGTTGGCCAGGGACACAGGCACCAGGTACTTGAGATCATCCAGCAGGACAGTGTGATGGGCACCAAGATCACAGCCATGTGCACGCGCAGGTCGACCACGTAGCCGTAATGGTCCAGCACCTAGAGAGAACATGAGGAACATGAGGATGTTGGCCAGAGACACTGGCACCAGGTACTTGTGATCATCCAACAGGACAGTGTGATGGGCACCAAGATCACAGCCATGTGCACGCGCAGGTCGACCACGTAGCCGTAATGGTCCAGCACCTAGAGAGAACATGAGGAACATGAGGATGTTGGCCAGGGACACGGGCACCAGGTACTTGAGATCATCCAACAGGACAGCGTGATGGGCACCAAGATCACAGCCATGTGCACGCGCAGGTCGACCACGTAGCCGTAATGGTCCAGCACCTAGAGAGAACATGAGGAACATGAGGATGTTGGCCAGAGACACGGGCACCAGGTACTTGAGATTATCCAGCAGGACAGTGTGATGGGCACCAAGATCACAGCCATGTGCACGCGCAGGTCGACCACGTAGCCGTAATGGTCCAGCACCTAGAGAGAACATGAGGAACATGAGGATGTTGGCCAGGGACACGGGCACTAGGTACGTGAGATCATCCAGCAGGACAGTGTGATGGGCACCAAGATCACAGCCATGTGCACGCGCAGGTCGACCACGTAGCCGTAATGGTCCAGCACCTAGAGAGAACATGAGGAACATGAGGATGTTGGCCAGGGACACAGGCACCAGGTACTTGAGATCATCCAACAGGACAGTGTGATGGGCACCAAGATCACAGCCATGTGCACGCGCAGGTCGACCACGTAGCCGTAATGGTCCAGCACCTAGAGAGAACATGAGGAACATGAGGATGTTGGCCAGAGACACGGGAACCAGGTACTTGAGATCATCCAGCAGGACAGTGTGATGGGCACCAAGATCACAGCCATGTGCACGCGGAGGTCGACCACGTAGCCGTAATGGTCCAGCACCTAGAGAGAACATGAGGAACATGAGGATGTTGGCCAGAGACACAGGCACCAGGTACTTGAGATCATCCAACAGGACAGTGTGATGGGCACCAAGATCACAGCCATGTGCACGCGCAGGTCGACCACGTAGCCGTAATGGTCCAGCACCTAGAGAGAACATGAGGAACATGAGGATGTTGGCCAGGGACACGGGCACCAGGTACTTGAGATCATCCAGCAGGACAGTGTGATGGGCACCAAGATCACAGCCATGTGCACGCGCAGGTCGACCACGTAGCCGTAATGGTCCAGCACCTAGAGAGAACATGAGGAACATGAGGATGTTGGCCATGGGACACGGGCACCAGGTACTTGAGATCATCCAGCAGGACAGCGTGATGGGCACCAAGATCACAGCCATGTGCACGCGCAGGTCGACCACGTAGCCGTAATGGTCCAGCACCTAGAGAGAACATGAGGAACATGAGGATGTTGGCCAGGGACACGGGCACCAGGTACTTGAGATCATCCAACAGGACAGTGTGATGGGCACCAAGATCACAACCATGTGCACGCGCAGGTCGACCACGTAGCCGTAATGGTCCAGCACCTAGAGAGAACATGAGGAACATGAGGATGTTGGCCAGGGACACGGGCACCAGGTACTTGAGATCATCCAGCAGGACAGCGTGATGGGCACCAAGATCACAGCCATGTGCACGCGCAGGTCGACCACGTAGCCGTAATGGTCCAGCACCTAGAGAGAACATGAGGAACATGAGGATGTTGGCCAGGGACACGGGCACCAGGTACTTGAGATCATCCAACAGGACAGTGTGATGGGCACCAAGATCACAGCCATGTGCACGCGCAGGTCGACCACGTAGCCGTAATGGTCCAGCACCTAGAGAGAACATGAGGAACATGAGGATGTTGGCCAGGAACACAGGCACCAGGTACTTGAGATCATCCAACAGGACAGTGTGATGGGCACCAAGATCACAGCCATGTGCACGCGCAGGTCGACCACGTAGCCGTAATGGTCCAGCACCTAGAGAGAACATGAGGAACATGAGGATGTTGGCCAGGGACACAGGCACCAGGTACTTGAGATCATCCAACAGGACAGTGTGATGGGCACCAAGATCACAGCCATGTGCTCGCGCAGGTCGACCACGTAGCCGTAATGGTCCAGCACCTAGAGAGAACATGAGGAACATGAGGATGTTGGCCAGAGACACGGGCACCAGGTACTTGAGATCATCCAGCAGGACAGTGTGATGGGCACCAAGATCACAGCCATGTGCACGCGCAGGTCCACCACGTAGCCGTAATGGTCCAGCACCTAGAGAGAACATGAGGAACATGAGGATGTTGGCCAGGGACACAGGCACCAGGTACTTGAGATCGCGGATCCAACAGGACAGCATGATGGGCACCAAGATCACAGCCATGTGCACGCGCAGGTCGACCACGTAGCCGTAATGGTCCAGCACCTAGAGAGAACATGAGGAACATGAGGATGTTGGCCAGGGACACGGGCACTAGGTACGTGAGATCATCCAGCAGGACAGTGTGATGGGCACCAAGATCACAGCCATGTGCACGCGCAGGTCGACCACGTAGCCGTAATGGTCCAGCACCTAGAGAGAACATGAGGAACATGAGGATGTTGGCCAGGGACACAGGCACCAGGTACTTGAGATCATCCAGCAGGACAGTGTGATGGGCACCAAGATCACAGCCATGTGTACGCGCAGGTCGACCACGTAGCCGTAATGGTCCAGCACCTAGAGAGAGAATGGGAGATGATCTCGCTGTTCTTGAACAGGGGCCCTATTTTAGAACTTTTAAATTCCCAATTCCACTAGAATTCAATTCCATACAATGTTAATCCTTATGGCCGTGACTGAATTCCATCAGAATGGAAATGGAAAATCGTTCTAGAATAGACCTCCAGGTCGCTAATTTAATCAGTCATCAGTCATCATTCTTCACTCATCTCTCATCTCTCATAGCGCATAATTCTTCACTCATCACCCATTACTCAGCAATTGCTCATCGCTCATTCATGATAATCACTCATCATGTACCTAGCTCATAATTCTTCACTCATCACTCATTCCTCTTCACTCATTGCTCATTGTTCATCACTCATTACTCATGAGTATGGCACAAGATTATGGACTCATTCAATGTAACATTTTCACTCTATCAACTTTTTGTTGAGCAACTTGGTTCTTTCTTATCATCACTAAGTGATGATAGATTAGATTCAGTTAGATTTTGAAATCAGAGATTGTTTTGAAAACCAAAGTTCCGTTTTTACCAAAGCTTTAGATTTCCTTATTCTTGAATTTTCTTATCAGAATTAGTAAAGTAAGAGCAAAATGTTCTTATTCTATACATTCAATAGTACTTCTAGTAATTGTAAAGTGTAGTACTAACTTGTTTGGTATTCTCCGAGATGAACACGAAATACACGCAGCAGAATCCAAGCTGCGTGACGCAGAGGAACACATTTACCATGACTCTGCAATGAAGATGAATGTTGCAATCATTGAGGCTGTTGCACTTCTATCTGCCGTATGTTCAAAGAGTTCGAGAAGATGCTTACCTGAACGGGCCCGTGAATTTCGTGAATTTGGCTGGCCCAGTCTTAAAAGCAAGATCAATTGTTTCTGAAAAAGTTGGTATTTCTTTGCAGCCAGTTCTTTTCCTCATTTCACGAGCTGCTGAGAGCTGGAAAAACATACTTGGAGATAGAAAATCAGCAATGTATTAAATGTCAATTTGTTACCATGAAAAAGAGAGACAAGTATATTAAAACATCGAAATTCTAAAATGGCTGCCACAAGGACACATCATAACACGGTTTGCAAATACTAAATAAGAAATGAATACAGAAACAAAAAACATTGAAAATGTCAAATCGCTATAACTAGAGGATTAACAAATAGTGTTGCAAAAACTTATTACGTTTAATTACTACGATAACAGTTGACAAAGGTCAGTATAATGCCTCTTGCTCCGTAAAAAATATACCAATGGAATTGCTTCATTGTACCAATACTTTAATTAATTGAGTATAATGAGAGCTGGAGTGTTTCCATTTCATTTCAATTTGGCAATCGAAGGGGCAAAGTACCATTTTACTCTGGTTGAGAATTGAGCATTGGTTTGGTTGGTTGATTGATTGATTGATTGATTGATTGATTAGTGTTGTTTAACTGCGCATCAACAGCGAGTCAATTTGCGCACATTAAGATTTTGTTAATTTTGTTGAATACTAGGGAGGACATGGAGAGGGATCGACCTAACGGCCCCGATCCGGGGTAGTCTGAAACTGGTGGGAAAGCCAGGTCAGAATGGGGACATACCGGGGAGGGAGGGAGGCTTCGGGCCGGTGGGACCTGATTTCAGGGGGATCACCATCTCGAGGGGGGAGGCCGACCCGAGGGGCCCGCGAATTTGGGCGGGCATGGGACTAGATCGACCCTGAACTGCACTTAGGTAGCAGTTCATCGGTGAGGTATTGGTTTGGTGTTTGTGTATAATGCTAGACGTACGAGTAAATGCTGGCTGTGCACGCAGACAATGCCCAGGAAGAGAGTCAGGATCGGAGCCAGGATCAGACCGCAGTTCTTGAACGCCTCTCCCATCGAGAACATCCCTGGACCGATGTTGCCTTTCAGCAGATGCACCAGAGTCTCGAAGTATCTGCAACATCAGTTGGCACGTCAAACATCCGACATAAAAGTTAGGGGACATATTACCATTAGTTAATCTTCAGTTTAGTTAACCTCCACTTCGGGAAATGTGGTGAATCACCATACACTGATGAATAGATTAAAACACTGCAGTCAATGTAGACTGAGGTTAATTTAAACTACATACAGGCCAATAAAATGAAGAATAATGCAATCTGAAGAGAAACAGCCCCCAAAAGAGAGTTCTTCTGATTATTTTATATTTTTAGCCAATATTTAGAAAATTTGTAAAATATGTGTAGATACCCTATTTAAATTATATTACACTTACAGGCATACATTCTGTGTTTTTTGTTTAATTGTGGATTTATTTTATATTTTTGTAAGGGTAGGTATGACTCAGTTCTGATTACATTTTAGTTATTTCCTGACTGCCAGATTGTGCGACTCCCCTTCGTCCTGAACCAAATATCGATGGCGATAAAAATGTACAATATGACCAAGGCGTTCTTTATGGTCAGCAGCATTTATGAAATTGAACCTTCTAAGCACTATATATATTGATTATTAAATTATTAATGAAATTATTTGTTGCTTGCATATATGTGTCAACAAACTGTAATAATGCAATACATATCTAATTGATAACACTATCACTACTAGTAGTAAGCTCATTGTTGTAACTTATGTTTTCAATGAATGCCTCTCAACTTCAAGTACCAGATAAATCTAGATTGTCTCACCTTTCATCTTTATAATCACCTTGTGTGAATGCAAGAAACAAGTGACTCATAGGTTTCAAATCAATCAATCAATCATTTTGACGGGACACCTTTGTACTTTAAACTGGCGATTTTGGACTTACGATGTTGGATGATCCACCGTGAAATGTTCCGGAATTTCAGCTTCTTTTGCAATACTTCGTTTGATTCTGAAACAGAAGGAAATACATTTAAATTACAATTTGTTACGATTTATAAACAGCAAAACGTATTATTACTGAAGTGAACAATCTAGGTGAAAAGATCAAAACATCCACATTTATTTTATTAGGGAATCTTGGATTACATTTTGTACTCTGATACATTTTTTTGTTTTGCAAAGTTGTATCGAATGGAAGACTTAGAATAGGTACAATGATAATCGATTAATCACATTTTTGAATAATTGTTTATTAATATTTTGCCAATGTTAGTGGAAAACTATACCATTGGCGCAAAAGCAGTCCAAAAAAATTATTGGTCACAATATTGTTAGCAAACGTAAAAATTGGTTCACACAATTCTCACAATTTTTTGGCTTGTGCAAATTTTGCATGTGTTTTGTTGTCTCAATGATTTTATAGTGAGTAGTAATTTAGTAAATTCTAAATGTATATCATGAGACCTTTCTCACAGACTATGAACTATGTCGCAACAAAATTACAAATTTCACCGGATTTCATTGACTTTGTATTGATAAAACAATCAATGGATAAAACTAATAAAACTTAACGAATTTCTTTCTAGTGATTGAACGTTCATCGACAATGATGGTCTTTGACCCGACTAATCCGTTATATCATGCGACGTAATCCGTAATCATCTCCACACCTCCAATACCGCCGTTCTTACGCTTCGAACTTTGATCTTGAGTCAATAAACATAATAAATAAATACATCAATATACAGATATCATTGTTTATATCATCAGGTGCACTATAGTCCATAATCTGAACGTTTTAAACATATTAGCGATCTTTACACCTAGAAAGATAAATATATTTGATAAATAATCCACATTGCATTTTGTGATCACTAAAGAAAACCTCAAAATTACATTTATTGTACATCGTAAAAGGATACAATTATATGACAATCCATAGTTATTAACTATTAAACTTTACGTACAATATAACAGTGGTAAGGAGGCGGTCGTGGCCTTTTAGTAGGGAACACTCATAAAATTTAGTTCTAGACAGAGACAACGAAAAAACTCAGTAATGAAGGATGGCCGCGGGAATCGAACCCGGAACCTCTCGGATGCAAGTTCAGAGAAATACTGCCTGAGCCACTTTGCGGCTTGAAATTAAATAAATTTTTTAAATGTTAACACCATTAAAAAAATCTTGAGTCCACATTTTTGCATGCAATCTTTTACCATGACTTGGTGACTAACTTGAGAATGTGGTTATGAATTGAGTGCTACACTCACCCATTTTCCCGCACCGCCTTCATGGCATGCGCCTCAGCATCCGTGTCCGTCTCGTACGTACTGAAGTCGGAAGGGAGGCCATCTTTGTTCCGCCATTGTGAACTTCCGGTCGGTATCACGTAGGAGGAGGCTGCTTCGTCTTCGCTAGTAGCCATGGTAACACACACTGAAGACAAGAAGAAGAAACTTGCAATAACGGTATCGACTACCTGAAATCCAATTGAATAGAAGCATTCAAGTTCCCTTAAAAAATGTGAGCATACCAAGCTATTCCAGCAAATCAACTACCGAAATCCTCAGGCTAGTACTACAAAGGGTGCTAATATAATAAAAACACAATAATACACGGGCTAAGAGGTCATAAAACGTAGGAAAGATTTAAGGTATCCAATAAATTTCTTCCTTCAGCCCCTGTGTTGGTATAATAAATTATAGTGAATAAAATCAACTGTAAAAATAGGAAAGATTAATATCTGATAATCTGGAAAAAAAGATGTCGCACATATTGATTCTATAATATCTCCATCTAAAATGTCTTTGCTCTTGACGAACACAGAAATATTTGTAAGCTTCTCAACCTTATGACATATAATACTAGCGATTACAATATGACGTTGACAGCGTATATTTGTTGTAAAATAGCTATAAATGATGATGTGCTATTGAATCAAATCACAATAATTTGCCAGAGATCAGGACAATGCGTACCTACTTCACCGGCAGATTTGTAAACTTTGATAACACTTTGCTTTCTATGGTAATGCAAAATTTCAAGTTGATGGGCTAAACGGGTTTGTTTCATTTTGAACCAATCAGAGGATAGTTCAAAAATCTTAACCTACTATTTTTGTGAATACTCCGCTTTTCTTTGGAAAAAGAAGCTTTCACAATTGAGACAATCCACGAACAATCAGCCTCAAGATGAGGGTCGATGGTCTGTCAATGTGTAAAGTCAACATTATTGTTGAATGACATTTGGAAATTATGTGAGCAAAGTTTCAGATATGACAGAAGAAAGCTCTGACCCGCCCAGCACCAACAATAACAGCATAAAATGCATAGGGGAGTGTCATAACCAGTCACTGGAAGACTACATTAAGGAAAAGTACGTGACATTCATTGAATATTTACTTGTCCGTGTTTCAATCACTATTACATTACAATCAAACACATTCAGCAGAATGTCATTGATATGAACTAGGAAACCATCTGTGTAACGCGTTGATTTGAACATTTCTTCGTATTGCTTGCAAATTATTATTCTGAGTGAGAGTTGCTGATCGTACTTGACCTTGGAAATAGAGTTAAAATCAAACATTTTCATTTACAAGTGATTAAGGTGCGGTTCTTAACACTATTGTAAATCGTAATTTTCGTTCTTTTCGTAACTCATAACTCAAAAAACTGAGTTAGAACACATACATTCTCACCCACGAAATTTCAACGGAAAAAATGATTCCGACATTTTTAACTTTTGACAGACACATTTTCTGATACAAAGTTTTAGATACTTTCTGCTATACATACACTGATGTTGTAGAACTAAGAGAAGACGTTTTCGAAATTCAACTTTAATGACCTATTGTAAACTTGACATAAAATTATAATTATCTTGTTTGACCTCAACATAGTAGATGCATGTAATAGACTTAAAGCTGCTATTAGCATAGAGAAATACTATTGCACATATTTGTATAAATAGGTAACTAAAACGCTGAACTTTAAGTGTAACTTCAATTTGTTTGTAAATAAGTACTTTTACTTCGTCACTCTCATCGCTGCCAGAAAACACTAGCAGCGTGTTATCAACCAACCTATAAACATTGTTATTGAGCGGGCGAAGCGAGCGTCATCTATACACTTTTGACTATTTTTGTCCTAATCTATGTTTTCCTGTTTCTGGGACAATTTGAAATTTAGAGTTTTAGAATAACTGCCAGGTCACACCAGGATCAAGTAGAAATTATGCATGGAAGTGCAGACCACCAGTCTGGTATTAAGTTATTTTTTCTTACACAATCTTATAGTTGATTAAAATTTAAAAATGTATTCTGATTGGTTATAAAAGAAAAATGTTAAGATTAAATTTTGATTTTGCAAGGACATGGTGACCGTCATTTTACTACATTCTACATATTTTTTATAATTTCTACCCAAATTCATAAATTTTCAAATTTTTACTAATTTTCAGGCTCTAAACGTCTGTAGAACAAAATAAAACTAATTAACCTTCCAAAATATGAAATTATTTTCATTGAACTGTTCTGAAGTCTCGTACAAAGCTTTATTTTATTAACAATTACATTGGTACAAGATATTGATAAAAATCGATTTAAAACTTTCAAGGTCAAACTCACTCCTCAGTTGTCTTAAACGTCAATTACGAAGTCTTCTACTGTGTGTTGTCATTTTCATTTTATTAATTTAATATCAGATTCAGAAACATAGCACAGAAGACAAAAAATTTTGTTGTGGAAGAAATTTAGAAGGGGAAACATTAATTGACTCCCAGAATGTATTCTTAGGTAACTGCATAAAATAAATAACTATGAATAAAATAAAAAACTACACAAAACTAAATATATTAACTTTGATTCAAGACTATTATATCGACTAAATTAAAATACTTTTCCGTGTAAACATGTAATTACATTACCTCTACTCGACGCGTCTGCGACGAAGGCCAGAAAATGACTGATAAATTACAGCCCACTTCAATATTGTCAGACATGCATAATGCTCTGTGGAGTTGTTATATAGCATCACTTCACGCTTATCTCATACGATTGTCAATTACAATGTCACCGGACGAAACGCAGATAACACGCTTTTATAGAGACTGATATCACATCGAGATTCCCAGATTGATGGGTATACAATGTATTGTAGTAAAAGCAAAAAAGTATACTTATACACAGATTATTGTAATTTTTTTAAACATTTAAAAACTAAATGGGCGATAGTGCAATAAATTCAAGTAGTAAATTACTGCTTTAAATTGTAATGTAAATACTGGGATTTCAACCACTTTATGGAAATAAATTCAATTATCGGTAAAGATCATCACTTCGCAGATCAAATTTGGTACACACACCAAGTAACCAAACACCAAAAAGTAAATACGCACAGTTTTTAAATAATAGTTTTAACGACGATTATTTTTCATATTTACACAATCAGTGAGACATTGCTTCCTGTTTTAAAGAAAAATAAAAATAATTATGTCATCATTGACATCAATGATGCATTAAACAGGATGCTATATCCAGTTGAATGTTATCTTACTGCTCTGTTGTTAGTATACAGCTCCTTTTTCCACTACCCACCCCCCTAATTATGTTATTAGTGCAGTAAAACTCTATTAGCTTATGTTGACACCAGTACCAAGTTTTCATGCGCTAAAATAAGATAGAGAATACAGTTCGTTTTTCCTATGTTTGAACTCTCTACAGACCTAGCCACCGTCAGTTGTTCTGTAAGGCCGAGAAAGACAACATTGCAAGATGAGCGCGCAATGAAGTCTTTCTCGGCCTAGCAGAACAACTGACTGTGGCTACATCTGGTGAGCGATCAAAAAGGATGTGACAATTGATTCACAGACGTTTCTCCATTGCCGCGCTGGATTCAGGAAAGTACGTTCTGCCCTTGCTCTTGTGGACATTGCCGTTGCATATGCTGGACCAAGACATCCCTTCTAGATCTGGAAGGTCATAGCGATGATGATGATCTGTGGCTTGTTCAGATGTGTCACAAGGGTAGCATAATTTAGGAGAGCATATAACAAGTACAGATAGTTGAACATAATCTACATCTAATCGTGTGGTGTGCTCAGTCTGGTGTGGCAGTGGCCCTCCGAGGACAAATTTCGGGTAATCCGGATTGTAGGATATTTAATTATTGTCGAAGTGAAATTGTATTGTAATTTCCATGGCAGACATGTTGAAGTGTTAAAAACATGTTAAATGTATATAACTTATGGATTTTCTGTAAATTTTCTTAAATTTCGAAATTATCTCTCAACACTATATTTTTATGCGATTCACTAAATATTTACACAATTTTCACAATTTCTGTAAGTTATTTTATTTTATCTTCATTGTATGACTCAATCCAAACGGACACTGATAGTATAATGTGCTATGACAGAAATCAACACTTATTTATATATCTCTTTGGGTTGGGAACCCTCTACAAGATTTCACTGTATTTAGATGATTAAGTTTTATTTAATTTCTTCCAATGATGAGGGCTTTCTCAACAGATCTCAGATCAGAGTCAAGATCAGAGTCAGATCTCAGAAAGATTTTATTAAGAAAAAGAAATGCTCAGATGACCAAGAGAGGGCTGAATAATATAAGTTTCAACAACAGTCATTGAGCGTAATTATATACGAGACTAAATATTATCGAAAATTATGAATGTGTTATTTATTACTCTCATAGAGGTAAATACATTTCTTTGCCAAGTTGTATATTATCAAGCGCCAATTTAAAAAAAATGACCCTGGTTGTGTTATTTAAATAGCTTTAATTTATCATTCACTTTTTCTCTACACGTTGATCGACTTTTTGTATGTTGTCTACAGGCAATTGATATTATCAAAAGTAGTTCTGTAAGGGCTCTTCAGATACGATTAAAGCACACATTTTCAGTTACGTACCTCTATGGCAGACATTCTTGATATTCTTGAAAGCCTTTTATCTGGGTAAAAGTGTAGAATTAAAAAAATAATCTCTTCATTCGACACAATATTCGATTACTTCAACATGTTTTTTAAGAATTCCATTGTTTTTCACGAATTGACCAATCAGTCACAGCCACCCTATTTTGATTTAGGTAGACTTTTAGTATCATATAATTTACTTTTATGCATACGACTATGCACTATACTGTATGAGGACTGTTACCTTTTGGCTTGAGATTCTACTATCTATTGCTAAAAAACTTACGTGCTCCGTTTTCATGAATCTTTCTTATTTCTTTTAAAACATCTTCACTGAGAGTTTATTTTACACTGAGTACATGTGGGGTTTCCTGATTACAAGATAAAACGAGATGAATTAAAATGGCTATCAGGAAATATGAAGTAATCTTAAAAACACGTGCTTCTGTCTCAAGGTAAAAGAAATTACGTTTGTGCGGTCGCAGCACTCTGACCTACTGGCGAACATTGTTATAACGCATGCACTTACCGTGGCCAATACATTTCGTCATCATTAACATATCATTAATATCATTATCTTCTTTGACAATACGTCAATATATCAAAAATAAATGCGGTTTATTTTTTTTATAGAAATCTCCCCTGTTCAAAATTAACTTTTATACTTTTGTATTCTAAAACGCTTTGTAAACGCGAGTCGTATTGCATGGGCATATGTGTGAAAGTTGCTGCTCCATATTATACACTGAAAAGCTAGGAAGATAAGCAGTGATAATTTTAATTTCTTTGAATAATGATGTGAAATATTTTTAAAAAGCATAAAATGTCCATAAAATTGAAATACTCATAAAATGTTGGTCCCAATGACCATGCAAAATTGGAAACTGATCATTCAATCGGTTCCATTATAAATTTTGAACCAATCACAGGATCTTATTCAATCCTATACGCTTGCCCGCTCTTATGGCATTAGTGTGTGTGCAAATTTTCAGATCCATTAGTTGAACGGTTTGACCAGGGCAGTGCAGGCAAAACACATAAACACACACAGATAAATTGTCATAACTTCATAAGAGTCCAAGAGTGACGCTCACTACGTCACTTAATGACACCATAATGCCTGTGAGTGACCATGGCTGCATAATAGCATAATGTAGTTCTGGAAGGTCTTGAGGTGACCGCCAGATCTTAGCAAGATATTTGGAGGTCAGCTGACATCTTAATTCAAATCTGATGCAAGCGCATGTGGTGAGAAATCCCTGCACTATAGAATAACCGGGAGTAGCGAGCGTTACTAGGATACTTTTCTCTGCTTACTTTTGTATCCGTTTGTGATTTTTCATGCACTAAGTATATCAAAGTTACACCCATCAACAAAACTATGTGCAATTTTGTGTACTTGATGCAATATCACACCTTCAGTCACGTGTAGGTATACTATATTTTAGAAAAATCGTCTCTAATCGTTAAAAAGCGAAAATTGAACCATTTGTCCAATCCAGCTCAAATTTTTTGTGGTTATTGGAACCAACATTTTATGAGATTTTACACATTTTCAGCCAAAGCGGTCTCTAACGTCAAGAGTTATTTACATTTATGCTTATTTTGGAAATTTAAAAAAAAAAATCTGAAAGTATTATATGAACTGCGCCTTTGCAAGTAATTTAAGGTTTATCTATGCAACTGTTTTCCTAGGTCCTTAGAGCAGCTACTCTCACCCAGCATAATAATTTGAACTCATTACTGAAACTCGCAAACCATCTCGTAATATACTTGTTTTCCTGTGGATAAAATAGCCTCAGGATAATATCAATTTACAAACCTGTCATTTGAACGAGTGACACTGACACACAATGTGCGGAATAGCGAGATTATTGGTATGTACAATATAAATACTGTGTAATGCAGAGTTTCATCCATAATTTAAATGTTCTAATTACCTTGTTAATATTAATATTTGATTGTTTACATATTCATTATAAAATAAAGTCAACCTTCATACATAAAGGTTGTAAAAATACATAGAATAACAATCAAAACAATAATTAAATAGATTTAAAAAAAACATTCCTAATGTTCCTCATATAGTGGGAGTAGGGCATGCCAGTAACCAGTGAGCACATTCTAACACCATTCCTGTCAAACAAATGCTAATCAATTGTAAAAATAACTCAAAACACAAACGAGCATTGTTTGTATTGAATAAATAAAATGAGTTAACACAAACGAGTAACATTCCTAACTATTTGAAATCAACAGACTTTCACTTATATCTCACTTCACTTACCTGTAACTGAATGAGCATCCAACTGAAATCACCGACTACGTGTCCTTTTTGTGCAGACAGGAATGCAGATTCGTCGCTCCATCCGCCCGGTCTCAAGGTGACGATTTAGGATAATAATGTCATTTCTCATGTAAAAAACCAACACTATCTTGACAGATCAATGGAAGTGACCATTCGTTCCACGACGCACAGCATCACTGACGCGTCTCGGTGTTCATTTCATCTCTGTTGGCTGCATACTAACGAGAAAAATTATCGACTTGTTAATAATAATTGGAAAATTATCAAAACAGTTTTGCAGACGAGTTTAATAGTTTAATGATGCGTGTTTCACAACTACTAATCATTTTAAACGAGTTATTATCTAGAGGTTATCAAAAATACGATCACTCAGACGATTTGTAAATAATTGAATGATAACACTCGATTTTTTAGAAGAGAGAAGACGCTTATCGGCATATTTTTGAATTGTTAGATACGTTTCATTTCCTAATATAATCTGAGACTATATTCACTATTTTTTTTTGACCGAAACTATACCGACTGTTATGCAATATAAGTTAAATACAAACAAGAGAAACCGGTAAAGGTCTAAATTAAAATTATGTCATAATGTGTGTTATCAATAATTATCATAATCATTATCATTGAATTAAAAGGGGGAAGAGCGTAACCCCTACTTCGATAGAATTCGCTGTAACTTTGCATTCTTATAGACAATATCATTCTACACCAGAATATGGCCCCCAAAAACTAGCATCGTGAACTAGTTTTTGAGATAAACCCATATGTCTCCCAATGTTAGCTTATGGAAGCCAAGAAAAATCGTGCAATTTTTACGCTAAAATGAAGATCTAATTTTTTTGTCGATAGATTTCAACAAAAAACTTATTTTCTAGTAGACATATGGATATATTATCAGGAAAAAAATATAAAACGATACCATCCTGAACTATTTTAAAAGTTAGACAGCAAAAACTAAATCATTTTCCTATACCTCCTGTGTTAAAAATTTCCTCATCTTCTGAAGGCATCAATTTGAAAACTCAATAAAAGTCATGGGTTGCAATTTACATGACATTTTATGAATCCTTCATACTAAATATAGTTGAAATATTGGAAAAGTTAATAAATAGTGCTAATTTCAGTAAAAAATATTTTCGGGGTGTGGCATTCGATGTCCCCACCTTATTTTGGTAATTATAATGCTTTTACTGGCACATAGTTACGCTGGGTGTGAGCATAAATATTATTGCACAGGTTGTAAAATTAATCAATAAATAAATAATTAGAAAGAGACATGGCAGAGAGACATGGTGACAGTATCGTTACCGATGGTCTGATAGCTTGTAATGTCCAATCATTACCTTCATTCCATTCTCCTATGAGATCTCTAACCCTCATCAGTGCGTTGTGTCAAATGTCCGGCCGTCCGATCGGGTAGCTCAGTTGGTAGAGCTCTCGCCCGGCAAGTGAGAGGTCCCGGGTTCGAGCCCCGGTTCGGTCGGATATTTTTCACAACGCACATCCCTTCGTATCATCCTGACTCCATGGAAGTTTTCCACAGAAACCTACATTCTAATAAATTACAATTACTTTTGATACCTCAAGTTTTCAGATACGCTGATCACATCAAGTTTCGAGCTTCGTGTTCAAATTAATGGTTGTTGAATGACAGAAAGTAACAGACCTTGTATTCGTAGATTAATTTAATTGCATAAATTCTCCATTACAATCATTTCCCACAGATATTCCATTCATAAAAAATCTATTAATTTCATTGGCTTGGTAGAATTTTGAGGCACAGTACAATCTGGATACTAAAATCTACAAAATAGCCTCTTTTTGGGAATATTAATAGGTATATTTTAAGAGATAGCATACACAAAATGTCATAGATTCTGCTGCAACTAAGTACATTTCTCTTAAAATGTAATGTTTGGAACAATTTACTCATGGTATGGTCTTGCTTTGGTGAGAGGGGAAGGAGCACCTCAACCCTATCACAAGCCATTGTATGCAGCCTTGAGGAAGTACTTCGGTAACTATCTATAATTTATTGATTACGCTAAAGTGATTTTATAAACAACGATCACGTTGGCTCTCCTAACGCAAGTGCTTTGGACAGTTCCACTATACTGATATAAGTGCCGGTGATGAACCCGAAGATGCCGATGAGGAAGATGAAGGCGTTCTTCGCGAGGGCGAGTTTTCCGATGTCGTCCCAGCGAGTGACGACGTCGAGGATGGCGGGCAGAAGCAGCGCGAGGGCGGTACTGCTGACGGCGCCGACCAGGGAGATGACCAGCCCCAGGTGGGGGACAACCTCCGCCAACACGACTGCAACATATAGCTGACATTAGACATGAGGATCCCGTCAGGAGGCGGTGCTGACGGCGTCCACAAGCCGTACAGGAGGCGGTACTGCTGACGGCGCCGACCAGGGAGATGACCAGCCCGAGGTGGGGGACAACCTCCGCCAACACGACTGCAACATAGCTGACATTAGACATGAGGATCCCGTCAGGAGGCGGTGCTGACGGCGTCCACAAGCCGGACAGGAGGTGGTGCTGACGGCGCCCACAAGGGAAAGATTGTTTGAAGAGGAATTAGCTTCATTTAAGCAATAGGCACCTCGTTATTTTTCATATTCCCGCCCAAATGTGTTCTAACAAAATAATCTAAAAATATTTACCTAGGTACGTTTGAAGTACCTACCGTGAGTGTATACCTATTAAATTGGGTTAAACTTGTTCAAATATTTTTACATCCAATAGATGTGACATATGTCACAAATGTACTATACTCGCTCTATTTTATCTGCAGATTCCACTTAGCATAGAGATTGTAACGGCGTCTACGTCACACTCTCTAGTCCCTAACCTTCTGGAGACCAATGTGCAGGCGCGTAGGAAGGGGGGGGGGGGGATGGGGGAATTATTCCCCCCCCCACTCGAGCAGGCTTACCCCCCCCCCATTCAACATACAAAATTAAGTTTAATTAAAAATTGTTTTAATTCTAAAAAAACGCCCTGCGAGTTATTTGTTGAATTATTATGGATTATGGAGCTAATTGTTGTTATTTGAGCAGTCGATTATAAATCGATTTTAAAATGTTTATTCGAAAAATTGCCCTGCAGGGCAACAATTGGATTCTTTTTGCTTCAGTTTGTGCATTTTAGAGCCCCAGAATCACTTTTCACTGGTTTTAATTCTAAAACCTCCTGCGGGGCTAGAACCCCTTCCGGTCCGGGTGTCGCAATCTCCCCCCCCCCCCCCCCCCCTCCGTTTGACTCACATGTGAAGATGACGAGCAGACTCCTGTAGACAGTCTCGACGATCAGAGGGTATTTGAATGGACCATATCTTGAGTTGATGCCCGGCCAGATGATGATGATTGGCACGTACATTTGTATCGCGTACGTGAACATTATTCCCACGGAGATGGACATCTTTATGCACTGAGACAAACTAGACGACAGAACATACAGTTTTAATTATTATTTTATACTATGAGTGTAATATATATTAAGATCGATTGTGTAAAAATTACAATCAATTTGAATGGAACGAAAATTATGGAATCTTGAAGTTGAACGTACAATCTGAATATTTTTTCCCCCACTAATCTGTTTTCAAGCTCAACTTCAAGATTCAATAACTTTCGTTACATGTATTGATATTGATTGATATATTTACACAATCGATCATAATCTATTTTGAATATAATTTGAAATTTTAAGCTTGATATCGCACGTATTTGTGAAGAAACAGCGTCCCGGCCATTGAAAGTTTTCTAGACGCGCGTTATTTGAGCTGCGTATAATCAATTTTTTGAAAACCAAATTTTTACAGCTGTTACTTTTTTCCTACAGGAGGCCAAGTCTTGAAACTTACGCTTTCAGGACGCAAACGCTCTCGGACGTCATAAAGTCCCATTTACTGTAAGAATGACGACCTTGAAATCTACTGTTAACTGTTTATCTTAATTTTGAATAAGGTTTTATGACTAAATAACATCTGTAATAATAATTATAATATTAATAAATTGTTTCCAATAGATTGCTGGATGACAATCAAATAAGTGGCTTGACTTTATGTTTCAATGTCGATCACTCTTACAGTAAATGGGACTTTATGACGTCCTAGAGCGTTTGCGTCCTGAAGGCGTAAGTTTCAAGACTTGGCCTCCAGTAGTAATGTTTTAGAAACAAGCCAGATTTGAAGATTTGCGCATAGAGTTTGGGGAGCGAACTGCATTGAACTTATTTCTACAATTAATCTTCATTCGAACATTACTAACTACTTCCGGTAAAAAGAGAACATTCATTCAATCGGTACCCACCCATGCCACCACTTGTAATGTTGAATTCCCAAAACAAGATACTTTTGTCGGATTATTCTAATTCTTTTCAATGCAAAAATAATTAACCTTTGAGATAAACATCAGTCTTTTCAGTCATTTTGAGAGTTATGATTGACTGTTCAGAGATATGATCTCTAATTCAGTTAATCCGTATGAAATCTGAAGATGCAATATCGAGTCTTATGAAATAAGAGATACCATCTAATCTACAGCAAACTTGTTATAGTAACTAATTATCTCTTAACCTGCCAGAATCTAATTTTTATAACCTACATTTCATCTTTCGGAAGATTCAGAGTCAGACTTCCTTTGACATTGTCTCCGAATTGCAGATAGCCCAACGATCCCATGCAGATGAGTAGGATGGTGACGATTCCCATGCCGACGTTGAGGACACCTAGCGGCATCCCGAAGTATCTTGTCACTCTCATCTGTGACTGTAGTGGCAGCACCTGCAACAATCAAGGTTCATTCAAGTGCTGTCGTCGCTATCGATGTATTTTTACTAAAAGTAGTAAGAGATGGTGTTGCTTTCGATGTCAATATTTTCAATCAATGAAAATTCATATCTATTATACTTATATATTAATTTTTTGGATTTTTTATTCAATGTCAGCAGTGGCGGCTATTTGGCTTTACAACAGGTGTTCAATTACATAGAAGGACGTAGAAGAAAGTACTCTAAGAGGAGAGCCCCCAGCAGATGCGGGGCCGGGGCGCATAACCCCGGAATTTTTTGTATCTTTAGTTTGAAATTGATGCATTTTTACGTCTTTTGGAGAGCAAAATGATAAGACAAAATATTTAACTTCCTACTTCCTGGATTAGGGAGCACTTTTAAATAATTTTCTTGGATGATCAGGTGTGCAATTGTCACACCTTGCACACTGTAAAAGCCGCCACTGAATGTCAGTCATTATTGCAAAATGGCTGCAACAACGAGGTTCTCTTCAAAGACAAGATCGTTTTTCGTTGCAAAATTTTAGTTTGAAAACATTATATTTAGTCCATTTAAATTAGGTTATTAAAAACAATGATGTGATAAAACCAGTAGTTAATTTTAAATGATTATTCAAGGAATAGCATAAGTTGTCATGGCAATATAGTCGTAATCAAAAATAAAATTTAAAATTTAAAATTAGATTTAAAATTTAGCAATGCATTGAAAAACTGACCCTAAGAATACTCGTATATGTGCAAATTGCTGCTGGTTTGATTTTCAAATAGAGATAATTTATTTTTAATTTATATTATATTATGATTGGTCAGTTTCTCTCGGAGACTTTGAAATTTACAACTCTATTTAGGGCCAGTTTTTCAATACTCTGCTCAATTTTAAACAGTAGATTAGGACTATATTGCCATGGCTACAACCAATGATATATTCTTTGAATGACCGTTTAAACTTAACTACATGTTTTAGAAAGTATTGTAAAACTGGCCCTTATATATTACTAAAATCACGAACACTGGCTTTAATTTATTCTTCCTACCAAACTGATTCCTTCGAAGGCGTAAATAACGGTGCCGAAGTAGAGTGGTATCCTGGAGTAATGCGCCACATAATCCCTCTCTGCGGGCGAGGGCAGATCGAATGAGATCATGTAGAGGGTTCCCAGAATCCCCAAGAACATCAGTACGTTGGCGACCAGGGACACGGGCACCAGATACTTGAGATCTCGGATCCAGCAGGACAGAGTGATGGGTATCAATACCACGGCCATGTGGAGGTGCAAGTCCATCTCGAACCCGTAGTAGTCCATTACCTGGTTGGTCGGGAGAAGAGTTTGTACAAAGTTCAAATGGGTGGTATATTTTGATGCGTGGTGTGAATAGTGGCCTTAAGAAAGAGATATTTAATTTTCACTTACTTTAAGGGGAAGTCTTCTTAAATAAATGTATTTTGAATTCCAGGCGCGTAGGAAGTGGGGGGATGGAGGGGATTATCCCCCCCCCCCACTCTCGAGTATGGTCCCATTCACCATGCAAAATTAAGTTTAATGCCCAAGAATCACTTAAAATTGTTTAAATTCTAAAAAAACGCCCTGCGGGGCAAAAATAGGGAGTTATTTGTTGTATTTTGAGTAGTTCAGCATCACAGAATCGATTTTAAAATGTTTATATGCGAAAAATTGCCCTGAGGAGCAACAATTGGAGGGTTCTTCGCTTAAGTTTGTGCATTTTTAAGCCCCAGGATCACTTTTAAGACGGCTGGGTAGTGAGTTTGACCTTGAAGAGTTTTTTAATCGATTTTTATCAATATCTTTTTCCAGTGTAATTGTTAACAAAATAGGGCTATGTACGTGAATTCAGAACAGTTCAATGAAAATAATGTCATAGTTTGGAATAAGTTATTGGTTTTATTTTGTCAACAGGTGTTTAGAACAATTTTCGGGTTCACACCCGAAAACACCTGTTGGACAAAATAAAACTAATAACTTATTCCAAACTATGAAATTATATTCATTGCTGTTCTGAATTCACGTACATAGCCCTATTTTGTTAACAATTACACTGGAAAAAGATATTGATAAAAATCGATTAAAAAACTCTTCAATGTCAAACTCACTACCCAGCCGTCTTAACTGGTTTATATTCTAAAAACGCAATCCTCACCCCCCCCCCCCCCCCCCCCCCCCATGATGAAAGTATAGTTCCTAAGCGCCTGGAGAATTTGTAAATATTAACACAAAATATAATGACAAACACTTTTCACCCGAAAAAAATTACATTTTAATTCATAAAATAACAAATTGAAATTTTCCTATTTTGCTTTTTGCATTGAAGATATTTTACCTGTTTAGTGTTTTCAGCTATGAAGACGAAGTAGACGCAGCAGAATCCCATCTGCGTGATGCACAAGAAGAGGTTCACAGTCCAACTGAGATCAAACATCATCATTAGCACAGACAGTCCAGTGATATCCCTCGGTCTTGATCATCTCTTTGCAAGCATTACCTGAAGAATGTTGTGAATTTGGCGAACTTCTTTGGTCCAGTGCTGAACGCTAGCTCGACGGTGTCTGCGAATGTGGGAAGATTTGGAGACCCGGTGCGTTTCTTCATCGCTTTCGAGGCATCAAGCTACAACAATAACAATTTAACTACTTATGAATTGCTATATGAGGCATAAATTCTGTACCTCAAGGCGAGTTAACATATCAATGATTCTTGAGGTGAGCTCATAAACCAGTAATGCTGCCTTCATCCAATCATATTTTGTAATGGTGACATGAGGAACTGTGTAAGATAATACTTAAACGCAACTATATTTGTTGACATCAATCAAAATGGCAATTGATAGACCTTGATTACATCATTCCAAAAGTGTGCAACGCAAAATCGAGAAAATGGACTTCCAGCGTTCTACCTCTGAGGTACAAAATTAATTATACTCGCACAGTTCTATTCACAACAGGTTGCTTTTCCAATTTTCGGAAGTTGATAGTTGAATAACAGCTTTATATTATGAAAAAAACTGTACTTAATTGTAAAGAACCACTTCGTGTTGGTAGAGAACCATTTTTGGAACAGAATTTAAGGTCAATGATTTTACAAAAAGAAAATTATTTTACACTGCACTGCAATTAGGCTCATACGACGGAAGAATGGGTGTATGATTTGATAGAGTGATGATGATGAAGAACAGGTGGGGATGGTCAGAGGGAAGGAGTCGGTCGTGGTCTATTAGTAAGGAATCTTTCAGAATTAGGCTCTCGAACCAAGAAAATCCTCAGTTGGGAATGACAGTTTCGGAAATCGAATCTCGGACCTCTGGAGTGCAAGATCGAGAATCTTACGCCAATGTGACAAAGGAGAGAATATTGTGTCTCTATACTTACTAATAAATGTTGGCTATGAACGCAGACAACCCCTAAGAACAGGGTGAGAAGAGGAGCTAGAACAAGACCGCAGTTTCTGTACGCTTCACCCATGGAAAACATCCCTGCTCCAATGTTGCCTTTCAGCACATGCACCAGCGTCTCAAAGTAACTGAAAAGAGAACAAAGACATGTCAAATAGTGCCAAGAACAGGAAACACATTCGAGTAGTAAATGAGTAATAAGCGATGTATAATACTCACGATGTGGGATGATCTACTCCGATGTGATGGTCAGCGTTCGATTTGTCACTTTCTTCTTTCCCCCTGAAGAGAAGAAAATCATTGTTTAGCTGTCAAAAAGCCCACTCATACAAAATCATCAACCCTGATGAACTCCGTCCAACCAGTAGGTAACTTTCTAATATGCTCATTCATTTCTTTCATAATCCTTCTCCAACATACGTTAGTTTGTTAAAATGAAAATAGCTATTAATTACAGTTAGCGTAAACAAGTACACATCAAGTAAACTACTGTTTCATTCTTGCATGTCTTGAATTACACAATGGTTTCTAGCATAGCATAGCAACTTAGTAAACTCAAAGATTATACATGCTCCAGAATCACTGGCATATCTATTTATAGGCGAGTGAGCTTTACTTCTTCTTACAACACTTTTCCTGTTTGTTAGTTTGTTCAAATTTCATGCACATCCCTGGTCACATAATACACTCAAACTAGTATAGTTTCTTTTAGCAAAATCCTCCGATTGGTTGAAAAGTGCAATGAACCGTTTGTGGAAATGTTTCATGATCATTAAGAGCGAGGTCAATTTTATCCTAGATCTTAAAATAATTCTTCAAATAAACGTTCATAAAATGTTCTTGCATTTTTGAAGAAAGTGTAAATAATTACATGTTTGTTGTAAGTAACCTGCATACTGTCTTGCACAATTATTTGCGATACATCTTAGTAATCCGTCAGCAAAACTAGATATGCCTTAAATTTACATTTTAATTATAGTCATCCACTGAAAGATTAACCAATGTTTTATAAGAATTATACGTCAATGCTATATTATCATAAAAAGTAAGTACTATAAATTTCCTTTTGTAAGGAACTTTGGAACTTATTTGACGTTATTTTTTAAGTTCCGTTCCAAAAGAAATATAACATTATGAAATGATTTACACATAATTTATAATGAATAATGACCCATATTTTGTGGCTTCCTAAATCTACCTGATTTCTGAAAATATTCTTCTTGATCGCTTCGCTCACTCAATTTAGAAATCCAGTCATTAAAAAAATCTCGGGTCCGGCGATGTAACTTACAAGGAACTTAGCTCCTTACTGGTAACTTTCCAGTTCCTTTATTTGAAAGGAACTAGTTCTTTTTTGATCAACGGAACTGGAACTGGAATTACTTTCTTTTTTGAGGAACTTGCCCAACACGGGCTAATATTATTGGCTATTGGCTAATTTCAATCACTTGACTTTGTCAGCGAGATTGTTACTTTGAAGCCTCGAAAGACGTCTTCGGGCCAGGATTCTTGCCTCAATGTAAAATCTGATCTGAGCTACAAATGACGTATAAAATACTTCCCAAAATCCATCGGACACATACTTGTAAGTACACTCTCAGATGTAACCTCACCTGTGGTCCATTTCCTCATCTGCATCAGCTTCTTCGTCGACCTCTAAGAGGCCCTCTGCAGTGTGACCCTTCACTCCATTCTGCAACGACTCGTCACGCTCGTCCCTCTCGCTCAGCTCGCTTCGCAACATCTTCGTTCTGACATTCGCCATTTTCAGAAATAACTAAAACAAAAGTTCTTACTCAACTCAACCAAACTCAAGAAAAAAAATATTCAAGTTTAAGAACTTTGCATCACAGTAACTCTAGTCCACTTTTCAACTTCATTCTGCGTGGAATTTCAGGTGATGAACTAAAGTCACCACTGACAAATACACATATAGATAACACTTTGAATTGTTTGCACTTAATGATTTAGTGCCAGAGCGTTGCTAACAGAACTGAAGGTGAACCGTAGTAGTATTTTATTATAACGTAATAATAAATCAACAGCATTTTTAAATACAACTGGCATGCATTAATGTGGAATGGTTAGGCAAAATCGTAAAAACGACATATTTTAGATCTTAGGATGTATTTAACCATTTTGTAAATAATTTCGTAGTATTTACTCACAATCAATCACTTTTTATTCACTGCTTATCAGTTGGTACAACTGTTTAATGTTATAATTTCATTCTGAACATGTATGTTAAATGTCAACAAGGAATAATTCCCTGCCTACTTGGAAAGGACGCCGATACCATGTAAGTAGAAACGCATGATTATATGTATAATAATACTTTCGATACGATATTATACGTTCATCAGACGGTAATGGTAATATATTGACAAAATTTCCATGGAAAATTGCCTGGATTTCAATGCTCTGCTAAATTTAAACAGTTGATTTATAGGATCCGATTGCCATGCAGCAACGAATGACATTCCTAGAAAGGCCACTAGGTAACTATTAATTGTAACTATTGATGTAACAGATAATTTGAAAAAGCTGAATTTGAAACCAGTCCTATTATAAGGTACGATTAGGTACGCGTTTTTCAACGCGTAATTAAGTGGTCATTTTCAGGAACGTCATTGGCTGTTGCCATGGAATATAGTCCTAATCACTGTTTAAAATTTAGCAGAGCATTGGAATAATGAATACTGAGCATTTGATTAGGAATTAGGAGATTGAAATTTTGAAATTTTGATATTGTGGAAAGAATTTACTTTCTATGAAACCTCATTGCGATTTTAAAATTTCTGAAATGTAGAAATTTTCTGACAATCTCCCATAAAGTTTTTCAGCAAAATGATGAGTTGAAAGTAAATTTTAACCGTTTGTCCGATCACGTTCAAATTTGCATGGTCACATTTTATCTGATTTTACACACTATCAGCCAAATCGGTAAAACATCTGGAGTTCATAGTTTAAATGTTTAAATATTATCTCAAATTTGACTTATCGTTAAGGTATTTAGCACCACTCAAGCCGGGTCGACATAGATCGTTTTCCGTGTTTATTCTTATAGCCAATCACAAGTGTAGAAACCACTCATGGCAGACTTGTGATTGGTTAATAAAAAAACGGAAAACGCAAAACGCAAATCGCAAAAACGGTCTATGTGGATCCGGCTTTAATCACATGCAAATCATTAGAATCCGCACGGGACCCTTAACCCCATTCTGCTGGAATCCGATTCGGTGTTTCTCCTGATGACGTTAAATAGGATTAGCAGAATTTTCGACTTTCTATAACCAGTTTTGAACCCATTTCGGCAATCATTTATCTGATTGACATTTCTGTCTTATTCTAATGGCAATAAATTATTTGATTTCGGACCGAAATTTGTTCAAAATAGCTTACAGAATAGTTGAGTATTTGACGTGACATCGGAACAAATTAGAAAATGTAGGTATCCAAAATCATAGTAGGAATTCATAGTTTGTATTCCTTCTTTCGGTTTAGCATAAATCTGTATTTCTCCGTTTCACGTATGACAGGCCAGATTTAAGTTATAAATTAGGGTTATGCGATTATTTTTTTGTAAAATTAGTGGCGGAGTCTACAATTGCACAGTTCTGAATCGTGGCAGCAAGATGTCCCAACAATGCAAACTACGAATTCCAAGTCCAAATCGCTTACCTTAGCTGTCTATTTACACGTACGTCACATGTGCTCGAAGTGTTTCGTGTGAATAAAACTCGAGATGCAGCTCGTGGTTTTTCAGAGGACAATTATTGACTAAACCTTCACCCAAATCTTGCAACAGTTCAACATATCTCTCGGGCGTTACGTTCGGTCAAAGAACGTGATTCCACTCGCTTTAGGCTGTCTTGCTTCACATCCAGTGACCAAAAGTCAAAACTAAATAGTTGGACTGACATTTCAACCTATATTTATTGATATTAAAAGGAAGGATCACCAAGTAGCTGCCTTTGCCGGTTTTGGAATTGTGACTGAAAAGTTGAAGCAAGATGAACGTCGAGATTACGATGTTGAAGAGGATGACTTGATACATGGAACGAGTTTGCTACTTTTCAAATGATGATCTCCTAAAATTTGTAAGCGCCTATTTTAAAAAACAGTGTTAAACAATGTGCAAGAGCAATTTATTCTCTACAATGTTGTGGCTCTATTTTCAACAAGATAAACCCCCATAATTTCAAAATCCCCCAAAATAGTAAAAGCAAAAAATAGCAAAATTCTCAAAGTATAACTCACTGAAAACAAGTCTAAGGGAATGTCTTGACTTCACACCAATTTTGGATTCTGTACAGGTGGGAGGGGGGGTTCTGTAGTGGGGTGGGAGGGGGGAGGGGGCGGCGCTTGCCATTCCCTCTGGATGTCAGGATAAAATAAATTTGATGTGGTGCGGTGTTTTACGTCGGGCAAGATTATATTTTTTTGCGGGCATGCAAGTTTATAGACTATTATAATTTCTCCATGTTTTTTCCTCCTTTCTGTTATAATAAATGTATATTATTGATATGTAATAAAGTGGATTTAAAATTGAATCGAATAAATAGGCATTAAATTATATGATGATACAAAAATGAATTTTGTTTTGGCTTCTGCTTTTGCTTACAGTTGACCAAGAGGGGATTCATCGTCTCAAAATTGATTTTGAGTGGTGAAAATCCAAAAAGTAGAGTGTTTGCGGGGGGGGGGGAGGCCGACACCCACACCCCTTTGGGACGTGACAGAAAGCTTTTCCTCAGCTACTTCCCCCATCCCCCCGACAGAATAAATTCATTCACACTATGATTTGTTGGTACACAATTCGTACTTCTAGACCCTTACTATCATCGGCAGAGATGAAGGCAGCACACGAAAATAATAAATTAGATCAGACAAAATACTGGATTAATTTGGTTCAATAAAAAAACTTGACATATAAAATTATTATTTAATATTAATTTCATCTAAAGCTAATTTACGCAACTGCACTGGAAGGCATCGGAATTAGGTGAAACTAGTTTTTTCTTCCATTGGCAGAACTGCGCACTGGCCACCCGCTTTTCTTGCTCGGGTTTTTTTTCTACACATAAGGCTTCATAAGGCAAATTCAATTGCCAACATTATAAACCAGTGCATCCAGAGATAAAGAAATAAACAGCTAATATTAATACGTACTTTGCATTTTGTAAACAAAAATCGTCAAAAGATTGATTTTATAAGGTGTCAAAACCCCCCCAAAAAATCCCTGCGGGGCAGGGGCCAACCCCCACACCCTTTGAACCCGTGTCAAAGTAATGTCCTTACCTTGTACCCCCTGGCTGGAATCCTGTCGGCGCCTTTGATTGGGGTACACTAGACTAGAACAACACCACGTTTATTCATCCACTCCTACTTAAGTTTCCTACATTGTTAATTTCCTACTTCCACTGATGATAACTATCAAAAATATGTACATTTAGAACTACTTTTGGCCAAGAAAAACTGTATTTTAAAGAACCGGATTGAAGTAAAGATTTTATGGTATATATTACAATGAAGTCTCTCTGCTAGCTCTTCATCTAATTTTAGTTTAGGTGAGCCCTGATTTCATTGATAATAATTATTGATAACAAGAATTGATTCTCAAAGAACTTTCCCAGCAGCCAATCCGTTTCGTTCAAACACCTAGTAGGTATATACTTTAGCCAAGTGTACAAACAGCCTCATGATCAAAACTAGTTGCAATGCATCCGCAAGTCCATACTAGACGCAACTCCTGCTATCTGTATGATATTCAAAGCATTTGCGGACGCAAGTCCCCCGAGTTGCGCCGGTAACTCTTTCAGCATGAGGCTGAAAGGCAACTAATACAGTTTTATGATAATACTGAAGAATAACAAAGTAATAACGTACTATTCAATGTGTTTTATTTCGGCGTTAAACATGTGATAAGTTCTACAATACTGGCGTAAGTTCCGAAGAGGAATCCACACATTCCAACTGCGATGATCCCGAAGTTCTTCAGAAGTCGTCCAACGCCGATGTCATCGAACCTCACGATGATGTCGAGGATGGCGGGGAAGAAGAGGGCGAGGAATGTGCTGCTCACAGCGCCGATCAGTGAGATGATCGTGCTCAGACACGGGACCACGAGTGCGATCACAACTGTATGAACAGTTATGAGAGAAGAAGTTAGAGATGCAGGGTTGAGGAAACCGAGAGTGAGGAAGTAGTGTGTGAAGGGTGCAAATGAATGGTTTAGAGGAGCAATTGTGATTGAATGTAAAGCAATGTATCATATTAATATGAGGTACCTCTTCAAATACTTTCCAAAACAATACTCGTGAAAGAAAGGGAAGAAGAAGCACGAAACAACAAAACAACAAAGTAGGAGAAACAGAAGAACCGACATGACACAGCTCTCGGACTCTCAGAAAAGAATGATCGAGAGAAAGACATGAAGAAGCTGGCGAGGAAGAAGAGGATGAGAATAAAGAAGAACAAGAAAGTGATGTTCACTAAAGCCTCATTTACACTGTTCAAGTTTGCTTTCAAGTCCTTGAATTCAAGCCCTTGAACGCAACCCTTGAATTCAACCACTTGAATGGGCATTTACACTGTTCAAGCTTCAAGTCGTAACATAACCTAAAATAGTAACTTCTTGCAAAGAACATGTTATTAATATTGTGCTAGATTTTGGATGCCACATAGACACATATTGTGTATTTAATGAAACAGTTGTCTCTCGTGATTATGACATATCGGTAACTAATTAATATTTGCTAGAATATGTTAAAATCTGGAATTGGCGGGAAAATCTTGAAAGATACTGGAGAGAGGGGCGGAGCCAGAGGTGTGGCGTGGGTTCTGATTGGTTCAAGTCGTTCAAGTCTTTCAAGTCTTCAAGGAAAATAGGACATGTTCTAAATAGGTTCAAGTCTTGAATTCAAGGGTTGAACGCTTCAAGTTATCCGTTTAGACTATTCAAGGGGTTGAATTCAAGGGTTGAATTCAAGGACTTGAAAGTAAACTTGAACAGTGTAAATCAGGCTTAAGTGAGCGGATCTTGCTCAAGCATGGTACAATGTACTGCAGATTTCTACTACTCTCTGCAGAATCTAGGTTCCTATTGCATACTTACAGGTGAAGAGGACGAGGAAAGTGCGCAATACGATCTCCAGAATCGCTGGATGTTTGAACGGACCCCATTTATCCAGGATGCCCGGCCAAATGATGGTCACAGGAACATACATCTGGATGGCGTAAGTGAACATAATTCCCACGGAGATCGTCCCTTTGATAACCTGCGAAATGCTGCCAGAAATACAGGCAAACTATAGAAACATTCGCCCATGATGATGCATTGGATAGATTATTATGGTGAGTCTACAATACTTGATGAAATTCATGTTTTTTGAAGCACAAAAAGGCGGCCCCTACTTTTTTCTAAACGGCTTTACCGATTGTCTTCAAATTTTCATAGGTTATAGATAAAGAGTATTTCAAGGGAGTATTTTATTTCAGGGCAGAGGTGCCAAAAATACTCATATATTGCCCATTCAATATAAAGCACTTCCTCAAAACGAGAAAATAACATTTTTTATTATTTTTTTGGATTACTAGAGACACAGATTTACTCTTTATCTCTATGATGTTAAATTTTGAAAACAATGGTCAAGCCGTTAAGAAGAAAGTAGGGCCGCCTTTTTATGGGTTTTTTGTGGTTGTCAATATTTGAATTAAAATATCTTACTTCACAGCATTATATTAATTATGCAACATGCAACACACGATTTAATGTCACAAATGAAAGTATGCATTTCATCTGTGTAATAAATAGTAGAATGTCATTTGTCAAAGTCTTCTGTTACCTCAAATTCAAACACAAAATCTTCAATTTTTAAAGTGTATAGAAAAATGTAAATGTGTGTCAGATTCTGTAGTATGATTTACATAGGAATTAGTTTTTCAGATAAATTTCACTATACTCAAAATAGTTACAAACAAAAAATTATGCCAAAATATATTGAAGCAGCTAGATTAATGACTTCCCATGAAAATTTGAGCTTTAAACTAACATCGTAAACGAAACAAGGTAAATTTTCTATTTATGAATTAAAATTGTTAAGCTTACATTTCGTCTTCCGGTAAGTTTAACGTAAGACTCCCAAGTACAGCTTTATCGCCATACTTGATGTATCCAAGTGTTCCTGTAACTATTAGCAGAGTCGTCACAACTGTCATCCCCATATTTAACACTCCGAATGGCATATTGAATAGATCTTGTTTCTTCATCCCTCCTTTTAGGGGTAGCACCTAGAGCAAGACAAGAACAACAGTTAAGGTGGTTCCAACTTACCTCCATGCTTATAGGAGTGAGGTGTGAATGATGAATGAAACCATGCAAGGTCACATAACCAGGGACTGGAACCGGAACCGGAACCCATTCATTTTTAAGTGGAACATGAACCATAATATTTAAAAAAATAAATCATATAATGAATTTCATTTCATTATTACTTCATTGCCGTTTCATTGCCTTCCAAATCTGAAATTATTAATCACAATTTAGAGTTTTTCAAATAAAAGCACTGAGTCAATTCATGTTAGACATTTGTATTAGTTATGTAGGAAGATGTAGGAATAGAGGAAGAGGAAGAAGAAGACGAAGAGACGGAGATAGAGGAGGGGCGTCGGACCTGGCAAGTCGGCTCCAGACTTAGAAGTAGATGCCCAAAATAGTTGGTGGTTTTTCCACCCCATGACCTAACATTGTGTTGGAATCTTGGCTTGATAAAATAAATAAATGTAGGTACACTCAAACCAATAAAAATTGGTACTCGAAAAGAAAATGATTGGCTGCTGGTAAGGTTCCTTGACATACACTCCTTGTAATTATTAATAAAATAAGAGCTCACCTACTAGAGGTAGATGATGCGTTAGCACTGACTTCATGGGATGATGCCATCTAACCTTAATCAGCCAATCATTTTCTTTTCGAGTACCGATTTTTATTGGTTTGAGTGTACATGTAGGTAAGTTTCTAAAGGTCGATTAAAAAAATTGAATTATTGTCTGATTTTGAAGGAACCTATTATAACCCAAATGGAACCGAAATAGAACCAGAACCGAAATAGGATCCGTTATTTTCTTTTTTTCTTGATCGGTTCCAATCGGTTCCATTTTGCTGGATCGGCTCCAGCAAAAAAATCAGCAGAGCATTGAAAAACTGGCCTAAATAATGGAATCATTACCAAACTGATGCCTTCAAATGCGAAGATGACTGTGCCCAAGAACAGAGGTATTCTGTCGTAGCTTGCGATGTAAACCACCTCTGGATATGGTGGAGGGGGGAGGTCTTTTGATATCACGTACAGAGTTCCGACAATACCAAATGCCATGAAAACATTGGCAACGAAGGACACAGGCACCAAGTATTTCAGATTCCGGATCCAACACGACAGCATGATGGGAAGTAAGATGGCTGCCAGGTGTAAGTTCACGTCCCAGACTAGTCCGTAATAATCAAATATCTAAGGAGCAAAGAGCTACTCATTAGGTAAATTTCACGCGTCATTTAACAGTAGAGTCTCATTAGAACGAGTATGTGATCTTACCTGTTTAGTATTGTGTGCTACAAAGACAAAATAAACTGCACAGAATCCTAGTTGTGTGATGCACAGGAATACGTTCACCATTATCCTGCGAGAAAAGCAAATTAGAACATTTTTTATTGGTAATTCCGGCTGGTTACAGTTGATTACTGTAGATGTGTTGTGCGATGATAAATGAATGAGTAAGAAGACATACTTGCAAGTCTCGAGAAATAGAACATTTTATAGTTTTTCATTGATTGATGGACTGATTGCAATTTCATTGACTCACAACGAGTCAAAGCCAATCACTTGTAATCAATCAAATTATTCAAGGAAGTTACGTGAATTTTTTTATATCGAGGTCCATCGATACGGCTAATTTGGAGCTTGAATAACCGTCAATATATTTTGTTGAATTAAGAAATGGTTATTAGGTATGAGTTGGTGGTTCTTATAATCAAACCCTCCAACCCTATACGTACTCTCCATGTACTTTCAAGTTTCCTCTGTGTTGTCTGGACAATTTTGTTTTGGAAAGGACCTAGAATTTCGTAGGAAATGTATGAGTCTGTGCGTGTCTCCATAATTTTTTAGCAAAATCCCAGCCACTGTTAGTTTAAAAAGTAAAATCGAACAGTTTATTCGATCAAGTGGAATTTAACTTGGTCTTTATCAGATTTTATGAATTTTCAAGTCAATCCGTCAATTAAAGCCAATTAAAGCTTATTTTTAATATCTGACAAAAGCGACTCTCGTACATTTGATTAATTTGCATGCAACACAAAAGCTCGCTTATCAACGCGTTACACAGAGTGTTATTTATAGTTATTTACTGATGTACTCACGTCATGCACCGAGAGAATTTGACAAATTTCATTGGGCCCGTTTCGAAAGCCAACTCCACAGTTTCCGCGTACGATGGCAGATCGACGATTCCCATCCTCTTCCTCAACTCTTCAGCGGCGTGGACCTAGGATATGGACCTGTGATGTCACAGCTTACAGCATACAGGTCCACAGGATTACAGAATACTCCCCCCCCCCCCCCCCCCATTAGTCCATTAGTTAATATGTCCCCCCCCTTCATGTCACAGCTTGTCACATAATCACTTACCCTCCCATTTTACGTCTCATAAAGTGACATATCCTTAAAAAATTATCTGGTAATATTATGATGATTTTGATTTACAAGACATTTGATTTTCCAACTAACGAACTAGGAAATAAATATTTTTAATAAATAAAATACTTTCGGAATTATTGAGCTTGCAAAAAAAATCAACTCTTGCAAAAAATTCAAAATTGAAAATTCAAAATTGAGATAGATGGCATTGTATGCAAGCTCTATCGATCAAATTGTTAGTAAGTAAGTAAGTAAGTAATTTATTGCTATTTTATCCATATTTACAAACATGTTGAAACATGTTGTTTGGATGTTAGCACTAAAATTTTTTCAAAAAAATTACAATTTTGTTGTAATCATTTTTTGAAAGTTGTCACTTCCATAAAAGGATCTCTAATAAACAGAACCGGTATTTTGCCGTAATCTGGGAAAATAGAATCTGTATCTGTATAATTGGTAATCTGTTGCGTTTTGTTGCAAAAGGGCTGGCGATAAGACCACTAAAATCTCTTTGGCAGAGAAGAGCTCCCACTTCGTTAACAAGGTGCTCGGGGTTTAAAGAACAATGTTTTGTCTGCCTAATATCGCAAAAATTCGAGAAAAAACTTATTTTGAGAGAAAAACACGTGTCTAAGAAAATAAAGGGGGCCTTGGGAGAGGGTCTCCCCATTTCCCAGACACATGACGGGGAAATGTTGAATTTCAAAAATTACAAAATTTTGGAACTCGCGGGAGCCTCCCCCCCCCCCCCCCCGAGAGTCTCACACACAATTACACCCCCTCCCTGCCCCGTAACACATGGACGCCCCCACACCCGTGAGGTTTGTCATACTAACCAGTAAATGCTGACTGTGTACGCAGACAACACCTAAGAAGAGTGTCAGGAAAGGCGCTAGAATAATACCACAGTTTCTGAACGCGTCCGCCATGGAGAACAAGCCGGCTCCAATGTTTCCCTTCAACAAGTGAATCATCGTCTCCACGTATCTGCAAAGAGAATTAACTTGTTGAATTGGGATTGTAAATTATCCGGAAATGATAATAATAATAATAATAATAATAATATCGTTTTATTTCCAATTAAACACGTACATGACATTGAAATACACGTAGGTTAATAGAATCTAATTATAGAGTGTCTGGAAAATACAAAGTTATACCTATAAATTACAATTAAAAAAATGTGCACATGAAAGCATGATTGTCTACTAAAATGTAACAAAACTAGAACATAAGATTGTTTAATATAATAATAATAATATTACTTGGATTAAATATAATCCTTATCTAATTGCTACTAAGTACTTATTAAAACGAATTGTGTAAATATTCATCAATGGAGTAATAGGCTTTTCCAGCCAAAATAGTTTTAATCTGAAATCTAAATGCAATTTTATACTGTTCGTAGAAATGTCCAATCATCGAAAAAAACATGCATTTATTGAAAAATTGAATAGATCAGGAATCGTTGGTATAATATTAATTAATATCTCTATTATAATATAGTTGAATGTCTGTGTGAGTGAGTTCAATACAATCCTACGCCAAAGAGGTTCTATTAGGCCTACACCCAGCCCGATCTAAATCAAATATGGCATAGCTACTGCTTAGGAACCTGCGCAACTCTTGATCAACAGACCTCTTGGCTATCCTATCCGCCTGGGTCAAGGTGTTTCGCATTACGCCGTACAGATAGGCTACCTGCATAGCAACTATGTATCATAATATGCCTAACTCTCAGGCGCTACTCAGATCGCAACTCGCTAGCAGCAAAAGTTTTTTTTAATCGGGAGAAAATTTTACGGTGACAAAAAACTCTTAATACTCTTGAACAAAAGTGAAGGATCATGTTGTGTTCTGACACCTATTACATCAATAATAAATATAAATATAAATGACATATTAACAGAAAATATGATCCATTTCCAATTATATAATCGAACATTTTCTATTCGAAATGGTTTTCACGTCGCAGGACTATCGTGAAGGACATTTGAATACATAACTTCCTCCTTATGGTTTACTCTAAAATATTTAAAATTGGAATTTTAAGCAATTAATTTTTGCTCCCATTCACGAAGTCTTTGCCAGGAGATTTTCGCCCCCGGGCAACGCCGGGTCGCCTGGGTTTGAGAGGGATGACCCACCCCATGTTGTCCGACATCCCGATGGAGTGTGCGCTCCGAGACTGCCGAGGCTCTTCAACTTCATTGACACTCTCGAGTTGTGGGGGTGGAGATGCGGCGAGTGTCCTCTTTCTCGCTGTGACCACATTCGTGCTGCTCACCTCTTGCTCCCCGCGTAGCCATCTTCGCAACCTGGAACATTACAAGAGAAAATGTGTAAATATCAACGCAAATAATAATTATGAAAATATCAGCCCGAAATGTAAAGTTTTCATTCATAAAAATCTATTTCAAATGCATGGGACATTTTGGCGGGAAAAAGACTGTGAGGAGAATCAGGATTGTAACGTCATTTCCAAATCCCAACAATGTGTTACCATGGTGATATACTTTGTTGCCATGGCATGGCAACATACAAATTATGACGTCAATGTCAATTTTCCTGTTTTAAAATTAGAGGAAATGTATTAAACTGTGAAACTCAATTCCTTTATAGCTTTTCATTTCAAAACAAAAAGAACACAATTTCTGAGACTGTGTAGGCTTTTAGAAGAAAGCCTTCAAACATGAGTTCCTGAAAAGTTTAAATTTTTCCCGCCTAAGACAATGGTTCCTTGTTTTCCCAACGACAAGTACGCAACTCTAGCGCTGTTCACCAACAATGGCGACGCCCATGGAGAGCTCCGAACAATTTGGTCCTGGACCAGGGATAAGCCCTTCTCAGGGTGGACAATCTACTCCAGATACGGTAAAACAGGATTCTAAACGACATTAAGCAGTACTCTACTCATATTGATATTTTAGGTGTAATTTATGACACTTATTCAAATAAAATGTTGCTAACATAACCTCTCTTTTTTGAACAGCAATACAAATTTACACCTGAAGAACTTCGTGTACTGAAACAATGCAATCGAGATAGTTTCTACCAGCGTTCGCTTCCAATTGGTACAGCACTAGGTATCGGAACCTTCTTTGGTGTGCAATCGGGGTATCTGAAGGGCCATGTACGCTGGGGTCCTACGCCTAAAGTGATTATGGCTGCCACGATAGGTTACTTCATTGGCAAGTTTTCTTATCAATCAAAATGTGCCGAAAAAATAATGCAGCTGGAAAACAGTCCACTAGGGGAGATGCTTCGTAAGCGCAAACAACAAGGAAGAGGCGGATTTAGCGAAGGGTAAGGTTGCTCAATTAGGGAATATGAATCATTTCAATAAATTTACGATAAGGGATTCACTATTTACGAATAGGGTCCTTCGTCATGGTGAAATGAAGGTGCAGTGCTACTGTTATTTCCTTGTAATTTATGATAAAAATGGTAGTAAATTAAAATTGATGGTAAATTTACGATAAGGGAATACCAGTAGCATTGCTCCTTTGTCCCACCCTGACAAAGGAAGGTTGATTGTTAATTTAATATAATTTTTAACAAGTTTGAAAACAGTTATTTACAAACAACAACACTTACATATTATGTAATAATTGACAAAACACCCTATTTCATGCCCAATAGCCGAAACATTAAATTTGAATCCATAGGTAAATATATAAATTTCAATTTCAATTTTGACACTGTGGACATTTGGCAGGAAAGCGGCATACCTATTCATACTATTTCATTTGACGTGAGTCATATTTTATTGAAGCCATAGTAAACATCATTGTTTGTGCATAAAATAAAAATAATGTCACATTCAGCTGATTTACAAAATACTAAATGTGTAAAATATTCTTGGAATTTCCAATTGATTTTTATTTTTTAATGAAAATTTTGATATTTGAGGTTGAAAACAGTGTATTTTAAAGGAATGTAATTTTGAAGTGTAGGTAGGTACTACCTACTACAGTAATAAAAATACATGGTCTACTACTTCCCTATTACGAAGAATGTTAAAAAATCTTGTTGAATGGAATATTAGGTACCTAATTAATTGTGTATTTTTATTTCAGAATTACACTGGATCCTAGTTTTAGCACTAGTGTTGTGCCACCGCTGACTGGTGTTGCGCCTCAAGATGTATATTCCGACATCGGACCTCGCCATGATTTAGAGTCGGATCGCCCGTACATTGCTGGGCTTAACGAAGCGAGGAAACCCACTCCTGATTGTACGTGATGCAAATATACACTTCGTTTCTACTTTTCATGAAGTTTAAACTTGCTCTATTTAGGTAGGTTTAACAAATAATTATTCTAGTCAGTTAACGAAACAAACTGATATCTTTCAGCAACTTTTACTGAGGAGGATTCGTTGCCAGAACATCCGCCTTCACACACAACGACATATGAAGAGCTGCGTAGAAAGAATCGGGAGGAATATGAACAGAAGAGAGCCAAACAGTACAGGTAAATCTTTAAATAAAAATATTTTGTAACTTTAGAGAGAGCAGTCAAGTTTTGGTTAGAGTTCGACGTTTATGTCGCTGGGCATTCGACGTTAGCATGGTGACTTTTACCGTTGGTGAATCAGAATCTCTGCCTGCAAGGCTCAAGAGGTTCTGTGTTAATCTTTGCACATCAGTGATGAAACGTCGAACTGTAAACAAGGCTTAAATCTGATTAACTTCTGTATGTTACAAATTATGCAATGATGCAGTAAACAATCATTTGGATTTAAAATATTATTAACTGCTTGGTGTAAGCGCCAGTACCGGTATCTCTTTTAATATTTGTGGGTTGTTTATCATTTTTCCTGGACAGTTATTTTTGCGTTGTGCATTTTTTTACATAGGTATGTATAGGCTATTATTTATGTGGGTGCCATACGACTTGGCAGGCGTGAAGTGACTGCTCCACTAGATTAACCAGGCTGTTAATAACCAAGCTATTGAGCGCCGCCGCCATTACACAATATTTTTGCTAAAATTATTTTAGTCTATTACTTAGATATTTTTATTTCCATTGATCAAACATAGAGATTTAGGAAACAAGGAGATTTGGAATGTAACCAACTCAAATCTAATGTAGTCTATATTTTCCCTTATAAAGAAATGAGGAAGGTGTCAACAAAATTAAATGTATTGTTTACAAATGCACTTCCTATGTAACGCAGATACGACCTACGCAGAGCCTCAATCTCAGATAGCTACTTCATTGTCTGCTTTACATTTATTTACCACTACAATATCGAGTGGAAATAGAACACGAGATCACTCCAAACACCTGTGTTCAGAGTGATTATGTGTACTATATTTGATGAAAGTCACTCACATTGTGTCTAATGTCTTTGCAGAGGTCCTTCGGATGACGGTCCGCAGTCCAGTACTCGAACCCTGCAACAAGAGAGACCGAGCGGGAACTACAAGAAAGAGCAGAATAAATATGGTGACACCTGGGATGATTAAGAAATAACCTGTTCAATCCTGTTTATTAGTAGACAATCTGTACACTGCTGGAAACTGGAAAGAATGAAACTGTTCATGCAGTATATTTTATTGGGTGACTTGGTTTAGGTTTTGAGTTTTGGGCTTCTTGAACTCAATTGTTACGGACTTGCGAAATATACACTCCTCTCAGGCCTGCAATTTATATTCATTAATTTGTATACCTTTTTATGTTTATTTTTGTCGATATTGTCCGAGTGGATGTGATGCCGTCACTCTAAGTACCATTTTATGTAATCATATATCTACGAGTACTCGGCTGGTATACAGCCTCTTACTTAAATTTTGAAAAAACTGTTTTTATGAATGGCAAGCTTCTAAGTGAAAATGAATAAAATATATGACTGAGCTAGATACGTTTTCTGTCTTATCACCATTGCCATGGAAATTTTAAATAGCGTGTTAATTGTTTCTCTGTGAATGATAAGACCTTTTAAAAATGTGTATACTTTATTCTGCATTATTGGTATGCACTTATTACTTGAAAGTACCCCTTAACACTAGGCAACAAATATAACACGTTTGAATGGCAGGATGCCTATATGGTAGGCTTACAATGAACGAGGCACACAATCTGTGTCAAGATTAATAACTGTTTTCTTACAATATGAAATACAACGAACGAATAACAAAAACTGTGGTCATTATTGATTGGAACACAGAATAAATAAAGCCATCGATACGGATTCCCAAATATTTAAAATTGGTACTGAAAGAAGATGGAGGACGAGAAATTACGGCGAACGAGTACCTAGTAATTTATTCTTCCAATGGACAGTTAATTAGGCTTCAGAGTTTTATAGATGGACTAGTAAATCCCTTGATTTATCTTTAGGGTTTGCTTTCTTGGTTTCTCATTGTTTCAAATTTTAAAAATAAATTCATGGAATTAATTACTATTTGAACTAATCAAGCTACCTCTGTAGTGATTCGGTTTTTTGGTTTCTGAGGGACTAAATTATAAATATCTAGGTTTATTACTTAGGAATGGCATGTTTGAAAGTCGAGAAAGCGCTTAAAATATTTTTTAGACGCGGTGATTTAGAGTTGGGGTTGTCAATATTAAAAAAAAAAAATCATGAGCTATTTTATATTATACAGAAACCCAATTCTAACAGTACTGGAGTGCTGGGGGTGATATCCCCTAACCATTCGGTTTTTGAAAATCGAAGCATCAACGATTCAGCATAACTAAAGGTTATTGCAGAACATTATTAACACAACTTTAACTTCAAATTTGCATGATCATTGGCACAAAACATTTTTGGTGGTTTTGACCAATTTCAGACAAATCTGACAAGAAATTCTAAAGTTATTGATGACTTATATTCTGACCAATGACAAATCTGACAAGAAATTCTAAAGTTATTGATGACTAAGGCTTGTTTCGAAATATTTGTCAAATTTATTCAAATAATAAAATAATCATTGATAATTAATCACTCCACATAGGACCCTTCTTCTTGTCACCTAAATGATAGCATAGAATATAACAAAGAATCTATGACAGCTTCTCTTCCAAATGCTCAAAAATCATTGCCATAACTTTTATTCATTCATCTTATCATTTTACTGGTTTCACGGGACCTCCGTAAATATTTTATGTTTGATTTTAATTGTTAAAGATACGAAATGAAGTACGAATTAGTACATTGTAGTACTCCCACGATTGCTGTAGTAGCGCCGGGTGGGGGGGGGGGCAAAAGCCCCTGGGTAAGTTGAAGTTCTTATTGCTGCTGCTGTTGGAGTTTTTGTTGCTGTTACTCCTAGTATATATCTGATCTATCTTAGTACTTGAAATTTTGTACTTTGTATGATTTTTTGAAAAAAAATAAACATTGGACGACTCAAGACAAAATGATTCACATTCCAAGGCGTTGTTTCAAGAGTTTGGATTGGATAATTATTAATTAATTGTTGGATAGGTAATTTAGTTACAAGGATTGAATACTTTTCACTTTTCAACTTTTAAAGTTTTTACTTTGTGTTACAGCTAACCAAAACTAGGAAAACGCTCTGTGCTAGGAAAACGCTTTGATGAGCGTATAGTCTTCGTATTGCATGCGAATTGTTATTCGTTTATTAAGTTTCTGAGCGCTCTGCAGAGACCTTGGAAAGAGCCGATAAACGAAATACGTCAGAGAAGACGTGATAACTTCTGACTTTCCTTCTAGAAATTTGACAAATATTTCCAAACACACATACAATGTCCGTAAAATATCCCTAACTTTAGAAGATAACGACAGATTAGTCTAAAAATTGGCAAAAACACCAAAATGTTGGTTCCCGATGACCATGCAAACTTTGAAGGTGATCGGTCAAACGGTTCCAGTGTAAATCTAAAAAAATCGCAGGATCATTTTCAAGAACCATAGATTACGCAAAATTTCAGATCCATTGGTTGAATGTAATCTGGGCCTGCTGGCAAAAAAGCACACACATAGAAAATGTCATAAGAAGGGTATCATGGTGACGATCGCTTAAATAATGTCATTAATAATTTAAATATTTCATAAAAAGACTTGCTTATTGTTGTTCTTCATGCAGACTATAAAACAATTTGATAAAAATTGATCCCAATGTTAATTGTACTCTATATCATAGTAATTTAAATGAAATAAAATAACTTAATAAGATTTTTTTATTTAAAATTTTATTTGGGCTAAAATGTATAGTTCACAAAATAAAAAATACGGGTGAAACTATCGTGCCTTGCGGGACTCCAAATTGTAAATCTATATTATTAACAAACCAAATGAATCTTAACATCTAAACCGGTGATGAGATGATTATATAAAACAATTATGTAAGACGTTACTTCTTTATGGCAGTTCTCTGTAGACAATCATGTAAGGAAATGAACTTACCGCTTACTCCAGGGTAACTAAGACCGCAAAGCTCAACACTCAACGCCGTTGTTGGGAATGTATTTCATACAGGCGCTGACAATAACATAGCATAATATCACGTATTACGTATTGTAATTAGTAACTATGTACTTATCACAGGTATGTCACCATCGCGGGTGCATTTATCACTTTCTGCATGCAGTAGGTCTTGGTCAAATGATAGCTCAATGTCATGCAATATCATTTCGTTCTTTTTGTTTATGAAATCTTTCCAAAATGATATTTAGTTCAATTATAAAATTGTAACACATTTAAAAAAATGAATTTGTGAACCATTTTCAAGTGCATTTATTCCCGCTGTTAGCCAGTAATTATTACAATCCTGGAAATAGAAATTATTATATATGGCCCAAACATCAGGCGTTTGCCCAATAGGGAAGTCTCCTATAAATTAGATTTCAAAATAACTGTATTATTATGGTAGTTGAGACGTTGCTGAACACAGAATATAATCTATTAATTTTGTTGTGCGTTTAATAGTTTTCTTGTTAATAAATTTACAAAGTTTGATACATTCTTCTAATTTTAAACAGAAAAATTGCCATTGACGTCATAATGCATATGTTGCCATAGCAACAAACTATATCACCATGGTAACACATTGTTGTGGACTCAGAAATGCCATCATCACCTTCCTGATGCCGTTTTCCCGCCAAAATATTCAATGAATTAAAATATTTGAAATCAATTTTTATGAATGATTTTTTTATTTATTTCTTAAGTGATAAGAGTGTTTGTGACTATTTATGTGTTATTATTTACGAATTTACCGTAATAAAACTAGAATAGACTTCCCTATTGTAGAGTACACAACAACAAAACTCGGCACGACAAAAATTGATCGGTGAACAAATTTGAATGACTGCTGGTATGTTTCATAACAATCAAAGCTTGTTATTATCGTTGAAATGAGAGGTCACTAGAGTGAGACAAGAAGATCGCTTTGGACCGACTTCAGATGGTGCGATCTAACATTTTTCAGTCAATCAGATTTATTGTTGAACGATCAATGTGAGTTGTGCCAAGTGTACCTATACATCACTTACAGGAATGCATACCTATAATATTGTAAATAAATTTCTTGTAAGAATTCCAATATAATTGCAGAAGCACGTGTTTATCGTACCACACTGACTTGGACAAACTTGAGCAGTTACTTCATGTAAGTACACTCCTGGACACTGAAATTGGTCCGCGGTTAATGTTCAAGTGACACTTTACGGCTAGTATTTATTTATTTATTTAAAATATTTTTTTAGCCCTAAACTCACACTAGCCATCCGGTATTTGTGCCAAAAAATTACATTAAAGTAAATGTAAAATACTAGGTGGGCCAATTTCAGTGTCCAGGAGTGTACGTTATTTACGGTATGGTGAGTGACTGTGAGTGTATAGTACGACTTGGCTGGGTGAAGCGACCGCTCCACTAGATTACAAGGGTTTGGATTGGATTATCCATGATGAGATTGCTGATAATGATCTATTCGTTTTCAGAATATTCTTGAAAAGTACAAACCTTAGATTGTTATCAAACCGCAGGTTAGTTTTACGCTTATCAATATCAATACGTTCACTCTGAGTTTTCGTAGCTTAAATTTCTGGGATTTATAATAATGTACCAAATTTCAAAACTGCCGCTCGAAGTATGATGTTATCTGGAAGAGTAGTACTATTTCAGGAAACTAATGTTTTCTGAAAGAGTAGTACCATGTTCGATCGTCAATGCTAAATTCTCCATAAGACAACTTCGCGCGGATGTCCGCGGGTATGACGACCGTCTCATCCACTCATTGTCGCGCGGCGTTCTGATTTCACTGCCTCCTACATGACGGTCATTAACTGAATGTTCAGTTGACTGACATCCACCAGGCCGATGTCCAAGATGGCCGATGTAAACAAAGCAGAACTGTCATCAGTGATTCCTTTGACATTTCTACACGCGAATTTTCACTAAAAGACGTGTGTTTATTAACTAAAAACGTCATAAAAGTGTATTGTTCTGTTTTGAATATAAATGAAGTGTAAATGTGACAGAATCACGAAAATTATGTTTTGTTCTTGTTATAATCAAGACAAGTGAAGTTGTGATTGCCATTGGATTTGACAAGACATACCTGAGAAATACTGTAGGCAGGCCATTGGGAGCTAGATTGAAGTAAGCTTCTAATTTTAATCACTTTTCTATTTCCGATGTATGACCAAACTAATAATAATGTTTGATTGAAAAAGTTGTCTCGCGCTACGGTTTGAACAATTGACGCGAACGCATAAAGTTTGATTTGCTGAATTTTATCCCGTTTGCGTCGTCGTGTCGCTTGAATTGTGCATTTGACGTTTAAACAGAAATTTATACATTAATTGACGCTCACTATTGAACTTTTCTAAAAGTCATTCTTCTTGACTTATGTTTTGCGGGGGGGGGGGGGGGGGGGGGAGGGGGACTACAATTTATTTTTGACATGGACCCTTCCTTCTCCAGTTACGCCTTTGACCACGCACAGAAGAGAAAAAATACTACGTCCATTGAATTGAAATATGATCCATCTCAATCAACATAAAAGTATCTGTTTTCTACATAAAGCATATCAATGTGATTTTGTTACTTTTACTTCCTTTCTGCGATAGCTATTAAAAGTGCCAGTAAGTGCATACGTTCTTAACTGATAGGGATGGAAATTTGTGAAATAATTGAAAATGGTAGTTTGTCCATGCACAATTTGAATTTGATATGACCATTTTAGTTTTTCAGCCAATTGGCAATTAGAGAAGAAATTTGTTTGATTCATAAATGGATTCCAAAAATATTGGATTCGGGAAACAGAAAAGGTGGTCCGTACCTACATTTGTGCAAAATTTCAGATCGAATAGTGAAATGGTGCGACCTTTATATTCCCAGGTAGCAGACAAATAAAAACAGATGTACTTTCCTTAGGTTACTATGTATTAAGTAACTTATGTAATTGTCCGGAAACTGATTTCGTGTTTCCCAGGCGCGTAGGAACTTCATTTTGAGTGGGGGGGTCAAAATTATCGGGGAACGATGAATGTGTGAAAAAAGCAGTGCGCCGCGCACAAGGGGGTCTGGGGGCTTGCCTCCCAATTTGCCCCGCAGGGCCTTTTTTGAATTTTTCATACAAACGAATCGAATTTGATGCTATTTTGGCATTCTTTTCAAAGACATTTACAATGTGTGATATGCAATATTCTGTGGAAACTTTAGACATTTGTGATAATCTGTAACTATTTGTTTTTATTAAATCTCCAATGGCCCCGCAGGGAAATTTTTGAGTTTTTGATACAAAAGAATCGAATTTGAAGCTATTTTCGCATCCTTTTCAAAGAAATTTAAAATGTGTGATATGCAATATTCTTGGGGAAACTTTAGACAAATTGCATTATAATTTATAATCTGTAAATTTAGTTATTTGATTAAATCTCCAATGGCCCCGCAGGGAATTTTTGAATTTCTAGTAAAGGAGAATCGATTATGAATCGATTTTGGAATTCATTTGAAAAAGGTTACAATAAGCAACACCAATAAGCAATAAGATGCATCTGTTTGTGCTTTGGTGTATTAGTTTAACGTGTAATATTTAATTTTATTCATGAGGATGATCATGTTGGACAAATTAGTTATTGTCTCATTGGAAATACCTCTGTTCAATTAGTTTTGCAAAACCTGGGAAAATTTTGAGAATTCAACCTCATAATGGAGCAAATCTGTGCATTTTTGGATCTCATTATCAATATTTTTGTATGTCTGGGAGTGATATCTGGGGGTGTCAAGATGAAAAGTGGGGGGGTCATTGACCCCCACTCCCCCCCTTCCTACGCGCCTGGTGTTTCCTGAACAATTTAGAATAGTGCAGATACGCGGTTTTGCAGTTTATGTATCGATGGCAAATCGTGGTGACCATCATGCCCACAATAGTTACTTATTCCTCTCAGCCATCTTGAATCATCTGACAAATTGCTCTTGTCAGTTCGTCTTCTTCTCATACGTGAACCTCATGTAACATTCACGTCATGTCATCACGTTCACGTTTACAAGACGGTCTCATCTTATCCTAGATTTCGGTAGCTTTGTCACGGTATTCTGCATTTACATGTGAACATCGTTCAGGTACGTTCATGCTGAACAATGCACTGCGCTCCTGCAAGCCATCTTGGTAAAAACACACTTCACTTTGTCTGCACATAGTTTTTGTTATTTGGCTCGCACTTAGGTATTTACCATTTCCGTTTGTAACTTTCGCGATTGTCTGGCTGTATTCGGGTCATTTTGTGTCTCTGAAAGGGTTTTTTCTTACTCATTTGATCAACAATTGCGAACACGTGGTAATGGAATTTATTCCGCGAACAATGTGGACAATGGGGAGTCTATAAGAGGTCAAGAAGGGATGTTAAAGAGGTTTTGCTTGAGCGAAATGTAATATATTTTATGAAATAACTGGGTATAATGAACTATGATTGGTGTGACATGTGAAATCGCGTGTCCTAAGACCTAATGAGTGTGAATTAATATACCTCATGGAAGATAAACCGCCTAAGTGGCATTTACCATAAAAGCGTGGTGAATTTCAATGTAATTTCCATATTTTCCTGTTAATAAAAATGCGCCTACAACTCATTCTGTTTCACATTACAGAACACTTTCGTTCCAATAGGAAATCAAAGAAGTTAATTGAATATTAAAATTTAAATCCGATCGTTCATGAGATTCGAATTGTGTGCTCGACTGCATTTATCTATAATGTCACAGATCCCGTCACTACATAAAGTAAATTTTTTATGAACATTTCGAAATAAAATTAATATTACCAAAGTGTTTGAGTAATTTGTTGATTAGGTCAACAATAATAACAAGTTTGTTGATTTGGTATCTCAGCCAAATAATGAGCAATCTCGTTGAAATCCGGACTACAAATATGTACCATATTTTCTTTTGTTAATACGTTACTTCTTTTTAACAATATATCAGATTAGTGTAAGAGTAAAGAGACTTATTTCACTCAACATTAGGTGTAAAATAGGTTAGAAAATCACATTAAACTACTTTTAAAAATGCACATTGTTGATTATAATCACATCTCGGGGCTTGCTTCCTCGTACTTATTTATATTATTATGTCAAAATCCCATTTTTGTATTTATAAATTAACACATTTGCACTAAACATCTATCTACCAGAATTACTACAAAAATGTATTAATTCCTACTCTATACAAGTAAATCACCAGATATAGGAAGTGTTTGAATCCTTGATTTATCATACCTACACAAAATTTTGAATCCCGGTATGTCGAAGGCCAATATAATTACCATATTCAGTGAGTCATGTTTGTTGGCATTTGATCCTGTTGTCAGAGACAGCGTGTGCAAAATGCTGTTGACCCGACTGAGTCACATCGCCTCGAGCAAGCGACGTCCTAATGTTCAGATCTGAATAATTTCTACGCATCTTGTACCCTCTTGAATACAAATTACAGAATGTTACAAGATGCCGGCATGCAAACACACAATACAACTGTGGTTATAAATTACAAGCAAGAGAAGAAGACAAAGTATGAGGTAAGATATGTTATTATGTTACGTGGATTCTATTTTTGTTGAAGATTTGACCTTTTTGAGACTGCGTAAAAGTAAAATGGCGTCCCTTCGGGAAATATGCATTTCATATTTTTAATTATTGGAGTTTGAAAGTTATTAACTTGCAAAGAATTAATTTATGATGAGAGCAGAAGAATATTATTTATGAAATGTATATCCGCACGGAGTATATTTTTAGATATGAGATGATAATATCAGCTCATATTATGAGCTATGACACCGATGTAATTGCATTGAATATATGACAAGGTGAGGGAAAACGCTCCTAATTTGTGGATGAAATGAAGAATCCATTATTTGTGTTTGTTTCTCAACTTCATGGATGGGATTCAGACTTTTGAGACGATTTGATTAAAGATTGATGAAGCGGAGAGCTCAATGCAAGGGTAAGAAAGCTCCACAGATTTTACACGACAACATGATAAAAGAAAAGTAATATCTTTCCATTCTCTAAGAAATATACATGACAAAGATGGATGAGTTTATTGACTGCTTATTGTATAAATGGATCGATCATTCCTGCCCATTAGATTTACATTTATAATAGAGATTTTTCAAATAATTAAAAAAATATATGAATTTTTTACAACTTTTGGAATCTATACCCACTGAGATGACTGTTATTTCCTCACGTTTAAATATTACATTTTGTACTGTATTTATTTTCATAGTATTGTACACATGCAGAGTAATTGTAGAGTATATTTAAAAGTATGCTATTTGAATGCGATTTAAATAATGTTTAACGGTTCAAGCTATAACATTACCATCCTTGCATTTTTAGTTTGATATTTAAAACGACAATTTATATTTTGTTCAAAACATTGAGTCATATTTCGAAATAAATCAATCGCGAAACTATCCTAGTAATTAACTTGAGTTTGTGACCCACCACTAGATTACAATAATTCACAACGTCTGATGGCATTTTGTTTGTCGGCGTTCTGTCTAATGAGAGACTAGGTGCAACATACTAAATATCTCATTGACAACTTGACACGAGCTGTAATGACTCTTAATAACTTGCAAAAGAAATGCAGCATGAATGATTAAATAGGTAAAGTTTCTCGGCTAACGCAAGAGATGATAGTAGTGGAGATTTTATACAAATGAGTTCATGACCTGACCCTTTTTACACAAAACACTGAAAATAAAGAACATTGTTATAATGTTACGACGATCATTTAGATTTAATTGATGCATTGAAATCATATAAAACATATTTAAAAAAGGCTAAAACATATTATCTTTCATTTAAAAAGTATCTGCGAAACTTTCTTCTTTGTTCCAATAACAAAACTTAAATATCTGCTCCTCTCTATGCTTCAATTATGTCTTTAGACGAATTCTTAATCAAGATACATTTTTTATTTATGCTATGAGATGAATATTAGGTTTTAATATCCAAGTTTGTTTGTAAAACAAACAAATCGAAACCAATCACATCTCGATGTAGTTTTAAATTATAGCATGCATATAATTAAGAGGGCTGAGTAGTGAGCGTGGCCTTGAAGAGTTTTTTAATAGATTTTTATCAATATCTTTTACCAATGTATTTGTCAACAAAATAGGGCTTTGTACGAGTATTCAGAAAAGTTCAATGAAAATAATTTCATAGTTTGGAATAAGTTATTAGTTTTATTTTGTCCAACAGATGTTTAGTGCCATAATTTTACTAATTTTCGGGCACTAAACGTCTGTAGGACAAAGTAAAATTACAAAGTAAAAATTGGCGCTCGAGGAACCATTCCGCTGTTTTTTTACGAATTTTGTCGACGTTTTTCAATTGTAAATATTAGAAATTTTATAGACGATATAGTATTGTTAGTTTTGAAAGGTTCTATAAGAATTTTTCGCAATCACCTTTATAATTTGTAATTGGTAGTTTTAGTTCACTTTGTATTAATAGTATTAGTTTCATTTATATGTTGATTATTATTCTGTGCTTTTTAGCAACCTTATTTGTGAGGCAGAGTCTTTTAATTCAATAAAGATTATTATATATTAATAAACCATTCCAAGCTATGGAATTATTTTCATCAAAGCCTTATTTTGTTAACAATTACATTCGTAAAAGATATTGATAAATATCGATTAAAAAACTCTTCAAGGTCAAACTCACTACCCAGCCGTCTTAAGTAACAATTAGTTACAACGGCATTATTTGCTAAATGTCTCAATTGATTTTTTAGCACTTAAAATTACTTTTGAAGTTTAAGTTATTTTTGTTTGTTCATTCAGAATTACGTGACCTAAAGTTTTGCAATATATTCGTGTGCGATGTATTTTTTTTAGCATAAAGCAAATAAAAACTAGTACCTACAAGCAAAATGTCTTAACTTAAGTTTGTTAAATTTCCAAACAATTACGATATCAACGAAACTTAGCGAAACTTATGAAACCTACACCAATAAAAATAGCAATTTCAATATAGAGTTTGTATTCGTTTTGTTTTATAAATATTGGGTATTAGCATAATCATTTTATAAGTCCATCAGTACAGTTTGCAATTAAGCTATAACAACGTGCTGTCATAAATCAGATCACTTAAATCAGTCCATAATTGTATGGAGTTCTGCCATTAGAGCTCCATATTTTAACGTGAATCTTAATAAGACGCGGGAACCGAGTTGCAACAAATTTATCCTAAAATTCCACCTCCAAAAACATCATTTCTCTTGATATTATGTAAATCCACCAAATTATCTTTCATACACAGCTTGTTATCGAGTAATCTCCAATCATAATCTTTGTATCGTTTGCATCGTTTAATTTGAGAATGGCGTCAGCAAAAACAAATCCGCTAATCAATGAGGAGTGGTAAATAATTGATAAATTGGTTGTTTGAGTAATTGAGTATTATTATAAAATTACTATTGGACAGCTACCAGATGGGAAGAACGAGTTTATAAGCATGTAAAATAATCATAAAATTGTTATTTAACTTCTTTAACATAATCGCAATATATAACAGACACAGCAAATTATTGATTGGATAGTTTTCAGAGGTAATTTAAATATTATTAATTTTATAGAACAATCAATTTCATGGTTCATTTTATGGATAACTACCAGTGGATATAAGGATGTTTATATAAAGAGCTTTGGGTATCGAAAGATGTGTGGAAGTGTTGATACATAGATGTCTAGGCTCTCGCCCGGCAAATAAAAGATCCTGTGTTCGAACCCCGATTCGAATGGATACATTTCACATCGTATTTCGTATCTCGTCGCTTTATTTTCTTATCATTCTCAAGATTTTATTTATTCTATCATTTCCAAATCTACTTCAAATTACATACACTCGAATATTGTAATAACAATGTTTTTGCAAATAATGTTTGTGCAAATGCTAAATCAATAAATAAATACAAATAAATAGAATTAAAAATTATTAGAATTAAAAAAATTAAAATGAAAATTAGAATTTTAGAACTCAAGATATTTACCTTATTATTTAAAAATACTTGAACAATTAACTGATATTTGAACTATACCGGGTGGCGCAAAAAAACACACAATGGGCGAGACATCGCTGTGACGAAACTACTAAATACATTGGGCTGAAAATTTCACATCATATAAAAAACATACTATAAGGTTTAATGTGTGAAAGTTTCAAAAACATTACTTTTGTGGGAAAAAAGTTACAGCTGCTTGAATTTGGTTGTTGAAAAATCGATTATACGGATCTCAAATATCCCGCGTCCAACGGCAGGGACGCTGTTTCTTCAAAATTGCTTACGAAATCAATCTGAAAATTTTAAATTTTAAACATAATACGTTGCTATCAATTATGTACAAATTTCAATACATTGGGATCAATTGAACAAAATTTATGGTGTCTTCAAGTTTAGCCTAAAAGCAGAATAGCATTTCTAAGTTTTATTACACACGATAATTTCAAAAAGTGTAATTATCTCAAGCTAATTCTGCTTTTAATCTTAACTTCAAGGTACCATAACTTTCGTCCAATTTATTCAAATTGTTTGAAATTTTTACACCAATGGTGGCAAAATATTTTGCATTAAAATTGAGATTTTCAGCTTGTTATCATGCGTAGTTTTGAATTAAGAGCGTCCCAACCAATTCACGTTTTCTGGACGCGCCCTATTAGAGCTCCGTATAATCGATTTTTCGACAACCAAGTTCGAACTGCTGTAACTTTTGTCACACAAAAGTAATGTTTTTGAGACTTTCACATATTAAACCTTAGTATGTTGTTTATATTATGTGAAATTTTCAGCCCGATCTATGTAGTAGTTTCTTCACAACGCATTGTGCGTTTATTTGCGCCACCCGGTATATAACTTGATCTAGTCTAAAAAAATGGAAAATTTAAATCATACAATAAGGTTCCAATTTTTATACAGCATCTACCTAACTACCTTTTAAAAAACATTGATGGACATCCCAAGAAATGTATCTTGTTTGTAAGAAAATATTCGATCTCTCGTTCTTCGGATAGCTCTCTACAATGTAAATGTATTCTCTGCTTGAAAGTTAGCTGGATGATACAATGGTCCTGACAAATGAATCTGGTTCTAATAATAGAGCATCGATTGTCTCAATTAGTATTCTCTCGTTCCGCCTTACTCGTGATTACAACAGGTGGCCAGAACTTCACTCTGCATCGACTTCTCCACACACGCAAAACATCCATTACTCATCATTCTCCTCTCTTCTCGCTCTTCCATTCCGATCTTCAGTTTACTTTTAATTTATCGTAGAAAGTTATTCATAGAGTCGTGAGCTACAAAAGTAATAATGTTTGGGATATCCACACATTTCTCAGATGAAGCTGAGGAATGCCTTGTGAATTTCAAACAATACATAAACTTAGCTTTTTTGAATTTTTGAGGTACACTTGACAAAACTAAAAACGGTATTTGAACGAGACGGATTGGTCAGGTTCTTGGCAATCAATTCTTGTTTTTATCAATTAAATCAGAGCTCACCTACTAGAGTTAGATGACGAGTTGCCACACAATTCATCGGATGGTGCTATCAAAACATTTTCAGACAATCTATTACTTTCGACTACCGTTTTTAGTTTGGCCAAGTGTACATTAGAACATTAATTTCTTTGCTGTTTTGCATACTCATTTTTCGCCATTCATATAAAACTGCAACATAATTAATTCACAATTGTTATGTATAGTATACAATAAGTACATGTTATTTGGTGTATTTATTGTTTTTGCAAATTTCACATATTTTTCCTCACTGGGCGCTTTTATTAAAGTTAATATATAAAATGTTCAAGGTTGCAAAGTAAACTCTTCTGGAATTGTGTGTGAAGTCTGAAATCAATGGATTTACAGACGATCCCGACGGATCTGTTTCATTGAAAAACCGACGACTTAGCGGAAAGAAAAAAAAGAAAAACTTCAATCATACTGATCAAGTGAAGTGAACTGCATAGAAATACGTACATAATCATCTCTTACTGAGCTTCAAATAAATTCCAAGTAATTACCAAAAGATGTAGATTAAGTCATTCTCAAAAATTAAAATCCAAATGATACACAAAATGTTTGTTTGATTTACACGATGAACAACTATAATTTCTAGTTCATTTCTAGTTTACCATTCATGGTAAACTAGAAATGAACTAGAAAGTTTAGTTTATAAACTAAACTGGGTGAAGCTTAGAAGCTGGGTTTTATGGCAAACTTCTAGTGGAGTCAGGATGATTGGAACTGCGAAGCAAAGGCTCGAGAGGCTCGAACCTGGAACCTCAAACTTGCCGGGCGAGAGCTCTACCAACTGAGCGACCCGACTGGACTGCCGGATACTATACTATTCTTAAACAGATTCTTAGATATTAAACAGATCATGATATACAAATTAAGAAATAACAACTATCATATCTGCAAAATCAAATGGCTTCTCTGTATCATCCCTAAATCAGGTGGAGGTGCCAGGATTATGACAAAAACAAATCTCATCAAAACTTCCAATTCATCTTCAATATTTGTTTTGAAATTAAATCAGCATGACGCGTCGCATTGGCAGCCGAAATGATGGATTGAGACGTCGCCCCCCCCCCCCCCCCCCAACCCCGGGGGCTAGGGGGCGTTGCGTGTCGGTAGAGATCGTGCGCTTCCCAGCATACAATGCGCGCAGTCGATCACGCCGCCCTTGCAAAACTTCAAGTTCGTGATCGGCAAGTGATATTGTTGCACACCGAATCCGAGAATACTTGAACCACAAGGCATTGATATGTGTTTTATATTATTATCACTGAGTGGTCGAGAGCTGAAAGGATGCGGTTTGACGTTATCTATTTTTGCTGTTCTGTCAGGCATGAGGTGTTGATTAACCTAATTTAATAGATATATTATCTCTCGAAAGACATTTATTTAAATAGCTTAGTCCTCTATTTAGAGGAATTCCAGTTTTGCACATAAAATGCGATATCACTGACAATTCTAACTGTAACTTTATTTATTCCGTCCGATTGTTATTCGAATCTCTGTCAGGTGATAGTAATACCACGCGATAGTTCAAAGTAAATAGTTTGTAAATTCGTTATGAATGTGTACATTAATTTTTAATTCTATAAAATATAATTTTATTAATTACCCATATTTAATGTTTTGTATTGATTCATGATCTACGCAATATTAAACAATATTAAACAAATAATTTTGCGTAATGTTGACACATCATTTCCATGTCAATTAATAGTGAATGAAAAATAAATTTAATATTTATCGTAAAATAAGTAAGTATTTTTCCCATTTTTTTTAATGGGAACCCTACTTCTATAGATAGTTATATAATTTTGCCCAAATATGTCCAATGTCGTCCTAAGTGTAAAATATATTGTGTCTTCTTTTACGTTAATTACAAGCACGTATATAAAAGTGTACAAAAACACGGCACCTCCACCAAAACCAAGAAAACTATTCATAAAAACACCATCATCACTAAACCATCATAAAGTTCACATCAACCATTGTTTAAGAATGATTACAACAATAATGGAGTGTGACAAACATGTTGCTATTTCGATGTTAAAACAATGACGCAATGACGTTATGCTCACGTCATCTGGATCATATGTGACGTAATAGCGTGTCATCGGTGTGTCGAATCATCCGTCTCAGTTGTTGTAACTGTGAGTGGAGGCTTCATTATTGAGGGAGGATTTGATTATAGTGCAGAGCGCAACATTAATATTAATAGGATGAATAAGAAGGAATGTCAACCCTAAGGGCGAGCAATGTTAGCTTGGTACACGGATGACCGGCGAACACCTACGTTGACTGAAGATGCGGTGAAATCAAGTGAAGATATGTTAATCTTTTCCTGTAATCATTTAGAGAGCTTTCAGTGGTTTTTATTCAGGACATAAGATACTTAATTTTTTTTATCTGAGCCCTATTCAGTCTGAGCGAATTTTAAAACTTTAATATATCTGTGATATTTAGTTTGAAATAGTATGTTCGATTCTATTTGAATAGTAAATATTTAAATAAAAGTAGTCTATGGTTATTTATTAAAATTGTCGTTACAAAATTGTCTTCATACACTTTTCATACAAAAAAATATATTAGCAAGTCCTACATGGAATCTCTTTGAAATTTCGAGTAATTTTTAAGTGGTTGTTTATAATCTGGTTCCCCAAATTTTTCCATTTGCCAGATCCCCATTCCATTTTTTTTTCCCACAAAGCAACATTTCAATAGTGGCCAAGATACAAAAGATAAAAAAGCATATTTACTTATAATAGTTGCCATTGCCAAGTACTATACTTTTACTTACAATATTTAAAATATTTATTACATTTATTCTCCTTGGACTAAAACATTCCAAAAGCACACTTACTGAGTCAAAAGCAATTAAAATAAATATTTACCACATCTCCGTTGCTACCACAAAAATATTGAATAAAATGGGCGTTTCTTTATAAACAAATTAACACGTCGGAATATCAAAGTAAAGTTTTAATGGTTCTAACTTTGTATTTTCTATTTGCGAAGGAGGATGAATAAAACTAGTGGACAAATGAGTTCTTCTCAAGATGGCTATCTCACAATAATAACGCCACGGACGGAGTCATGCTAATATTATTTTTATTCAAAACCGGAGAGAGTTTTTACAATAATATGCATATTAAAACCATATGGACACCTGTTTGATGAACCAGCCCGGAGCAACCAGTAGAGTCATAAAACCAGCTTCCAATCCAAGACAAAAGATTGAGAGACCAGTGTGAAATAATCGTATGCTAATTCAAACACAGAATTGGCCAATTTCATTGTATTTCAATATGCCGTCTTCGACTCGTAGCTTATGTTAAGACAATTAGAGGATCGCAAATTGTTCGCAAAATGCATAATGCATAGTGCACGTGTTGTGTGGAGAATTGCAAGTGAAATTGTGTCCTCGGGTCTTGTCTAGAATAGGGATAGATCCTAGAAAAACTTCAGGAAGGTTGAGGTTTATTATTGTGTGCTATTAATAGGTAGTATTATCATAAGTCTAAGTCTAATAATTTGCAATGAATGCACATTATTAGGTACGTTTTGTCGAATGTTTAAGCAATCCAAATTAATTTATTTACATCTGTCTTGTATTTTTTTCTATTATTGAAGAGCTGTAAAAGTTAATTTTTTTATTTTTATTTTTTATAAGTAGTGTTACTGTTCTGCAGCGAGGCTAATGGCGACGGGTGAATGATTATGATGATGATTGGGAGATGATGGTGAAGAGTATGTATAAGGATGGAAAGTGGGAAGGAGGCGGTCGTGGCCTATTAGTTGGTCACCCTCCCAACACTATGCCTGTCGACTGAGGGAATACCACGAATAAACTCCAGTCAGGCGAAGGACGGCCGCGGGAATCGAACCCCGGATCTCCGGAATACAAGTTCAGAGCGTTACCTCTGGAAATATCCGACTGAATGAAGCTCTCCTCTTCTCTCACTTGCCGGGCGAGAGCTCTACCAACTGAGCTACCAGGCAGGACGGACGGACACAGCATCACTATTCGGTACTCTTCTTGAAGGATAAACATCTTCTTTGGTGCTACTGTTTACATTCAAATATTTCTATTTGATAAGCCTAAATAAAAATGGAAGTCCTTCTTCACCACACTTAAGTTGAGTGAGAGCACGCACTTGTGCCCATGATGCACTTCCTTGGAGATAGTTTGGTTCGTTCGTACTCTCTGCAACAAAAATAACAAGTGAAAATGTACCATTATCTATTATTATCAATGTCATTTTGTCTGCAACTACACTTAACAAGTAAGAACTTGCAGCCCAGAGGCCAATGGTTCGATCTCGCAACTGTTTTTCCTGGCTGAAATTTCCCGTCTTTTCCGTTCCCTTAGGCCACGACAGCCTCATTTTCACCATCCTTACATTCTACTTTATCATCTCCCACATCTTCTTGTCATTCATCACCATTGGCTTCGTTGCAAATAAATCCCTTATACGAGTACAACACTCATGGACATAATGTAGTTACTTCATGAAATACACGTGTGAAAACTGAATGATTTTATCGAGTGACTAACACACTCGTGACCAGTAGCAATTGTGATATCACGGCGATTGAAATCATAGAGAAGGTGACAATTTATATACATTACCCCTGGCATGAGTCATCTTAGAGATCTGATAGCTCAATTATTGGCAGGTAATTCATGTCATTAGAGATGGAGACGTAAGTCAATAGGCCGATGCGATCATCGTTCAAGGTTAAATAACAGCAGGAATCATCGGATGATTTAGACTCAGGTCATATCTTAGTTTGGAATGATTTTTGAATACATTATGTGGTGAGTGTTGTGAGTATTATAGTGAGTGAGTTATTTTGAGGAGCTATGGAACTGTAATATGAATTGCATTCTACTTTTTTACATTATTGTTCAACAAAGTATTCTGTCCAGGAAGTATAACAAAATTCAGAGCGTGTACGAAAAATATATTCTTGAAATTTTGGGTTTGGCTTGAGACAAAGACGCGGTGAGATTTTTTGTCAAAGTCATTATGCAAAATCCACAGCGTTTCAACAATTAAATATTTTTTTATGATATTAGTATATTTTTAAAAATGCTGTCTCCGGTATGTCTTAATATCTGTTACCTATTTACATTTCATTTAAGTATTATATTTTTATTTTTATTTACTCGTGTCCATGTTAGACAGTTCCTCTAATCAAGCTAACATTTGGCATTCTTTCATATAATAATCAATACTTTAAATTAAAATTTCATTATACACTTTTTATACCGTTTTAGTATACCTTTTTTTATAAGTGCACATGAATTCTCTAGGTAGAATATCTTGCCATTCATTTCATGACAAATTATAGGAAAAGGACTTATACTAATAATACAAGAACCAACAAACATTTCGTCTTGTAATATAATATTCAATTTCATCTCCTCTTAAAATATTTTAATTCCCAATGATTTATTCAGGTGAATGTGTCACGTCTCGCGCCTTAACCTTTTACTTCCACATTTTACCTTCGAGATTACGTCATATATTGCAGGGGGTCTTGGAAATCAAAAAGAACAGATAGAGGTCCTTAAATCTTACGCCAAATAATTTCAATCACCTTCAAAGAGAGTTTATGTAGTCTCGCGTCACCACAAGTATGATGTCAGAGGATTTATGAATGAAATACATTATTAATTATGGATATATTATTGATGATTTATTACTGCAAAAACGCCTACAATGACGCGTTGATAAGTAAGCCTTGCAATTTTGTATGGTGTATGCAATATTGAAATGAGGATGATCTGTAAACGCTGTACATCATCATATTAATAAAGATAAAATAAAAATAATTTTGATAAAGATCAAAGTACAACAACTTTGAAAAAAAACGGTTGAAATGACAAAAACTCGTTAAATTCGCTACGAATTTTGATCAAAATTCAAAATTCTAATATTATTCCTCAATAACATCGCAAAAGTAAATTTCCATTTTCACAGGAAAAGAAGTACGTGACTAGTGTTTCCTGTATCGATGTAATTATGTGTCAAATTTCAGCTCGATCAGAAAAAGAGTTGGATCTGTTCAGGAGCACATTGAACAAAAACGGGATGAGTCCAAAAAGAGTCAAAGTGGATGAAAATGGATCATGGAGGAATTATTTAGATACCTAAGATGTGCACTTTACTAAAGGTATGACTATCAAATTATAGGTGAAGTGATACTTATAGACAATTAGTTGGCGCCAATATTATTAACACACGATAAACACCATGTCGTGTAAGAACGAATTGAACACGTTTGAAAGTTACAAAGAAAAGTTCCAACAACACAAGAAAGTTACAATGTTCGTAATGGAGCCGAGAGCGTTTTATTACGCGCTATGTTTGTTATTACTCCGTGATTTATTTATTGCTTACAGTAGCTTCTAAAATAATAAAAAAAACATTACTGAACAAACCTATAAATTATAAATTGGGTTTCACTTTGTTCAGTAGCCATGCATCGCTCATCTAACGTATCCATCCTCCTAACATAAGCGCTCCTATTCCATCGTCATGTAATGTAGGACCAAAATTATACACTTTTTGGCGATATTTTCTAAATTTCAATATTTTCGGGGTAAAAGCCATAGCATTCCTTGTTATTTTTTAAATTACTGATAATGATTCTGGAATTGATGTGTAAGTATGTGTGCCAAATCAAATTTCATATTGATCCGCGAAACGGTATCAATCTGCACGGAAAACCTTTCTTTTGATCGGGTCGACAGATCATACATATTTTTATATCTATCGATGGTCCACTAAAGAAAAAAGTAATACAGTTGGTCTCAATATTACTGATAAAAATCACGAATCGCTGATAAAATTAATACATCGCTTCCTCCAGTACTGCATTGATTCTTATTCCCAAAGATTAGGTCAAATTGTAAATTCTTGCTTAGTGTTTTAATAGTCTACTTACCTATTGCGTCAGTGAATTGAAATTTGAAGTACATTTACGTAACATCGTCCTGCAATTATTTCAGACTCGACTGGTGCCGCACAGTCTCCTGTGAAAAAGATTTCAATTTCCATTTTACGTCATTATTCAAATTATGTTTTATGTAAATCAAGTCTAAATTCCGAGTAACCAATTTTAAAAACCGTAACAATGCCCTGAGCGCTATTCAAGATTTTTATTATTATTTTCCCGTTCGTGTTGCGGAGAAATCTCGAGCACAGCGCAGCGTTTGACGCCTGCAGATATCCCCAGCATCCAGCGCTGTCATTGGCTGAGAGAAGATGCCTCTGCGTTGGCATCGCTCAGCACCAGCGAGAAGTCAGGAGCAATTGACTTTTATTTGACTTTTGCTGGCGGTAAATGCCATTGGGTGTATTTGTATTAATAGTCAATATACATACATTTTATATTGTCCAACTGATTAAAATGCCCACTGTTTTGTTTTTTTGAACAACTATAGGATGGACATCCAGGATGATATGAAAAGATGTACAATATCGGCCAAACAAAAATTGAACGTTGACCAAATTTAAATGACCATAACCAATCAAAGCTTGTTATTATCATTGAAATGTGAGGTCACCTACTAGAGTGAGACAATGAGATCGCTAAGACTGACTTCTGATGGTGCGATCTTACATTTATCAGCCTATCAGATTTATTGAACGTTCAATTTTTGTTTGGCCAAGTGTACATCCGCGTGAATAATTGAGGGTAAACTGCTATGTTGGAGTACCTACGTTCCCGTCAATATTGTTGAATGGAGAAATTATTATTTGGTAAGTATCCAGTCCCACATGCTCGACATCTGTGTTTACCGCTGTGTTTTCGTGTGGATAATCAAGTTCTGAAAAAGGTCTTAGAACTATGCAAGCAATTTATGTGACCGCGGGTGTACTTATGTGATTGTGAAAGATATACTGGCGAAACGGGGCTCGAACCAGGGACTGTAACTTGCCGGGAGAGAGCTACCATGGTCGGACGGACGGACATTAGACACAAACGTACTGCGTAGTGGTGTGTTGGACGATCAGACCAACAGTTACTATGTGTCCGAATTGTCAATTTCGCAGTGTATGTGTGTGTGGGGGGGGGGGGGGGGGAGAAGATACATATCCTGGGAATGAGGTAGGAGTAAATATATTGTGGAATAAATAAATGAATGAACCTGCTACTCAAGGATTGTCTGAAACAAAGACATATTGGCAGCTCTACATGAAAAGTGGGACAGAATGTGATAGTTACAATAGGATCACTTTGTACGTGCGAGTTCGGGGCGCACAGGGACGGAAAATGTATTAAATTTAAATTAATTATAATTCATTCCTTGGTGCGTTTTAGGTCATCGGGTACGGAGTCAAAGTCTCAAATAAAGATATTTTTCCTCATCTATATGAGCTTTAATATTATTTTGAATTGATTGGCATACTATCTAACAATCTCAGTGATAGAGGAGGGGGGGGGGAGATAAATTATATCCCCCCTGGTAGTATTTATAAATTTTTCTTCATTTTGAGAATAGAAAATGATCATATCTCATTTTACAAAGTCCTTCTCTGTCAATGGAAATCACGAGCTTCAAGATATAAACCACAAACACGCATCAACAGAGATTATAAATAGTATGGCATTTATATTTTTCAAGTGAATTGCATTCCGGATCCGAGTCAAACATGAGTAATTGACACTTTATTTTCCTTAGTGTCTGCATCACATCATTACGTCAAATAGCGGTTGTAATCTCGGAAACAAACGTATAATTCGTCAAATACTACGCCGACTAACCGCAGACTACCAGACGACCAAAACAGTTGAACAACTCGACTCATCTAGTGGAGCGGTCGCTCCACGCCAGCCAAGTCGTACGGCGCGCGCACACTCTCATATAAAGGCTGGAGCAAACCCACTTTTACTGTAAGCATCAAAGTGGCATTTTCGGCCTACTGGATCTTAAAATTGGAAAATCTCACATTGTTGCGATATATCTTAATTTCGAGCTATGGCCCACCCTACAACATATACCAAATTTGGGAACAATAGGTTACGCCCTTTGCGCGCTAGAGGGCCGTGAAAACAGTGTTTTAGGGCGGTTTTCATAATAATAATAATCTCAGTAGTAGTAGTCTCCTGGAATTCAAATCCGGTAACATGGCCACAGCCTAAACGGCTGAACCGATTGATCTCACATTTTTACCACGTGTGCACTTTTGGCGTCTGATTTAACCTTCACCCCATTAATTTTTCGTGCCGCCATTTTGAAACCGGAAGTGACGTCATATCTCGACAACGGCTATACCGATCGGAACGAAATTTGCGCCAAACGATTCAGACGGTAAACTATATGGATTATCAATAGCAACAGACTAAAATTTATGTTAACGAAACCGGAAATGACGTCATGAAATTTGAAATACATCGATTGGCATTTCGGCAACAAATTTGATCCGATTATTTTGTTATTTATGTAACGTATGTACTTTTGATATCTCATTTGACTTATTATAAAACCAACCGGAAGCCGCCATTTTGAAACCGGAAGTGACATCATATGTCAATAACGGCTAAATAGATTTGAACGAAACTAGCGCTAAACAATTTAGACGGTCAACTTTATGTATTATCATCAATAATATTTGCAGTTTCCCATACCGAAACCGGAAATGACGTCACACATTTTAAAAATATCACAAATTTACATTTTGATACAATAAATATACTATTTGAGACAGCTTATAATAAAATGTAATCATGTTTAAATTATAATTCAAGGGGTCAGTGATTTCAGCAGCCATTTTGAAACAGGAAGTAACGTCATATCTTGAAAATTGGTTGACTGATCGGTATGAAACTACCGCCAAACGATTCGGAAGGTCATCTCTATGAAATGGGAACAGTCACACTAGAAATTTCCTATTTATAAGACCGGAAATTACATCATTCAAATTTAAAAATTATTATAATCCCCTCCTATATAATGAATACATATTCAGAAAACTTAAAATGATACACATCATTTATAGATATACATTCTTTGTGGCAGTGCAGTAAGTTCAGCAGCCATTTTGAAAACCGAAGTGTTGCCCTTGCCATATATCGGAACTCGGTTAACTGATAGGAATGAAACCTTTGCTATTCTTCATGAAAGATCATTTAAAGCAAATATATAGTACCATACGCAGATTTTCATTAGTAAACCAAATTGTCAATGGCGCCTATTTTTTATGGATTTAGTAATTGTTCAATTGACGTCACAAGTTCTAAGAATAAACTAAAAAAAAGGAGTGATATCCCCATAAAAAACACTCCGTGTAAAAATACCAGCCAAGTCTCTACAACTAAAAAAAATTATGAAATCTAAAAAATTCTGCACTGAAAAGTAGTGATATCAAAAAATGGTCCAAGTCAAAACTTTATTTGAAAATCAAAAAATACTTGGCGCATCGTTTTTTTAGGGCATAATAGGTATACTACATGTATTATGTATATTTGATGTATATTTTCTATCTGGTCTATACTTCTAAACTATGTATACACGATGCGCCAAGTATTTTTTGATTTTCAAATAAAGTTTTGACTTGGACCATTTTTGATATCACTACTTTTCAGTGCAGAATTTTTTAGATTTCATAATTTTTTTTAGTTGTAGAGACTTGGCTGGTATTTTTACACGGAGTGTTTTTTATGGGTTTTTTTTACTCCAAACCAGAAAAAATAACTCTGATATACTATTTGTTATGTTGCATGTAAATTAATACAAAATTATGCGAGGGAGCTAAAAAGTTAATCTAAGTTACAAGGGATCAAGGTGCATTACGCTTTCTTGATAATACAAATTTTACAAATATTCAAAATAAACTTAATGTGAATTATTGAAATTCTTGACCGTTGTGGCCGAAAATTGTCAAGATTCTTGATTTGTGAATTGATTATTCTGTATAAAAATCATATAAATACACAACTCATACTGACGATGAAAAACACAAAAATCTCAAATAATAAAAGGCGTGTGCATCTACTTTATGCATAACTGATAAATCTGACTTGGTAACATCTACACTATTTACTTGGCAGATATAGAAGAAGATTAGTTGAACCCTCCATGTCTAATAATGCTTCCAAAACCCTAATAATTATATACTTTATATCCCAAGCTAACTCTATAATTAATAATTATACGTAATCAACAACAAAAATCAGTAGCGATTTATGAGTAGGCAAATAATCAATCATATTATTACACTGAGAAATTATTAGTGTTTACTTATAGTTTAAGTTTACCTTCGTGTGATGCATTATGTTGGTCAGTTGATGACCTTTAGCCTCTCCTCACGAAGAAGATGCCCTTCAAATCTTAGCGTAATCCACATCCTTCGTTCCAGGATTTATATTTTAATTGAATTTACTCATAATTGATGCACGCTGCAGATTTTCTGTGTAATAACACTTGCGAAATTCTCACATGAAATGTTTCACTTCATATTTGCGATGGAAGACTTTGAAAGGATGTGAGATTGTGATCGCACATTTTGATAGCGAATATCAAAATGTGGACGAAGAGTTTGTTATAAACTTATACTTGCTTATACTCTATCTAAGATCAATTTAAATATTGTCTGGGCAGCTCTAGCTTATTTTTAAAATGTTCATGGAAATCAAATAGTGTTTCTTTGCATTTGATAGAATTTTTTGGACATAGAAACTTCTGTTTGCGAACGATACTCATCAATAGATAAATCAATATTTAAATACAGATTTATCACGCTTGATTTGAAGTTTAAATTGGTTGTTTTTTAGTAGGATGCAATTCAAGGTACTAGAAGGCTGTTCAAACATTCGCCACATCAAAAGTGTAACTTACATGATTGCTAACTTATTTCTCGTAGTGCCAAATCTTGAACTTTAAAATCACCTGTTTTAAATAAGCGACTTCAATCACTGAACAAGATACAGTTGGGCTCAAAGCTACTTCGATTCCTTCGTTCATTATTCAGTTTCCAAAAAAATGCAGTTTGTAAAAAATTACAAACACACATAATGCACATTAAATGATCGTTTAATTAATAATTATTTGCTTTCTTGTACCTAGCAGGTAGATAATCTTTCGGAATTGATTATAGCTTTCACACCTGGCTGCCTATAGCCACTAACCAATCAGCATCGTGTGTACAATTATGACGGAGACGGCATATGCAAGCGGCCACTCTTACGTGTTGGAAAACATTGCCAAACCAATAATTATATCCCATGTGAGCAGTTAGCACAGCATCATGCAGCTTGCCCATCCGATGCTGTATCATCATTTGATTAGATTTTAAAATTAATTGTCGATAGTTTGATTAAGAAAATATAGCGTTCAAGAATGAAAGGTTATCATTTGTTGTTCTTTAAGCTAAAATTATAATCATAATTTAATTGCCTTTAATTATATTGTTTTCGTTTGGCCTTTGACATTAATGCAATAACGACTTCATAATACTAATCCTCTGAGCTTCTTTAGATTTTCGTTCAGGTCTCCAGTATTCTTTCTGCTTTTTAATTTTATTAGATGTTTGTCAATTTTACTAACCTTGCTCGAAGTGAAAATCCTCTATTATAACGGCTTCAGAATAACTATTTTACCCTGTAATTATAATTATCAAGCAACTAATGATCTGTGTTGAAATTCTAAGGTGTTACGGGATTTAAGCAGTGAAAAATGATAGATCCAATAATATTTGAAAAATACAAAAATGAAATTATTTATTTTTCAGGTGAAAGTTAAAAATAAAAATTATACCTACTACTCTACATTTCTACTGATTTATAAAAATAAATAATAAGAAAAATGCAACAGAAAACATAATACAAGAAGAAAAATAAAACATTGATCAGTTTTAAAAAATTAAGTTTTTATAACCCCTCGGTTGAATTCACGTTGTCTATTGCAAACCAGATGATTTCATTTACGTTTTAAACTGACTGTTTTTAAATTATCTCATTTAATTTGATTGTTTACTGACATTCCACTTGTCAATAACGCAATATTCTCCACGCAATGCTCCCTCAGGGGATGATTACTGCACTCCCACGCACACCAATTACAAGCCTAATACTACATAACATTTATTGTCATTATCTTCACGAATATTTAACGAGCAATTATGTAACTCAATTCTAACCTCATAAGGAAAATTATTTTTGTACCCTCAAGGTTCTTATTGCCTGCTTATAATCGTGATATAATTATAAGATCATCGTTACGTCCATCAGAATTATACGTTGGAATATTATTTTCATTTTAGTCTACAACCTCTCTTATGATTTTTCTCATATTTCCCAGTTTCAACTTACACATGCTCTGACTTTTATCACTAACTTTTTTTACACTATTCCTACTCATAGGTGACTTTGCCAAAGCTCCTCAAGAAAACTCCGTGATATAAGATAATATATCCATAAGATAAGACTCCATAAGATAATATTCAAATTTAAGAATTGCAAATAAAAGCGAAGAGAATTTTGTAGGAATAGTTATGCAATTCGGCAAAAAAGAACTTTCTGTCCTGAGCTCAGAACTGATGATACCATAGAATAAAGAATCTGTCACGATACCCAATTGACAATTTTACATCGTGGCAGTTTGAACTTTATAAAAAAAATCTAATAATAAAGCTTCAGAATCATGAACTATTTAACAAATGTAAAAAGTATTGAAATGACTCATATGGTTCATCTAAATTTCTATTTTATACAGATAATGCACCTATAATGCACAATGGCACATCAAAAAACGGTATTTCAACGAAACGGATTGGCTGCTGGTCCTTGATAATCAATCTTTGTTAATATCAATGAAATCAGAGCTCACCTACTAGAGTTAGATGACGGGTTAGTATAGATCATCGGGTGATGGCATCAAATCTTTTTCAGCCAAACTCTTTCTTTCAAATACCGATTTTAGTTCGGCTAAGTGAACGAAAGTGACCAACAAAAATACTAAGTATAGGAAAACGCTGCGTGTAACGCGTTGATGAGCGAGCACCGATACGCGCAACATTGCCAGCCAACACGATACACTCAATTAATTTTTTTTTTAAATTTGTACCAATTAAAGGAATTCAACCAAAATTGTTAATCAGTCCTTGATATTACTTATTATCAATGAAATCTGAGCCGCAACTGCTGATTGGTCTTCACATGTGTGCAAAATTTCAGCTCGATCGGAGAAACGGTGTGACCATCTTAAGGCATCCTCAGTAACAGAAAAGAAGACAAAAAGATACCTGTGCCAAAAGGGAGAAAAGGACACACCCGGTCAATTAATTAATTCAATACTGTTAGTTATGAAACTCAGACGTAAAAGGACGGAAGTCCATTTTCTCGATTTTGAGTTGGACATTTTTGTAATAATTTAGTCCAAGCTTTATCAATTGCCGTCGCCATTAGCCTCGCTGCAGAACAGTGCGACGAAAAAAATCAATTGCCATTATTTGACTGAAGAAGTACATTCTCTTATACAATGACTCATGTGGCCATTGCAAATATGATTGGGTGAACCCAGAAATACTGGATGAGTTCACCTCAAGAATCATTGAATTTCACTTTCGCCCTTCTACTTCTGAGGTACGGATTAACTAAAATACTTCCTTCAAACCGGCTTTTTCAGGTCACTGCATATATAAAACCTACTTCATTATTTTATACAATTCCGGAAGGTTGAAATATAAAAATATGACCTTAAATTATTGTCAGTTTGACACGTAGGAAAAATTACTTTCATAAAGATACAAAGACAAGTTTTTCAGGACAAACTCAGCCCTATTGTTGTCACCTCGTATTCCACTAAATGCAGTTTTCTATTCCATTGTCGCATCTATTTTATTATCGTCTCTGCAATTTAGTCACGGCTCTTCAGTGAAGACATGCACGTTGCACTATGTGCATGTCAGGTTGCATCTACCTAGCATTATGCATCAAGCGTGAAAGAAACGATGGATCTTTATATGACCTTCATCAATGGGTTTCTCTTTTTTATATTATTTATTTTTTATTTACTGAAAGGTACTTGTTGTGTAGCAATGAATAGTTTTAGTAGCGTGGAAAATTAACTTTATGTGCGACTATAATTTTAAGGATTTTGGCGAAGATTTCCTGGATATTGATTGGTTATTAAAATAGACTTTTCACTTCATATTATAGATGAACATGTATCTTATTTTTATGTATTCGTTTAAATAATGCACCTGCACTTCATTCTTATTGATTTCTTCCTTTTAATAATCATAATATGCAAAGTTCAGTTTTGTCTGTCTCAAAAATGTAATGAGAAGAAAATCCGAGTGATTTTAGTGTTGTGTTAAAACAATCTATATAAGGAAAGTAAATTTCGATTTATTAGATTCAGAATCATTTCATATCACAAGATTTCGGGTATCTGATAACATTTTGTACTTCGACGTGATTTTCTATTCAGTCACTAAAAAGTGAATATTTTGTAACTACAAGGAATCATTGAGCATGAAGACATGTGCTTCGCATGCCAAGTTAGTTTTCCAGTAATAGTTGTAAAGATGTACCCAATTCAATAGCACTGTCAAGTCGTGCTAAAATAATACCTCACACCATTAATTTGTATTTAAATTCTCCGTCACGTAAAACACTTGCAATATAATCAACCGCTTCGTTAACTTCATTGTTAAAGACATTCCATTCTTACACGGACACTATCGCAAGACACGTGCATCATACTGCCCAGTGGCGAGCAGACACGTGGATCATACTGCCCAGTGGCGTGCAGACACGTGGATCATACTGCCCAGTGGCGTGGAGACACGTGGATCTTACTGCCCAGTGGCGTGCAGACACGTGGATCTTACTGCCCAGTGGCGTGCAGACACGTGGATCATACTGCCCAGTGGCGTGGAGACACGTGGATCTTACTGCCCAGTGGCATGCAGACACGTGGATCTTACTGCCCAGTGGCGTGCAGACACGTGGATCTTACTGCCCAGTGGCGTGCAGACATTACTGCCCAGTGGCGTGCAGACACGTGGATCTTACTGCCCAGTGGCGTGCAGACACGTGATCTTACTGCCCAGTGGCGTGCAGACACGTGATCTTACTGCCCAGTGGCGTGCAGACACGTGGATCTTACTGCCCAGTGGCGTGCAGACAATCTTACTGCCCAGTGGCGTCATCAATAACGGGAATTAAGGATACAAGTCTACTTTATCCTTATGCCTTTATAAGGCATGCTTGGAATAACGATTTGAAGTAACCTGTTCAGTGCATTAATACCAGAGGTTAAAGAAACTAGTCTGGTTTGAGAGGTACAAAATATCAAAATGAAACAAAATTACTTCTTTTAAATCGAGAAAAATAGAAGAAGTTACACAAATGAAGAAGCCGATGTAGAGTTGATTTGATTAGCTTGTAGTTATCCATTTGGGACAAATATTTAGCGTGATGTTTCTTTATGTTCGGTACGCCACTGGAACTGTCAGTATAGCGTGCTAATGAACAACGCGTAGCTCGGTAGGTGTCTGATGTAGATGCTAATAACTTCTCATTGTAGATTGTAGCGACACCTGGTGGCAAGCCTAGCTCGAACATTTATTGTACGAACATAAAAGTCACTAACACCACATTTATTTATAATATGAGGAGAAGTGAAAACTAATTTCTGTATTTGTTCGTACCTGACATCCTTAAAATATAATTTTCTAATTTATATGCAGACTAATCGGTCGGTAGTGGTTACATCATTTCTTATTAGTTATTACTATATCTGTCTAAATGTAATAATTGGACTTCCTAAAACGATATTGTTGTCTAAGTATGTAAGACAGCAGCACTTTGTTTTAGAGGTTGGGTGTCGCTTTCAGTCATATTGAAATCTGACTTAGCAAATCTGCTTCTAGTACTGAATATCATTTTACTAATCATTTTACTAATACTTTATGTATCATTATGCTTTCCTTTATAATTAAATAATATACACAAAAGTCTCATTTCGACTCCTTTCTCTTATCCTAAATTTGGTACCTATGTTTTTTGTGGTTTTTTCCCCAGTGCTCTCAATTGTTTGGTTTTCTGTATATATTTTTGTTGCAACATCCTCCGATTGGTTGACGTAAAAATGTAATCTGATTTGTTGAGAAGTCCAAATTATCCATCAAGTTGAAATTTTGCAAGGTTATTAAAACGTGTCATATTTTACAAAAGGTTTATTTTGAAATAGCTGTCAAATATTATGGAATAGTTAATTCACCGTGCCTTGATGACTTGCATCATAAGTAGGGGTTGTTTTCACTTCTGGGCAGTCATTCTATAACTTTAAAATTCCGGATTCGGCCCGAATAATATTCACGAATTGGATTCTGGCCGAATCTGGATATTAAAAATTATAGAATGACTGCCCAGAGTGTATGGTTTGCTGTTACGAAGTTGCAAGGTTCAGACAAAAATACTTGACATTATGATTGTATGGACGTGTTCCATGTTTAGTTTCCTATGGTTTCTGTGTTTGGAGGGAATTTCAGTTCGAGGTGTTTGCTTATGTTTGCTTATCGTTTCCTATTTTTTTTTCAAATAAAAGTTAATAATAATAATAATAATGAAAACAGCATTATAAAAATGTTGTATTACACTAAAACTTCTTAACGTAGTTCACGCTCTTCACAATCTCACTATGTGGAGTATTTAGTGCTAGCGGAGCCAGCCATGCTCTTCAGGAAATAATTAAGTGAATCTATAAAACTAGGTATGTACGATACGAAAACCTTATATCATGGGATACACTATAATAAGTGGTCAGGATAATTGCCTTTGCCATAGCTGCCATCTTCAAAATGAAGTTGTGGAGGTTTGTTATAACCAGATGTTTATTGGATAGATTCATTGTATTGCCTCAAGATGTGATTATTTTTATTGCTTCTGTAAGTTTTATAGCTTTTTATGTCTTTTTATACCGGAATGAAATATTATTTAAATATCATTTTGAAATGTCGTGTATAATTTTAGAACGGAGTGTACCTATTTTCGTTTTGATGTAGGACAGTTCAGAGCGATCCACGGATCAAGCTTAAATTTGACATGAAATGTACCTATTATTTAATTTCTAAAACATTGATAAATTAATTAGAAAATTCTCTTGAACTGTCTTTAACTTGGAACATTGGTCAAAGTGACAAATGAACCCTTTGAACCGTAGAGTTTATAGCCCATGGTTTCAACCCTTCAAATTCCACTCCCTGTTTGAATTGCTACATACTCTTGTTTAGTTCGCAACAGGAAAGTTCCATTCTCAAAATAACACCTATTTGAGAGTAAAAACACTGTTTTCCCACACAAAAGTGATAGAAAACTTAAAATCAGTCTACATTTTCGTGGTTAAAGGTATTCCTGTCCATTGATGTCATTGTTATCAACCAACAATGATGTTGCCATAGTTACAATAAAATAATTACATCTCTCGACTGGTATACCGTCTTCACGCCAAAATGTCAACAGAATTTAAACTTGATATTCATGAATGAAAACTTACACTTTTGATTATGAAAATTAGTGTGTTTTAGGTTTTACCATAATTTATTTTGTTATTTTGAAAATAAAATTTAAAGCATTACAAATTTATGTACCTATCCTTTTATGTATAGTACATGGAATCCTCAGTTCTCAAAGAAAATGTGTTAATTTAGCTTCCAAAAATGGACTCACAAAACACTGCATAAGTTCCAATAGGTTGAAAATGCTGCTATTTCTTGTCCCTGTGGAGTCCAATAAAAGTATACCTATTATCGACATGATAAAAATTGCGTATTCTCCATATATAAGTCATCAAAGCTTCCGCGTTATTGTTTGTCACACCGACGACGGATGGATGGAAAGAGATAAGTGGTGGTAAAACTATGAAACCTCATGGAGAGAAAGAAATGAGACTCGCGGTTTTATACAGGACGAACTCTCCCATTCCTGTAGTTATTTCTGATGCCTTGGCATTGATAAGTCTTCCGGAACTTTGATAAGATGATAGATTGCCCTACATAAAACACTTCCAATAGTTCACGTGTGCAATTGAATCAGTTATTTAAGAAGGGCATTAGTCCACATAATTACGAAATCGCAACTTTATTGTGGAAATTGCATTATTGAAGATAGGCGCACATATTTTGAAGAAATGGCATTAGTCCGTGACCTACACGGGATAGAAATAAATAAACTAAATTGATTTCTTAAAAAAAAAAGTGTTTCTTGATGTTTATATTTTTTATTTTAAAGAAAAGATAAATATTTGGAAATATCATTGACTTGGCCTCTTTTTTGATCCCACTCCTTTTCAGTGTTGATATTTTTAAAGTAAAGAGACTTGGCTGCCTTTTTTACACGGAGTGTCTTTTTCTGGTATAAATTATATTTGAGCAAAAATATATGACTTAATATTATTTTGAACATGATTAATGTAACATGTAGTTTTGGGAAAATTAACTTGTATTCAAGAAATGGCGAGCAAAAAAGCCTAAAATAGAGGTGTTGTAAGGTTTATATAAATAATCTAACAAACAGGTCTAAAAGCTAATATTTTTTAGTATTTGAATCAATACTATTACTTTTATTAAAAATATCTACATAGTTTTAAATAGTATTTTTTTCATATATACTTACCATGGACTAATGCCCTTACTGGATGACTGTGACAAAAGGTTCAATACTATATCATGTTCGTTTACATTACACATTGATTTCCAGCAAGATCGATCTCTTGGTTTCACTAGAAAATTGATCTATAGTTTTAAATGCGCATTTGACATCAGAGACTTGTCAAAAACACGATTTTGCCATTATTCAGGCATGTACTGACTGAGCTCGAACTACAAATCGACCAACATCGTAGTTTTGAGATTTACACACCAGATTGTGCAGCAGTGCAGTAGTCGACGAAATATGGAGGAGTTCATAATAAGTCGGCGGTCCAAATTTGTCGACTCTACCCTACACCGCTTTAAACCTATTTCCAAAAAATACGAAAATGCTTATACGATACATTGTAATATGTAACTTATATGTAATGTACGAATATGTAATACGTTGATACATAAGCCTTTGTTTTGCCTTTGTTTTGTTTTCTTGAATGATGAAATGATTAATAGTGATGAACACTCTCGACAGAACAAATTTGACAAATCTTTCAAATTAAGCTAAAAATTTCAATCATTTACATTCGTGACCAATATAGCCTAAAATTTTTAAAATATGATTAATAATGGTGGTCTCAACGGCATTTCAAAGTTTCAGTTTGATCGGGCAAAATATTAATTTTCCCTTTTCAACCAATCAGAACGTTTTTCTCAAATTCACACTCGTCTTTTCTCCTCTAGTAGAATCAGTTTCTTACAAGTGTCCTTGAATATTAAATCTAGTGTGATAGCAACATTTTATATTGATACATTGATCGATGTGATCTGGAGGTTTTTGCATACACAACAAAAAAAATTATTTGGTACCGTAAAAGTATTTTGCAAATTTTGCAACACTCAGATAATTTTGACCAATATTACAGGGATGGTTCTGGAAATTACCCCCAGAAGATGATACAATCTGTAAAATTGTCAATTTTCAGGATGTGATCAAAAGAACGGTCTCCAAAGACGACACCCGAACGAACAACATTGACTATTGTGGGGAAATGGCATGAAGGCGACACTCACTTGACGGTTTTTAATAATTCTATTCTTCTTGTCTCCCAAAATTAGCTTCATTTACTGTGACCAGCACTCTGGCACCAAACACCTTAAATACCTCTTAGCGCCATCTTCCCGAGTTACAAAATTTGTCAAACCGCATCAATGAATTCCATTGATGAATCGCCTTGGATTTGCTCCACAGAAGTGTCCCTTGAAACTCTTCACATTCTGCAGACAAACGGCACTCAGGTTATTGAATCAGCGTAGGTAAGAAAACTATCCATTCACATTTTCGGTGAAGAAAAGACGTAAAGTTATTTTGTATGTTTTCGTGTGGGTGAATGGAAATAGTGCCGCCGAACTGGCGTCAGGAGATCGTTAAACTTCTTGAATGAATGAAAGATTTCACCGGTGATTTACGGATTTTAAGTACCTTCTTTCCGTCTAACAAACACCTGTAAAATAAATGTTGACAGCTACGGTGTAAGTTGTGGTGTGCGGCGTCCCCTATACATTCAACCTGATTATGCCATTGGAAAGCTTTCATGAAGATAAAATCGTTCCATATCTCGAGGAGGTTGTTCAAAGAAGAGTCGTTCGAAGAATCAAGAAGTATTCTGTTAAATATTACTTTTTATATTGAAAGATTAGATACAGGCAATAAAGTATAGGTTACGTTGAAAATGGCACAAATATTTGTTTTCAGAAATACGTAGCGTGTAAAATCTTAATCTTATAGGCTATATAGTTTCTCTTCTGTTATTATTGACCTATTTTACCAAATAAATTGATGCATTCTTTTGCGAGCTTTTTTGACATAAAATACACAGATGTATTAATTTATTTCTGTCTCCTATCAATCATATTCCTATACTCCTAAATGTTGTGCTTTTTGTGCCATTTTACTCGTCTTACTTTTATTGTAGAAGGCTCATTTCGGTAGAGGGTGGGGAGAGCACCATAAAGATTGTTCGGGACTCGGGACTCGGGAGGATTCGGGAGGAAGTTCGGGAGGAAAGACCCAAGAGAAAATATTCTTCAAGTAATTCGTTTTGTTCAATTTTGAAACATAATTGACTCATCAAATCGATTACATTTCATATTTAAAAATAGTTATTTGACCAGACCCTGGTTGGTAATATTTTGTGTAAGGGGGATATTACATTTTAACAGTTACAAGTTTTTATATCAAATTCACCACCTTCTTTAAGGCACTCTCTGAAGGGAACGAGAAAGTGTCTTGAAAAAGGTGGTGATCAGACTTATACGCAAAGAAATAGGTAGGTATACAAATAATACAAATTTAAAATGTAGGTAATTATTATTATTTGAATCTATTCTACCTTCTTGAGATCCACCATCAATATGATTTTCTTTCGCCACTTTCTACTCAAAATTGGTATGCTTTATTTTCATTACTTTGGATATTTTGCATATCGTTGATGTTATCAAGGTGAGGGGTGCCCCCTCCCCCTCCCCCCCTCTACACCGAACAGGTGCCTCAAGATACGATTGTTATAAGTAGATTGGAGCGTCATTATGATTAATTTTAATACCTGACATAATGACTTGTCGGCATCACACATCCCGCGAATCCGCTCGCTTCCAGTGATTCATGAATCCACTTGACACAGAAAATCGTTTAAAAGAATGAAAGATAAAACGAAACATTTTAGACAAACGTTCGTTTGCGGTTTTATACCCAGGATTTCCTCACATTTTTATAGATAACTTCGTTTCACGTTTTAATCAATCAGGGGATGTCCACGCCGGTTGTCGGTTACAAAATCTAAGAATACATCTAAAAAACCGAGTGGCATGAACCACAGGTGGTTTCTCTCTCAGCTCATCCCATCCCGGGATCTTGCGGTGCGTACGATGCGTCAAAAAACATTTAAATGTTTCAAGGGGAAAAATAAAGAAGACTCGAGAGAAGACAGTGTATAGACCACACGCACGCACTTCTCTCTTCAACTTCTTGTGACGCCGTTGTTTCTGATTGGTTATATCAAGTCCGCCAATCGTAAACTCCGTCCATTCATAAATAGTAGTCAAGTTAGGCACGAGTCTTGGCGTTGTGTCGACCAGGGTGGGGGGAGGGAGAGGGGGTCAGTGGTGACGAGAAGAGTGGTGAGGGCTCTGCAGAAGAACCTGTACCTCTACAAGGCTCTTGTCCAGCAACGGTGAAGGTGGTTCTCGGAGACGTCCACGCATGTGTTTCAAATACTACGCACTTTTAACATTCTGTTTGTAACAAGTGATTTTTGAAATTATTCTGCGGACAATATTTTTAGTTGGTGGTGCAGTATATTTTTAAACTTTGTGACGGACGATTTTTGTGTTTTTTGTGTGATTTGAACTACGTTTAATTATTATTTGATTTCTGCGTATTCTGTGAGTTATCACCAATTGATAACAATTACCTATTGAACAATAGGTATAATTATTTCTAAGTGTTAGACTGAACTGTGTTTCTCTAACCTGGTCGAAACATTGCAAGTGACGTGAACGTCGGAGGGCGACGCTACCGACGCTGGCGTCGTCGTGATATAGTATGGAGAAGGGTGGCGTCTGCTGCATCCTGCGACCGACGTCTGGGACGGTGGGCCATCACGTCGCGACGGATGATGATCAAATAGTGCCGGATCGTACCGCTGATTGCTCGCAAGATTGGCCCCCTGGACAGAATTATATTGACACGTGGTTACAAATGCAGGTGAGTGATTTGGAACTATACCAGCGGATGATAGGGATAGAAACCCGGGTATTGTGAATCATACGGACACATTTGTCTGCCATGGTTTTATACCGGGAAATTGTTATAAACAAATACAGACAAAATACATTTTTTCGAGGTCCGTTCCGTACTTTTTGCTACGATTTCTCCAGTCCAGTGGTATTGTCATGTTCATTATATACTCAAGGGTCCAATATGTTCATGCCGCAGTATCATTATAATTACAAATATGATCCAATATCTACCAACAAACATACATTCTCCAATGATTTATTTACTAAATTTTATTTATAAATTGGGTTTGTTCAATTATACAAACTTGGGGCTGGTTTTTCAACACTCGGCTAAATTTTAAACAGTTGATTAGGTATATTGCCATGGCAACAACCAATGCTTTTAGCTTAGCAGAGTAAATTGAAAAAAATGTAAATGATAGCATATTGTCGAGATTTTTAGGTTCTTCGCATTAGCTTGTACATCTGGATAATGGTTTGGGGTTGCACCTTCTTGGTACAATTCAAGATTTGATAACCACGATGTCGACGCAAATGTCCCCGTAGGCTACTATTCCTGGTACACTTGGAAGATGAATTAGATTTCTTCATTTTGTCACGAAAGGAACGTGACGATGTCAGCAGTCTTCAACAAATGATCTCACAATTTGTGATTATATTTATTATTTATTTTGGTCTCAAATTCTAGTCACACGGGAATTTACTCTGTCCTAATATTTATTGACATTCCATTTGTTGTGTGTGAGTATTGACATGCCTAGATGAAGAAAACCAAGGAAAATAAGTTGTTGATTATTCTTGAGACGCCTTCATAAGTTATTTGATGAAAAGTCAAAACATTTTGTGAGGACAAATCTTCTTTACATTATGCTATGTTTATGACGTACTCAAAAATAAGAATTGAGATTGGACAGAATCTTGCATTTTTCTCATTGGGTCGATTACACATTCCAGAGCAGCGTATTCTATTCAGATGTTTCATTTGTCTCAATTATTATAAAGTTCCCGGAGTTATTATTTACAATAGTCTCGGGATACGGCAAAAGGCAACCAAAAGCGTCAGAAAACATATGGTATGGTTCCGGCACATTATTTTTCGGTTTTCCTTGTCAAAAAGAAATTATTCCATCCGACCTGGAATCATTTCAGATCAATGTTATCCTCATGGTCGTGAAATGATTCCAGGCCGCAATGATTACGTTTTCGTTATAGAATAGCCCCCCTAGTTAGGACTTTTCCGAGCTTGACTCAATATCTTCGGAGTTCTCTTCGTAATTCAGAAGAGATAACTTTTTGAAATCTACAAAACAAAAAGACGTGTTGAGTGCACAGAAATGTGTGATTTTAGATGTTTCATTCCTCCCGCGTTGATCTTCTATTTCAAATTTTAAACGCTAAACATGATTTTCTTCTAACATAAAGTCTGTACTTCAGAAGTAGAAAGGCTGAAGAAAATTTTCTATAACCACGCTCAGTCTATTGCCATTTGACTGATGTCAACAAATAGGTACATTATATTGAAGTATTCTCTTACACAATGGCTCATAGTCATCTCACAATTACAAAATGATTTATTAACCAAGAAATGTTGGTTTCATGATCTCACCTCAAGAATAACTGAAATGGACTTTCGCCCTTCTACCTCTGAGCAAGTAATAATAGGACTTTTAATGTCACAAAATTGTGAGAAAAATTCGTTGAAATACCAAAACGACTGCCAAAATAGTTGTATAGTTCCTCGGACAAATTCACTCGTACACTGCGAATGCAGATTCTGTGATTTACTTGCATGGTGGTCCTATAATTTACGTCAATAAAAAGCGAAATATCCTCTATGCCAATATATGAGAGTTATTACATTGGTACATAATGTTCGAAACAGATGGCCGTACATCTTGAAAAATTGTGTTACTTTATTAATGTTATTTGTTTAATAATACGTTATGTAAACACGATTTGAAATTGTGTTTTCGAGTATGAGGAAGTAAAAGATCAGTGATACATTGTTAGTTAGTTACTGTATATCGAAGTTAGCTTTCTATCGCCTATAGTCATTATTCTACCTATATTATGAGTTATAATCTTCGAAGAAAACCAGGTTGTAAATAGTTGAATGGCTCACGATTATATCCTCTAACTTCTTGTCGAATATTTTATATTCTTTGCCCACATGCGAAGTTTCCAACGCAACAGGTGAATTGTGTTGTTTCCTTTGCAAGCAAGGTGTAGTGATAATTGTACACTTCTATTGCCGATGGGCGATTTGAACACCGTGAAAAGGTCAAACTTTGATGCATTGGTGTGTGGAAATTAACAAAACACTTTCTTATACATTTCTTTCATTCAAAGAGGATTTTTATTATAATTATACAGTTAACATTATACATTACATTCAATTGGAAACAAATGCATAGTGAATACATAATGGGATAGATTCAGTTCCTAAAAGTGTTGAACCAGTTTTGAATTTATTGCAACATTAGGAAGTAAAAGATACAAATGTATACCTACCACATATTCCAAGAAATTAGTATCATATTCTAAACATCTCATAAAAAATCAAGTCATCATAAATACTTATAAATCACGGTGTATTTGTATTTGTATTTATTTCCGTCTTACAGATTGTGTGCAAACATTTAAATGTACGTAATATTTGGAAGATAACATTGATAATTATTCCACTCATGCTCGTGCGTTTACAGAAATATAACAATCAACTGATTTCTCGAAGAACCAAAATAAATTATATTGTTTCTTTTTTTAAAGTCTCAAACTGCAATTACTGGCTTATTGAATCATTTCAATAGCTTTTACAATTGCAATCATTCATCTCTTATTGATCTACACAATCAACCGTTAATGAGGCACGAACGCCAGGAATTTATTATACAAATTGAACAATTAAACAAATCACTTACGATTGTGTTGGTATTTTGCATGGATGATGGATATCATCTATTGTGTATTAAAAAGATTTTGAATTTAGGTCGTACAGGAATTACACTTATGTTCGCAGCCTTTATATTAAATGACCACAGGGCTTTATTTCGAACGTTGTCTTCATATGAATTGTATAACAACGAGTAGATGAAAAAAACTAGGAATTTAAATGGTTATTTGAAAAGCTCGGCTGCGTATAATTATTGCTATGAGGTTTGTTGGAGAGTTTTAAAGAGATGATCGGAATATAATAGCAGGATAGAGAGATGATGTTTATAACTAAGAAAGAATTTCCTGAGATGAAGATGTTTATTATGTCAGATACGTAAAATATAAATGAAGAAGATAATAAAATATAATATCTAAAAATAAACGCAAACACATATTATATAAGACCAGTTTTCTTGTGGTTGATCTCCACTTCTGACCAATAATTAATGTTTTCTTGAAAACCTGGTGTACTTTTGTGGTTCCCTTACATGTGCTTATTATTTTCTTGCACTATTGCCGACTACATGATTGAAATCACACGGAAATGGCGAAATAGTATGTCACCTTCTCCCTACATCTATGACTCACTACCTATTGTGATGCACAGCCTCGCTTTAATCTCAATAATGTCATCGATGACTTTTCCTTCAGCGATCCTACAACCTATAATCCGAGCAAAACGGATTCGAACACTTTGTTACCGTGTCGAGCTTCCATGACATCAATTCAACTCCATAACTAATTTGTATTCAAGAAACACTCCCAGGAAACTAAATTTTCCAAAAATTCGAACTTTGCCTCAAGTAATGCAACTTTGAGGGGTAGTTTTGGTTATTATAAAAAATTCAGAAACATGTAAAATGGTACTTACCAGTAAAAATATTTTTCCCCCATTTTTCTTTTCAAACCAAGAAAATGGGGAGTGTATTAATTAGTAAAGAATAAAAAAAAATAGTTTTGGGAAAATTTGATGCAAAAATGTGGCTTATACAGCGGTTATTCCTCGATGATTGGTTGGTTTAAAAAGAATTGAAATTTGAATAAATGGAATGTAACCAGTAGTTCCTCGCATTCCCACATATCTTCCTGTGCGCTGTGGGTCCTCGGCATAGCTCCATATCTCTATAACTCACACAATATACATCAGGAATCAAAACTTCATTCCTCTGTTATGCACTGACATTATTTTCCTCGAGCTGCAATTGCTATGTGTAATGCACTTGTCCCACTAGACAGCTGTATTTATCTTCCTCTAGGTGCATAATAAGGCGATATCAGAAATCCTAAGCTCTTCTACCAGTCATCCTTTACGTGAGATGGCACCAGTACAACTCACATATTATATACAATATAATGCATGGTGCATCTTAATCGCTTGTGTACTTACTATTTCTTGGCTTTTATTGAGACAAGTACAGTCGATTTCAGTAACAAGTAGATTTTATTGTGTTTGTTCTTTGACCGATGATCAGAACAATACTTGCTTTAATAATGATGTAGTAAACACTTTTTTAATAACTATGCAATCACACACAGGTAAAATGTTGATACAAATTGCACCTTTCGACATGTACTTTTGACCAGTAAGTATAGTGAGGCAGAAGTGTTAATTATGTCTTTAATTAATATAATTCAATAAATAAATAATATTTAGCAGTTATTACAAGAACACAATGTTGTTATTGAAGGCTTGTAAAATAGAAGTATTTAGGGATTGACATTCAGCACTTTCATGATAATAGACCTTACATTTTTGTATTATAACATTTTGTATAAATATCAACACAAAAAATAATTACAAATACACTTATCCCCCGAAAAAGTTACATTTTCAATCATAATATAAAATTGATTCATGTTACATTTTGGCGGGAAGAACTATGTGTGTGTGCTTGGTGATGTCATTTCTAAGTCCACAACAATGTGTTACCATGGCGAAGACTTTGTTGCCATGGCAACCACTGCCATAAATTTTAAAATTCAGAGCTTTCTATCAATCTTTCTATACCTATCAATTACTTGAACACTATTCAAACAACAATAATAATTTTTTGTTTGCTAACTTCCTAGACATGTAGACTTTCAATTACTTTCAATATTTCACGGTTTTTATCCATTCTACAAGCCTACACTCTACAAGTATGCCCTGATATATTCTTCAATCTTATCAATAAAATAATTTACTTTGATGTATTCCAATTTCTATGGAATAATTTTAAAGTAATAGGTACTTATTAAATATGAGAGTATAGTACCGTGGTGACGCTCGCTCCATTAGCTTCACTCGTGTTGATACGGAATTCACGTGTTTTATATCATAGTATAGACTACCAAAGGCGCTCTAAAAGTTCATAAATGTGATGAATTTTGTTTCTGTGAATATAATGATTGAATTCTCCGCCACAGAATTAAAAACGTTATAAAAAACGTATTTTTGAAGGTAAAAAGAATTTCCTACTGTCTATAATTGATTTATTATTTATTTTTCGCACAAAAACACAATATCCCAGCAACGAAGCAGTAGGTTTCAGTTGATTAGCATAATAATGATGTATTCAGCAGACTTACTGTCCAAGTTTATGAATTCCACGAATATCAACTGATAGCTATTAATTCCAGGCACCCAAAGTGTAGGTATTTAATAATTGTCTTCTCGTCGCATTCTACTTGTATTCTCTGTCGCAACTTGTGCAATCAGCAATAAATCGCAGCTGCATTGTACAGTGCAAGTACTTACTTTTCCAAGAGACAATTCATAGCACCGCCCTGTCACTTATCTCATTGCAATTGCAATCACTCGCAGCGTGGTGAATTGAAAATCTTGTAGAGCAATAAATATCGAGATTATTGCTTAATTACAAAGTTAATATGAATTATTGTCGTTGTTTTTCTTTTAATAGCAGAATAATCATTTAAATGTAGAGCAAGGGGAGTAATGTATAAATATGCAAATTCGTATTTCACAATCATGGGATTCCGAATCAATTCAAAATATATAATTTATACAATCATACATTTCACACAATTTGCAAAAAAAAAATACACTTTCATAACAGGTGCATTTATGAAAAAACTTTTTTAATCTCAGATTTTCAGAGTTTCGAGTAAAATTTAGAAAGATTTTTTTTTTTTTTTTTTTTTTTTTTTTTTACTTACTTATTATAGATGTTAACTCTAAAACGAGTCAATTGTTCAAATAATTTTAGAAATATTCATGAAATTTAAAAGTTTCTACAGTTTGAAAACGTTAGAATAGTGCATAACTGCAACAAAGGTAAATGCAATATCAGAAAGCAACCTAAAATATTTTAGAAACTCCTTTCCGTGTACGCAGTGAATATAATTGACGAAGTGTGACCCTCTTTCTCTGCCCGTTTCCAGGAGGACCTCTCATTATGTCGTCTCCCAAATATTCGCGCACCATTGTTCAAGCTAGTCACGTGCAGTGACATGCATTGTTGTCACGATCACTGATCACTGATCATCGCTGATCACACGGTCACGACTTGTCAACGGTAATGTTCGGGGAAGAACGGAATGATCAGGAGAAGAAGGAGAAGAAATTTACATCGTTTTCATACACACGTGACGGCAAACACAAATTAGACAATTATTATAACTAGGAAAACGCTCAGTGTAACGCGTTGATGAGCGAGACTTCGTACTGCATCCGATTTGATATGCGTTTTCAAGTCAACTGCTCTAGGTCTCTATACATTTTTCAAATATTTCAAGATTATAGAATCAAAAACTTTTGAAAATAACGACAGATTAGACTGAAAATTGGCAAAAATACCTGAAATGTTGGTCCCAAAAACCATGCGAAGTTTTAAGTTGATCGGTCAAACGGTTAGTTTAAATTTCAAAAATCACAGGAAAGATGGTTTTAAATTTTAGCCAATGGAAGGATACCTAAAGCCCCACTTACACGGTGCAATTTCTTGAACAACTTTTGTGACACAGAGGTTCTGCTCGTGCGCCGTATCACTTTTGAGATGATAAAGGGAATCTGCACATGTGCAGAACTAATGTGACACAGAAGTTGTTCAAGAAATTGCACCGTGTAAATGGGGCTTAAGGAAACTTTGTAAGAATGGGGACAATGTTGGTCGTAATGTCTTGTCAAAATTTCAAATGGATCGGACCAACCAATAAAAAGTTTTTTTTTAAATTTGAACCAATCAACGGATTTCAAAAAATATTACTGCAACGCCCAGAAATGGTCTGGATATGTGTGTAAAATTTCAGCTCGACCGAAAAAAAACAGGAGTAACAGCAAAAAAAACAGAGGTCCCGTGCCAAAGAGCCCAAAGGAGTCGCTCGCTTCGCTCGCTCAAAAATACGTGGTAGATCTTGTTTAGGTGTCCCCAGCTCTCATCCATTGGCTTAAAGTTAAGTGTGAGAGAGAAAATGTATAATTAGTGTCTTTCTGCTAGGTTATTTACTTGATCATGTCAGATTGCACTTCCCAAGTCCGTTTTTTTTACTAGTTTAACGCGTGAAACCAAATCCCGCCGATATCTCTTTCAGACCAAACCCGTGGACCAATTATTTTAGAATTTTACTAACGTGTTCTTGAATTATGTACTTTGAGTAGACCCGTTGTAAATTTATTAAATTAATGTTTATATGGCGCTTATAATTAAAAAAGATGTGAACGGTACAACATATTACACTAAGATTTAAATTTATATGATCAGGAATTTCAAGTTTAGTCTTCAGATGATGCCAAAAAAGCATGCGCTAAAAGAGCAAGCTTGCATCACCTTTTAATGATCCTTATAGGAATTCTCACATGAAATGATAATCAGATAAGCAGCTCATAGGTGCTCATGGCAAATACCGCAATCTAAACAGTTACACGAGGCGACGCATGAATCACCTTATTGGATTCATTTTGCGCTTCTGCCAAATGCCAGAGCTGCCAGAAAGGTTGTCAGACAGCCTCGAACCGAATCAATGTTACACTTTCAGCCACTCGGTCTACGCTTCCTTCTTATCTGTCTCAGTGAACTTGAACACGTCTTTTACAATAACACGTTGATAAGCGAGCATGTGTCATGCATGCACAGATTAGATCTCGAATTCAACTTCGATCATGTCTTTAAACCTAAATCATTTTACAAATATTGAAACAAATCCAAAAATCTTCAAATTTTGTTAACTCTCTCATACTAAAAGATTTTTTTTCTTAAAATAGTTATACAATTTTATATGGATCTCTTTTTCTGTTAAAAATTTCAATTAAATGACTATAAAAAGGCGTAAAAGACAATTTAAATTTTCAACGTAGGTATTTGACTACCTATATCAAAAACCCAATATGGGGATTTTAAAACAAATTTTTAAATTTTGGCAAAATTTCACCTTGTTCAGAGAAACGGTGTCACCTTTACAGCGCGAACAGGTGGTAATACAAAAAATGCAAAATAATAGCTGAAAGGTTTGAGTAGACGCTCGCATCGCTGTATCGACAACGTCTCAATATAAACATAGATTATGATTAATCAAATCAAACATCCGATATGTCAAGTACCTACTCTACTGGGAATTTTATCATCACCTCAGGAAAAACCATCTACCTAATGTTCGAAGCACTTCGTATGGAATGATCAAGTGAATCATGCTTTACCTTCAAAGTAGGCAACGCAATGAGTCCAGAAAACAATTGCACATTCGTATTGGCATTGTTGGCACGTAGCTTTCTTCATTTTATGCGTGAGAAACCGGGTTCGATGTCCGAAAAGTCACTTTACGTCCTGTTGCAAGGACTACATTTAAATGTGCCGTAGATTTATTGACTAAATAAAATGAGGCGCTGCACTTTGGTTATAAAACATGCACTTTCTTTGTGTAACTTGAACAAACGTCTGCGAGGCGCATTCGAAAAAAAATTAAATATAAATATTAATATAAAGAAAGCTGTTCGAAATTACTTTCAATAAAAGCTATTATTTTATTACCCTAGTTTTTCGATAACAAAACTTTTTCGTGAGACCCGAGTTCGCACTTCCTGACTGTGGTTTTTCATGATTTTCCACAGGCGAAAGTTAAATTCTATCAAATCCTAATTATTGACCACTTCCTTCTCATCATCCCGTCCACAATCATCCTAATAATCATTCACAGACTCGAAATTAGATGTCGAAGCGTCTATAAACACCGCTAAAACTCATGAATATGGAAAAATCATTAAATTCATAATGTTGATTACACGCTTAATCTGTTAATGATTGGAACGCGTTTTGAGATTTCGTTATGTAGTGTAATAATACTGGTATAATTACTTGAAACTGGAATCATGATATACTTAAAGTATGACTCATTTTTCCCCATATCGTTTCTTATTAGAAAGTTAAAACTTACTCCACATTCTCAAAGAGTTATCGGAAATACTTATGTAAGAATCTTCCCTTCCGGTCGACGAATCATATCTTACGATGTTCTAAGAACACTATTTTTATCACAAAATCAAAGAGTTAGTACTATCACAATATATTTCCAATAAAAATAAAAATGATATTGCTCTAACGGGTACCAACATAACGTATTAGCTTCCGATCATCGGACATAGTAAACAAGTAGGTATTTCTCTCTGGTAAGGTTGGTGACCCTTGGGTTATGTCAGTCAATCGTCACGCGAAGTCAATGAAGGCAGAGTGAATGAAGATCCCCGATGTATGATGGATCCAGGACGAATACTGGGGAAATGAAATGACCTAGATCCTTTCCCCTCTCCACGGAGATCGTCAGCGGTGCTTCTTTGATCTTACAGAGACAATGAAAGGCTTTTACTCTGCATCTTTTACAATCTAGCCTAATTAGTTAGGCTAAGAGCTGTCATCCATATTCAGTGAAGGCTGATGTGCATTTTCTTTTTGTGAAAATGTCGACGACAACAATGGCTTAAATTAGGTGTAAAAATTAAATTTGGCGGTCTCTAATATTTTCTAGCACAAGATATTTTTTCAAAATATCGATCCTCAATACTTTTTTAAACATAATTGCTTTTACATAAATGTTTATTTTTTGTAAAACTCAATAGTAAGGTAAAAAAAGCAAACACATTTTTTTTTTACTGAATGTCAATATGAAAGATGTGCTTTTTGGAAGTAATGTTTTATTTAACTGAAATCACTTAGATATTTTAAATATACAACGTGATTTATAATTAAAAGTGCATAAAGCATTGGCAGAAAATACCTACCACGTCCTTCGCTTGTCTTATGGTCTACTCGGTATGTAACACTATGATGATCTCACAATTTCTATTTCCAGTTATTAGTAGTATTTTTTTATTTCGATTCTTACGGAATGTTCCTAAAATTTCAAAACATTCACGTCACGTTTAGTGAATGAATAAATTTATTGTACCTGTGTCCAGACACTAAAATTATTAATTGGGATTTCTTTCCGCTAACCTTCAAGAAAAGACATTATTGATTTTACCTTGAAAAGAAGTCTATAACGTGTTTATAGATAAAAACTTGATTATATTTTCTAAATATACTTCACGTCTCATAGACGCATGATAATAGTTTTATTTATATTTTGATACTTGTCCAATGGAATATTTTATCAACTAGTTTCTGTCAATAATTTCAAATCTAAATCAAACAAGATATGTTGGAATACCCAAGTTTTTGTACCATCTTAACTCTTATCGCTCGGTGTTTTCGATGCAGAAGGATGAAGAAGATTCAGTTACAGTTGGATTTACAGGGAGACAAGTGGAATAATGTTGAGGATATCACAGATAGGATGGCCCTTCGGTCTTGTAGGATCTTCCAGGCGAGCTCTGGACCAACATTTCTTACAGGTATCGGTGCAGATTTGTCTTATTTCATTTAATTTCATTCATTTGTTTGTATGGAAAAAGGCGGGAAATGAGAAATAATAGAATGTTTCAAACACTAGCGTTGAATATTGTGAATTCTTATAATTATTTGGACGACAGTAATAATTCGCCAATTTATAAGTTGGGTAGATGTTTTGTTTGAAAGATTCGTAATGACTGTTAGATGAAATACATTGATATGCTTTACCTAAACGTTTTAGAATAATTTTAGATGTGAGCTATCAAGGATTACACAATATTTGTAAAAAAATCTCGTAAAAACTTGCATAAATTAGCAAATGGTGGATTTATAACCAATTTTTTATATCTTGATTTTTTACATTTTTAAACTTGCCTATAAATTCAACTTTTTATTATTTTCTTATAAAAAAATGGAATTTATACTCAAGTTAAAAAAGCTAACCAACCAATTTTCATGTGACTTTAAATTTGTTTCTCTTTATGTTTCTTTTTTATTATTAATCGCTCTGCATTCTACCACTTATACTCAATCTATTACTATTTGTTTTTCACTTTACCTTCAGCATGTCGAACAATTGGCCTTGAAAACAATCGAACTTTGTGAACTTACAGGAAATTAGTGAACTCCTTCACAACTATTAGGTCTTAAGTACTGAATAAGACAAATGCCTGCTAATTAAGCATTGCAGGAATAAATTAGTGTTTACATTATTATCTTCGACTTGACGTATAGTTTGAATGATCGATGTGTTTTTGAATAATGTTATTCATTAGTTTGTTTTTTGTTCTGGACTTGGCATTGTTAATGAGCTGGCTGTATACAGGTATACCTTGCTTGCCCATATAAGTTTAGGTTTCTTTTGTCCAGTTAAGACCCACTGTGGTTTTAAGATGCAGCTATAAAAACGTTATGTTGCTATCATTTTAAACATAGCAATCGAATGATGATTGAGAATTGACTTTGGTTTGTTACACCAAGACTTTCATTGACTTCAACGGAGGTAACTTTTAAATTTTGTATTTCTGAAGTGGAATGTTACAATTTTTTTAAAAATCGAACTATTTCGAAAGTTAATAATTTTTACACTATTTTTTTAGTGTAAGAAAGCGTTTTTGTATGTTTTCTAGTGTGTTTTTTAGTAATTTTTTAGTCATCCTGATTCCACCGAGCTTCTGATTGAGCTAAAATTTGTTATTAAACGTACTATCTGTACTACTACCTGTATGGTTTTTAAACTCAGTCCTCTGAAAGAATGAAAATTAGTAAAAATTACCCTTGAACATTTTGATAGGTACACTTAAATTTTGAAACAATTTAATTTAGCAAAATATTTGGTAAAATGTTCTATATGCAGATTATGTTTGAACCTTGATCTTTTTCAAAATTATTTTGCTGTTTCTTCACACCTGACATTTAATAAACATCAGCAAGGCTTTTCGACGCCTTTATCCTGTTTATCTAATAATTGGCACAAAGTTCCTCTAATTCATAACTAAAACAATGCCAGTAAGTTCAATTTCCTTATGCACTATCTCGATGGAAACTGCACGCGCCTGTTTGTCTCAGATTCATAATATTATCAAGGACATTCAGTTTATAATAATTAGTTTCTCACTCTTGCACCTCGCCACACAGCGTAGAGCCGAGCAATTTACTATTATCTACAAGTATGCACTTATATGTACATTTTGCCAGAGGCCTTGGCAATTGCAATGCAGACTGATCTATCTTGGATTATTATAGATTTTATGCTTGAGTTGGCCTTTACTTAAGCAATGGGACATTATCTTAGCAGGAAATTCTCAATGAAATTACTCTTATCTTTATTGGAGATTAATGTAATTCAATAAAAATTAACTTGGAGCCAAATTGGGAATAGGAGATTTGACTTTTTTATAAGATAGCCTGAGCACGAGCCATGAGCAGGTTTATTTTACCCTTCATAACATTGCTTGCAGACTATGAGGGGCATAGTCGAAGTTACCAAACTTAATTTTATTAATGTGTATGTATTTTTTCCTACATTTTTTTGTATCTCTGTTTGAAAATGAAAGAGCTCCAGGCCCAATCTGAACAGATCTGAAATCACTTTTTTTGGAAAATCAATCCAAATTTTGTCTGGATTTCAAACACAAAATGCAGTTTCCCTTCCGAGTCCCATGTCAATGTTAAGTCGCAATATGCAAATGCATTCCAAGGCAAAATTCCACATAGTTTATGATGCAAGACGTACATGTATCTACTCTCCGTACCCCCCCCCCCCCCCCCCGACACGTCACTTTACCCCCTGCTATTCTGCAGACATTCGCTGCAGCAGAGAAATGCATCTTGTATGGCCAAGGCTGTACTTATCAATGTACAGTTTACATTGGAAAGAGTGATTGTGCAACACTCGATCAACCGATGAGTGATCTATTTGTTTTATATTCAGTTTCAAGGTCGAGTGTCAAGTTCACATCGAAGACATGAAGACATGTTAATTGACAGTTATTTAAATGTAATTCATCTCTTGACAGGAAGTTTACTGCATTTTAATTTGAACGTTTTTAATTTAAGTTTACATTTTGAACAAGACTCAAAAATTCTTATCTCATTTTGACTTTGATACAATTTTTCTCACCCAGCCTAAAAAATGTATGGTACAAATATTACTCTTTCCCAATTTCCAAATACACATTTTTCCAACGAGTTATGAAAGTGATAGAATAGAAAAATATAATTAAAAAATATACCAATTAACTGTACAAAAATAGGTTAAAAAATATGTTTTTTGTTCAACATAACGTTGCCAATTTGTCACAAACAAATCCCCCCTCCCCCTCCTTAATCTTGACAGTTCACAATATGTAATACTTTTTAGAGCTGCTAATATACATGCTCATAGCTCCATTTCAAAGAGTAAAGTTTCGAGCTTTCCTAAATTAAAATAAATAACTGTTGTAATTAGTAGCCAGATTGTGTACCGTAACAAGTAGCAACACTTGATTCTGTGATATTGTTTGCGCCCTATATATGGTCTTACTATAAACCGATACCCATTCACTTTATTATCACAAGTAATGTATCTTACATCGTTAAGTTCATTTGTCTCTCAAGCAACGCTTTCCATTTCTTGCCACGAACGAATTCCAAACGCTGATTACACAATACACAATTAATAATGATTTTTCTATAGAATGTTCTATTCTAGTGGTCAGAGGTTATATGCCAAATGGCGAAGGCAAAGAGCTTCTTGAGAAATATCAGAATCGTGCAGATCTGAAGGAATGTAGTTTACAAATAGTATCTATTTATTAAAATATTGTAGAGGCTATCTCGACACAATTACATCTATCAGTATTACAGACTTATGACATCATTACTTCCAGAGCTGTTAGATCTTTGGATAAAATCAGTGGGAAATTGTAAGTTCGACGTAGAACCGAAAGGTCAGTGGTTCGTCTACTCCGTGGTCTACCATATTCCTGTTTTACGGAGTGATCTTTACATAATGGTGGTCTACTCAGAGACTTGAATCTCAAGTTTGTTCGATTTTGTTTAATATATTTTCGGGAATATTCATAATACCCTAAAGCCAACAAGAAATGAAATGAAATAAAATGAAAGTGAATAACCGCGCATTCAAATCACCTAAACTAAAATTTGTTTTCACATTCTAATTCTCCAAATGAAAATTACTCCGAGTGTAAATGAAATATTGGTATAATAAGCACTGCATTTAGAACAACTCACTTTAATTGATTAATAGTTGATAATATATTAAAAGTACTCAACGTATCGTGAAATAAATTATCAACCCATGAATAGAAATGACAAAACACTAAGTAATCATGGCCTGGCAGCTGACCTTCGTTAACAGAAAGTGACATGGACAAAATAATTACCTAGTTGGTGTTTTTGGTTGGTATGTTATGTCTCTATAATAATGCACTCCAAAATATTATCAGATATAATTATAATTTATTATTTATAACAACTGAACATTACAAAATATTCAAATTGTATGTTTCAAATCGCCCTTTCTCCTAACTATCAAGTTCATTTTGACCATCAAATTTTCTGCATGACCACGGTATCTTGATCAAATGTTCAATCCAATCTTTAGCAAATCTACCTTTTTATATGTATTTATCAACCACTGAGCATCATGAAAACATCTGCAAGTGGAAAGTATGCTGGGATCAACTGTTTTTTCTCATCTTCACCAACAATCCAATGTTTTTCGTCAACCAAACCGTTACGGTGAACCATGTCAGCGCGTGGCCACATGAAAATGATCAACGTTAAAATTAATGACTATAAAAAATTGCTCCGTTACGATTTTCAACTTACAATTATTATTCATTAGCTCATTAAGTTGATGATGTAAAAAAGTCGTCTACCTGTCATAACAATATTTGCGTCTTGCTATCCGACCAAATGGTCCAGTTAGAAACCCTTATATGGATTGTCATGTAATTGGTTTGTGCAACCTTGGTTGAAATGAGATATTATCAGGGAGAGGGAATGAGATGAATGAATATTTTTGTTGTTTCGTGTTTTTTACTGATTACTGTGTAGGTTTGAGACTGGTAGAGGAGACACTGACAGGCGACGGTTTTTTGTATGAATTTACGTATGATGAACGAGTTGTCTAAACAGGGATGTCAAGAAAAGAGAGTAACAAAATGATATATTATATCTCGTTTCTTACTTTGAAAACTGAAGAGAGCAGTCTTAAAAAAGCTACAAGGTGGATAGATTCAAGAATAGTGGACAAGAAGAGAACAAGAATATTTGCTGCAATGATTGAATTATAACTTGTGAATTAAAAGAATTACATATTATCAATTTATGAAATGTATGTATATGTTTATTTTTCTACAGTTTGTTACATTGAACAGGTGGTTGAACAGACTAAATCTTTTCTAGTACAAGATTTTTAAAATATTTATAAATTTATAAATAAAATAAAATATAAATAATAAAAATTAAATAATATTTCCAAAATAGTTCAAAGAAATTTTTTTCCGGAGCTCTGATCTTCACACCAAACCAAACCAAAACAAACCATGATCAAGTCATCTTTACCATGATCAAGTCATCTTTACCATGATCAAGTCATCTTTACCATGATGCACCGACTCTTATGTCAAAACTCACAAAACAACTAATAAATCCACAAAACCGGAAAGATACCGACAAAGTGTTACCCTTTAAAGGTTCTTATTTTAAAATCAACAGGAAATAGGCTTGTGAATGTTTTTGTTGGTGTATCGGAGGGCCGGAAGACCGCCTCGTGCAGTGAAGAAGATGTATCTTCCTCTGAGACCAGATGCTGCGTGGCTTGCGTCTCTTCAAACGTAAAGAGCTCGGGGTAATTAGCGGATTCACAGTTTTTATGAATGAACCGTCTTTATTTCTACAAACAAGATAATATTTATTTGGAGTTGAACGCATTTATACGAAACACTTCCTGTCAATGTCTGTTTTTTAACTGCGCTTTCGTTTGAGATGTCTGAAGATTTTTGTATTCCGAGGGAAAAGAACCAAGTCGCTTCACAAAGTGGGACTGTTTGTATTCAGATTCAAAGCGAATGCACTTTGCATGTGTAATTCACCTGTCAATGTACACAACTTACGATCAGATGAACTGGAAAACAGAGCTAACAGAGCAACCAGGATGAAGATGAGCTGCATCTTGTTGTTTAGCTGCAGCATCCAGAGCGATGAAGTGCTTTTCGATTGACTCTTTTTGACAGCTGTCAATGACTATAAGAACTCCGATTGGTTGAAAATTGGAAGTGGCTATGTAACCGATCAGATTTCATATTTGCACAGTTATTGAGACCTAAATGTAGTTTAAATGTCAATGTAAACTAATTTTACGATATTTGTAAAAATACCGACAAAATAGTAAATGAACTTTGCTTCATCGCTTTTTACACTCCCTCTTTTATATCCACGGTCGTCGATCGGTTACTTTTGCATTCCCATGTTATATCAAGTAGCAAATATTGTTATATTACCAAATTAAAATTAAAAATTAAAAAATTAACAGTTTAAACACATGATCGAATAACGATTGGACACTTTCCGAAAATTCAAAAACAAAAAGCAGAAATATGAACTGAGATCTATACCTACAAGATTCATACTATAGTATTATAATATCTGCGTTTGTTTGTTTATAATAATCACAGCGCGCACAGCTAGAAACCTACAATGTGCAGAAGATGAACCCATATTCGGACGATCTGTCGGATTGACTAATGCCCTGCTAATGTACTGTTCGTGAGGGTTATTATGATAATGAGAATATGTCTTAAATTAATCAGAAGTTTTATTTAGAATCGTGGCCATATATGGAAGCATGAATCAAAATATCAAATATGAGTTATTTTTTTATACGGAAAACAAAATAATATGGAATTAAATTTGCAATAATACTTCAACTGGTACTCGAACCGATAAGTATCACGTTAATCTTTACTTTAAAATGATTTATGCTGTCTTGATTATTCTAAATTGGCTAGCAATTATTTTTTTTTCTCTCTTGTAATCGAGCTATAGAAATATATAACTCAATGTGCTCTTTGCAAATCGTCTTATAACTGGTCATAAATTGTCCCTATAATAAGTATACGTTGATTATGGCGAAGACTGAAATATCTATCCATGAAATATAGCGGAGGTAATCTGAGACGTTAGGAATGACGGGGTTTTAATCACGTGCGGAAGAATGTAAATTTGTGTTGACAAATAAATTCCTGTTGCATATTAAAGCTGATTTATTACCCACATAATTAAGAACCCATATTAAAAATTAATTATGAAAAAATAGAAAACTAGTCAAGTGTCTTTATACAAAGGTAAACCTCCTTCCTGTATACGAAGAATCCCCACTACTATTAACTAGGTACTATTACACTATTACACAATTATAGTATTAGGTACTATTATAGGTACTATTATAGCATGTATTATAGGTATTGGCTACTATTATAGGTACATAACTAACATTTTCATTGCCACGTTTTCCTGTTTTCTACATCTTTCTTCAAGAACCTACATTGTTCAAGTTTACTAATTTTTAGTAACTATAGCGATCCATTTTTGTAATAATATACATATTTATAATATATATATATACCTTTATAGTATAAAGTTATCCTAGTTATTGGTTCTTTACGTACAAATTGTACGTTTCAATCAATGACATATAAAGCTAGTTTCAATACAAAAAGTGGAATTCGTTTCCCCACGTGCTAAAGAAACATTTTGAAATTTCTTCGAAAGCAAATGATCACTGGGGTGGCAAAAAAAAGTCGGAAGCCGTTACCAAGAACTATAGCTCACATGTTGCTTCTGACCGGAAATAGTGAGTAAAGAATTGGACCGGAAGAACGGTAATCGACAGGGGTTGATTTGTGAACCCATCTTCTCTTGTCTGAACGTCCGCATTCGTTCATTCATGAAGAGAAGAAGGAACAAGTGTTGGGGAGAGGAACACGTGATTAGCAGGACACCAAGGCTGATCCTGGCCGGCTTGCAGGATTACTCGGACAATGACAAGACATATTAGGATCCAAGGACCTCAATAGAAACTGAAGGATGTCAGATCTCATCCAGACTTGTGTAACTTTTACCAAAATCCAATTTACACCCTTCCCGTTCAGCTAAAGAGATCATTTTTTCATCGGCTTGTGGAGAAAGAAAACTGGGAGACACTGAGATTTATTTCAATATTTTTAATTTGCTTTTTTGTTACAAAACTAGAAAGATAGGTATACCGAAAATTTGCAATATTATTGGTGTCGTACTGTATTTGGGAATGCTAACAATAATAATAATAATTATTGAGCGAGCGAAGCGAGCGTCTCCTTTTGGCTCTTTTGGCACGGACCTGTTTTTTTTTTTTTTTTTTTTTTTTTTTGTGTCTTTTCTGTTACCTGAGGGTATACAGGTCAGAGTTTTTCTTCGATCGAGCTGAAATACACTGAACGCTCAGTGTAACGCGTTGATGAGCGAGCACGGGTACGTGCAAATTCTCGAACCGGAAATGCGTACACAACGCACAGAAAACATAATATACATCCATATTGAATTGATTATGATATCAACTTAAAAGTACATGCTTTTCATCGAAACTTTAAAATAGAATCTAAGCACCTGGTTCATAAAGCAAATCAGAATCAATTCAATTGGCACTGGAAAACATTCATTTCGATACTTCATTACTGACAGATATTAAAAATGTCAATAAGTTCATACGTTCTTAACTGATTGGGATGAAATTTTGTAAAATAAGAGACAATATTGGTCTTAATGATCATGCAAAATATGAGTTTGATCAGAATTATCGAAGACCGTTTTCATTTTTCAGCCTATCAGGAGATATTTATTTAAATTTTAACCAATAAATGGATTTCATATGGTATGCAAACAGAGAAGGTTGGTTTTACATGTGTGCAAAATTTCAGCTCGATCAAAGAAAAACTCTGACCTGTATAGCCAAAATATGATTTGATCAGATTTATCGAAGACCAGTTTCATTTTTCAACCTACCATCAGGAGATGTTTATTTAAATTTTAACCAATCAATGGATTTCAAAAAAATTAGGGTCTGCAAACAGAAAAGGTTGTCTCCACATGTGTGCAAAATTTCAGCTCGATCGAAGAAAAACTCTGACCTGTATACCCTCAGGTAACAGAAAAGACACACAAAAAAAAATAAAAAAAAATAAAACAGAGGTCCGTGCCAAAAGATCCAAAAGGAGACGCTCGCTCAATAAATATCTCCTGATAGGCTGAAAAATGAAAACGGTCTTCGATAATTCTGATCAAACTCATATTTTGCATGATCATTAAGACCAATATTGTCTCTTATTTTACAAAATTTCATCCCAATCAGTTAAGAACGTATGAACTTATTGACATTTTTAATATCTGTCAGTAATGAAGTATCGAAATGAATGTTTTCCAGTGCCAATTGAATTGATTCTGATTTGCTTTATGAACCAGGTGCTTAGATTATATTTTAAAGTTTCGATGAAAAGCATGTACTTTTAAGTTGATATCATAATCAATTTAATATGGATGTATAATATGTTCTGTGCGCTCTGTGCGTTGTGTACGCATTTCCGGTTCGAGAATTTGCACGTACCCGTGCTCGCTCATCAACGCGTTACACTGAGCGTTTTCCTAGTGTAATTTATTGAGCACATAAAATAGGTACACAATTGGTCTGTATTCAACAATCGAGTCGTTGATCTTCATCCATCTCTTCTCTTCAGCTGCTTCACCTCTTCAGCGTTTACCTATTTCTTCCTAAGTTATTCATAATAGTCATTATACATAGTTGTGCTTCAATATCAGTGGTATTGAACACTGGAGATAGTTTTAAAATTTCAAAACAAAAACAATAATTTGTACCACTGCGAATAAATTATACATTTATTTTGACACCGACACAACGAACAGATTGACTATGGATTACTTTTAATAAATTATGAATATTTACAATACAAGTAACTCAAATAGAAGAACACAACTAAAATGAAATAAATAGAACACAATAAAGAGAAAATATTTTAGTTCGCAGAACGCTAAAATCGATTTTATATCTTGATACAAAATTACTAAATTCATGAATAATAAATAACAATCATGAATAATAAAGCAGAGATTTACACCGATGAGATTTAAAATACAATAAAGTAATCAAGTTTCCATAGATTCCAAATCACTTTGTACCCTCATAAAGATCTAGCTGATACGGCGCAATCCCCCCTGCCCCCCGTGGCGCCTCACGTGAGCACGTGGTCCCAGCGTGGCGCCACCCGTGAAGTGTCACTCTCGCGTCACGCGTGACAGCTGATTCAATCACTTCGAACCACAGAGTCACTCGTGTGAAAGAACCAGCTACTTGTGTGCAGGAGTTAATCAAAACCCACGTCGTTGTTCGGAAGACTAAATTAAAAATGAAATGCCAAAACACCTGTCGTGTTGAGGGGTGAGAAGTTGGACGGTGCTAATTTGCTCGACAGCTTCGAGTTTTGAAGAGTGGAAAAGATTTTTTTGCTAGAATGAAAGATTTGAAAGAAAAAAGCTGTTTAGAAGATCTCTTTTTGATTTCAAAATAATTAAATCTTTCCTATCACTTCAAATAATGCGTACGAAACTTCGTTGTTGCTTATACCTACATTTAGTAATAAAATTTATAATTTATTACATTTACAATTACATATTTTTTTATAATAATAATCTTTATTATCCTTTTCCAAAATACAATGGGTAAAGGAGGTAGGAAAACCTACCCACACAAATGCAAGAGCCTATTAAACTAATTATTGAAACCGGCTGGCCGGGCCTGACGTTTCTTCAACTTCTGCGTTAGCTTCATCTTCTTCCACTTCCTCTTCCTCTTCTTCCACTTCATCTTCTTCTGTATCATCTACCAATGCCCGCCACAATTTATATAAATAAAAAAAACGAAACGAAAATGCTTGTATTTACAGTTAGTTTTTAAAAGTCCTGTGTTTTTTAAATTCACCGGTGGGTAAGAGACGGTCTTGACCTATTATAGTGGGGCACCTTACCAACATTTGCCTCTCGACTGAGAGTAACCACGAAAAACCTTAGCCAGGAAGGATTACAGAATAAAACAAGGTACTTTCGAAGTGCAAGTCAAAAGTCTGCTTGAGCATTCTTGCTCATAGCAATTTTTCATTAACTTCTCGCTGATTTTCTAGTAGGTATGAAGAAAATATTAATAATGCACTGTCAACTGTCAATCACCTTTCTATACAATCCCTTACACACATTAATCAAATTACCGTAGCCGTCAAAATCAATATACGCAATACAGTTGACAAAATAATTCAAAACCTGAAACAACCAGCCTCAGTTCAAGAATACGCCATGATTTAATCACATAGCGAATATGATTAATTAGACATTGTCTGTACAATTGTGTTTTTAATCAATCATCAATGTTGGCACACTTAAATCCTTCTTTTCAATCTTCTTCTACGACGGGGAGCATCGAAGTATTGTTATCATTATCAAACACATCGCCATGCTGCGAATATGATTGGCCACGTCGCCGTTGATGGCCATTGTTATGTCGAGTTCGACTCTATCTGGCCGTGATCAAGCCTTCCACTTTGCTTCGGTGCTGCATTCATGGCTTAGGTGATTGATGCTCCTCCACCATGCAGTTTATAACAATGATAGAGCTAATGATAGTTCTTCATTAAGCTGGCTTTTATAATGTATGGATGATGTCTATGGAGATTGGAGAGTGCAGGAAGAGAAAAGAGAATTCTCACGTTGATGCAGAGAGAGATTCTTGTTGTTAAATAGAAGGGGTGTCAACTTACAGTGATACTGTTTGATAGTCACAAAAAGGTCAGTTTATATTTACAACTTATTGCACATTTTAAGAGATTCATATCAATTCAAGAAAAATTGGTGTTCAATCATTTTAGTTTTGTATAATTTTGACTTTTTGACTTTTCAGAAAATATTAGACTGTTCTGAAACTTGACTTTCTGAGCTTTTTACTTTTAAGTGCAATGATAACAGTACAAGATGTGAAATGGTATTCCCTTTATATCGTGGTATTGCAGTAATCATTTGTTTGCAAAAGAATCAACCAGCCCCATTTTACATTCCATACCATTACTTTGCTAATGAACTCAGCGAAGTGGTTAATTATTTCTTACCAGCGTTTAGATATCATAAAATAAAATTATCGGCAACGAAGCCATCTAATCGTAGAGTTATACCTGATCAGAACTTCACTGCGTCGATGATATTATAGTGTCCATTAGCAAACCTTGACACTCCATTTGCCTTTTTATAGTCCAGGTTGAAACAAGTTGCGAAAACGTTTAGACAAAATGGCTGTCACGTCAACGACATGGTTCCTGGCGCTTTTGCGCTCTTTAAAATGGCGTATTAATATAATTAGACTATACTTGTTAACGGGTTCCCGTTAGCAATTGGCTCATTAAGCTGAGTGGCTTCACGCAATCCAAATTACCACTTTTTAAAACCATTACCTGCCGGTCGTTTTATTCCATATCTAAATTACATGAAGTTAATTAGTTACTTTCATTGATGCGATCAATCTCATGATTTTCTCAATGAAGCAAGTAATTAGTATTTTCTTCTGTTTCATTTTTGTACTCTAACTCAATTGCAATTAAATCCTGAAACCATGAAAGTTTTGCAAATCACAATCTTGGGGATTATAGTTTTTCAAGGAAACACATCAAATAGTTATTCCCTTATTCCATAAATCACAAATACAAGATGAATCAAGGTTCAGGATTATTTAAATCATGTTGATCAAGTTATGTTTCTTCATGTTTATTATTTTATTATCCACTGAAGATCACTGCAAGAATAACCTGTTAGATACACATTAAAATGAAATATGGATTAAATTAATAATTATCAATCAACCAACTTTATGCATTTCTTTAATCTATCTCTAAATAAGAAGTGTGTGTAACATGTTTTTGAGCGTACAGCTACTATTGGCTCCTGCAAAGCTAACTAAAAAGGTGTTTATCAGTCTCTCTCCATAAGGATTTCTTATGTCACGTGGCCCTAATGTTCCAATTATAAAGATCGTTATAATTTTGAAAAGTTTGTGTGAATTGGTTGTTCATAGAGATTTGTATTATCGTGTCTATTCCGTAACACACTTATTATCACTTTTAAAATGGCCCCTGTATAATGTTTGCTATCTGATCTGGGCAGGTTTTTCTATAGTTCGCCAAGAGATGGAAAGAAGGAAAGATATCAATTCGAATAATTGTAGCATCCAATCATAAGTGTTAGCATACAATATGTACAATTAGTGCGTTTCTCCAATAGTTATTTATACCCATCTCGACGTCAAGAACAAATGTTTTTTTTATTCTATTCTATCTATCGTCAATCTCCCGAGTTTCATTCATAAATTTGAACACCTGAAGATTTTTTGCTGATCTGTTTTTCGAGAGTGGTGGCTAGCTAATAGGGAACGTGTTCAGGTCCATACCATGTATTATTATAGCCACGTAAAAACATGAACGAAGTTTTAGAAGAAAGGGATCGTGACCGATTGAGATGTGAATACGTTGTTTGTTTTGAGTGTTTCGTAGATTGTCTTTGCTTTCTGGTTTAGACATTGAGATTTAGTGGTCAATGATTTTTTTCAATCGAAGACCACAAGATTCTTGAATAGACCAGGCAAAGCAAATGATATGAGAAAAGTGTGAGGATGTATACCTTCATTTTTCAACTAAGTTTTATTGGCTAAGACTATTGTTGACAGGTGGATAATTCTTGTACCTACTATTAGATTTGCATATGTGTAGTACTCCCCTCTAGCCACATAGCACGGTTATTTCAACAAATGAATAATATGTGTCTGCGGGTGGTCTGTGAATTACAGAGTGAGCAGGATATTCATTTCAATAATTATTAGAAGTTTTCTAGATATCAATGTCATTCGTACTGTTTTTGAATGTAGCACAATCAAAATCATGTATGAATTTTTATAAAATATTCGTTTGGTTGGGTTTATTACTCTCCGAATCCACACAAATTCTAAGAAGTAAATCATTTAGGAAAACATCTTCCTCAAGAATTTTGAATTTTGTTACATCTCTTATAAACATTGACTCATTCTCTAAAGTAGTTGCATTGTAAAGCAAAGAGACACTGATTTATGACACCCATTCTTTGAGTTAATTTCAAAAATAGATACAAACAAGTTCTTCGGCTAACAGGTTAGACGGGTACTAAACTAATGACAAAAAATAAGTGTCGTGTGTTTTTATATAGACAAACTTTGACACTTTCTCACCAATTATATCGTTGAATTATATTTATGAGAATTGTAAAAATCGGTATCGGCTCTTTTGTTACTCAATAAAAGATTGGTATATAAAGAGCAATCTGCTGTCAATTATGAACGTAGTTATCAAACACCTTTCAACATAAACCTCTACTTATTAAGCAATAACTTATAACAACGATGTGTAGTTGTACTCTTCGCTTTTTCTCTGTGTACGACATCACATAAATGGAATTTTCTTATGGAATGATAAAAAACTTAGACTTTGTCAACATAATACAAATTATATTCTGCGTATTCCCTCTTTTCTAATTTATTTGTAATTGCATGTGCTTTTTCAATTGTAAAGAATTTGACGTGATTTTAAGTTGCTCATTTTTATTGAATGCATAGTTTCCAATTTTACCTCGTTGCACTAAGCAAATTTATTTCCAGATGTCTTATCAATGATAACACATGAATTAAGTTTACTTATTCATTGATAAATCTTGAAACTTGATGGAAAATGTTTACATACTACAATGTAACTATTATCTGTCTGTCACAAATTCACAAGTCAATAAAATGTGATAACTCTCGATACAGTGCATACATTTCTTTTTGTTTATTTTTCCTATCTAGTATATTTTTTATTTAGTAAATTCCAGTATCAAGGTCCGTCAGACCATCACTTGGCAGTTCTGGATTTGAAAAAATTATCTAGGCTACTGTTACCCCAAGGTTGACTTTTTATTGACTTGCCAATAATATAAATTTAAATAGTAAATTTGAAATAAAACTGTCAGATAAGTACAGCCTATCTAGGTACAGCGATAAAGAAATATGTCAGTCTAATATTTTTTGAAAAACGTAATTTGATGAACTGTGACATATTTCTCTAATTATAAAGTTTTCAGAATTGAAAATATTGTTGTGTATGGGAGAATAGGGGGGGGGGGGGGGGGAGTAAATTCTATAAAACTATGAAAACGCTCTGTGTAACGCGTTGATGAGCGAACCTTCGTAATGTATGCGAATTCACATGCGTTTACAAGCCACTGCTCTACAGAACTTGGCAAGAGTCGAAACAAAATTTTTCAAAGAAACAGTGATAAAATATCTGACTCTGACATTTCCTTCAAGAAATTTGACAAATATTTCCTAACACGAGCATAAAATGTTCGTAAAATCAATAACTTTTGATGTTAATGATAGATTCATTTAAAAATTATCAAAAAACAACTAAAATAATGGTCCCGATCGCCATGCAAAATTTGAAGTTGATCGGTTCCACTCCAGTTTAAATGTCAAAACAATCACAGGATCATGTTCGAAAACTATACACGAGATCGCTTAGATTGCATTAGTATGTGTGCAAAATTACAGATCAATTGGTTAAGCTGTTTAACCATGGGCACTGCTGGCAAAAAAAGTGTTATAAGAGTACAGTGGTGACGCTCGCTACGCCCCCACGATATTTCTATCAGTACAGTTTATTTCAGCGGAGGGTTGACTTTCAGAAAGCTTCTTCACAAACATCAAGATGACATATACTTACATCTGTATTCTCTCAACGGTGGCACACTTGGTGACGCCTACATTCATTAAAGCAATTACGTTGAATCGCATTATTCCACCTACCTGGATGCGCCAGCGAGGATGCGTGGGAGGCAGAGCATCTTATACGTGCTCACTGGGCCATTCGAATCACGTCAAAGAGAGGCGTAGCACTGAGGAAATTATAATTAACTTGCTTGAAGATGGGCTAATATTTCAGAAAGTTATTGTTGTTAATTTTTGCCAGCTGTGGATAGAAATTGAATTTTGTGGGATTTGATTTGTCGGAAATTTAACGTGTAACTTGATGATAATATTTTTTTTAAAAAGGCAGTAGAATATTGAACTTGCTATCTGAGAAATAAAATCGACACAAAAGGCTTAATTTCTTCGGAATGGTATGTAGATTACAATAAAAATAAAAAGGCATTTCTACCTGACTTTAGAGTGGTCAAAGTTGTAAAAATGCATACTTTCCTAAGAAATTAAGCTTTTTATGCAGATTAAGATTTTATTCTACCTACTCTTTGTGGGACTCTGAATCCCTTGCACAATTCTTATTGTAAATTTATATGAAGCTTTTGAACTTTGGCATTATTTTGGATCATATTACCTGTATAAAAAGTGAATTGAAATGCATTTAATTTAAACTCACATTATGTACGATTATATGATTCATATCGCACGACTTTGCACTCTAAACTATCTTTATTTCCCATTTGTGCAGACAGGTAACAATTATAGAAGCTTCTAAACATATGTTGCAGTTTCTACTGTCAGCCCGAATAACGTTTGATAACGTGCCGAGATAATTGCAATAATAACGTGTAGTACCTAGAGTAGCCACCGGTAGGCATCTTAAGAACTTCATTAAATGAGAGAGATGAGATTATCTACCCAGCATCCCTGAGGACATTGTCTATTTGTGAATGATCTTGGTGCATGGACCACCCATGTTTATCCGTTCATCTGTATGCAGTCAAAAGAACGGTAGCCGATATCAGTGTATAACAGTACTTTATGAAATAATGGGAGAATTACAGAGGAATTTAGCCTATCTATACATTACGTTTTTGTAAGAAAAATAAGAATAAGTGTGGTTCTATAATCCGACTCTTACGATAGGAACATCCGATTGCGGAATATTGGCATTTAGGAAATATTTTGTTCCATTGTAATCTAGAATCGTTTCTTCATTGATTATTTGTATGCTATTTATTGTTTATTTTTCTAATCCCATCCAAAATGATAAATTGACACTGTCAGACCTTTTGCATATTTTGTGAAGCGTAAGGATATATATTAGATACACCTTGAAAATGTGCTTTGAATATTTGGTAAAAGTATTCAAAGATGGTTCGTTTTATACATTCCCGTCATTTTGCACATAATTTGTGTATCAAGTTCATGTAAAACAGACCCATAAAAAACACTCCGTGTAAAAATACCAGCCAAGTCTCTTCAACTAAAAAAAAAATAGAAGAAATCTAAAAATTCAGCACTGAAAAGTAGTGATATCAAAAAAAGGCCAAGTCAAAACTTTTAAAAATTACTTGGCGCATCGTGCATATAAATAGTATAGAAGTAGGTCGGTAATCAAATATACTCATCTATACATAAAATATATCTATAATCCCATAGAAAAACGATGCGCCAAGTAATTTTTAAAAGTTTTGACTTGGCCTTTTTTTGATATCACTACTTTTCAGTGCTGAATTTTTAGATTTCTTCTATTTTTTTTTTAGTTGAAGAGACTTGGCTGGTATTTTTACACGGAGTGTTTTTTATGGGATATCATTCCTTTTTTCAGTTTATTCTTACAATTTGTAGCATATATTGTGGAACCAAAGACTATAATTCCTTTAAAAAAATACGCCTTTTTGATTTGGTTGCTAAGAAAGTTGTGCTTGTTACTATGTATATGCCATAAATGATATGCTATAAAGTATAGCGCAAGTTTCGTTCCAATTGGTCCAGCCGTTCTCGAGTTATGGCATCACTTCCGGTTTTCAAAATGGCGGCTGACTTCACTGCCACCTAAAATTTGTGTCTTTAAATGCTATGTAACATTATAAGCCTTCTGAATATGTAGTTATTGTTATAAGAGATGATTTCATTCAAATTTGGCATTTTTATGACGTCATTTCCGGTTTCGGTAAAAGTACATTTCTATTTTGACTGTTGATATTTCATTGAGAAGACCATCCGAATCGTTTGGCGCTAGTTTCGTCCCAATTGGTCCATCAGTTTTTAAGATATGACGTCACTTCCGGTTTCAAAATGGTGGCACAAAAAATTCGTAAGGACAAGGTATCATCAGACGCCAAAAGTGCATATATGGTAAAAATCTCAGATCGATCGGCTCAGCCGTTTAGGCTGTGGCGCTGTCAACAGTGTTTCCTGATATCATCAGAATCATCATCTTCAGAATCAGAAAGTGGTGTAATTTTACATATTTCACGGCCCTCTAGCACGAAAATGACATACCCTATTGTTCCCAAATTCGGTATATGGGGTGGGGTGGGCCATAGCTCGAAATTAAGATATTTTGCAACAATGTGAGATTTTCCAATTTTAAGATCCAGTAGGCCGAAAATGCCATGTTGTTGCTTACAGTAAAAGTGGTTGGTCTGCTCCTCAGTTTATTAGGCATTTACGGTATGTTGAGTGAGTGTGAGTGTACGGTACGACTTGGCTGGGTGGAGCGACCGCTCCACTAGATGATAATATGTTATCTTGTGTCTTGTATGCACAGTATTCGCCAACTAGTATCTTAATTTGAATGCACCGAATAAAAAATAAACAAATTTTCAACGTCACGAGTTCATGTTTGAACGAAACCAATAATTATTGATCCTAAATCAGTAATTAAATTAAGAAAATATTGCCTAATCATCTATTACAACCAACCACATCTTGTCGGCAAATTAATCGCAAGATTAAACCCTGAGACTATAATTAACTATTAATTAATAGTTATTGACACCATTCAACTTGTTGATTATTATTATTTATAATTACTGTACAGACGAAGTTCTATACACGCATATAGTAAAGGCAATTAACAGTAAAATTAAATTACAAGGAAATTATGTTTTGTAAAATTTAATATCATCCTCATTTTTCGAATGTTGATTTTATAAGTATCTTTACTTTTTCATAATTCTTCAATTTCATTATTGCTATCTTTATTATGCTTCTTGTCGGTGGAATTTCACCATAAGACGGTAATTGTAATTTCATGAAACTGTAATTTATTGTTTTATTTTGTTGATTCTTGGATTTTTCTGCGGTTGATTCCTAAAGTCGTGATTTCACATGCCTTCTCTCTCATGGAGAATTTATTAGATTCTCATGTTTTCATAAGGTAATAAAATATTTAGTAATTATTCTATTACCTGGTAATAACGAGTAAGAAATGTTTGTTGAAATATGGACGGAGTTGCATATAAATTGTATTGCTGTTTATAAATCATGATATGTCAAAAGATAGAAAATAGCGATAAGCAAACCCTGATGATGAATTAATAAATGTATATTAACAGTATTATTCAACACATTTCGTGCAGATATTATGTGACTGTGGGTGCACCGTCCGACTTGTTTGTATAGAGGTACCGCTCTACTATAGTTTAAAATTGCATTCGTAAGTTTAAAATCATTATTAGTTATATTTTGACATATTTGTGCCACTTAACCAACAGTAAATCTTTTTTGAAATGCAGCGATTGCATAATAATTTTAAGATTTTACAAATATCCAGTTACGTTGCATCATAAAGGTATACATACCTAAAAATCAAGTTACATTCGATTGGGCTATTTTGGCCACGTGAGTTTTCTATTCTTACATTTCCTCCGTGAGGTCACAATTGTATTTGTTTGACAGGTAGTTTGTTTACAATAGAAACAAGTTTTAAGAGAATGATCACTTTTTATTTTTTAGACACAAGAATGCCAAATGAAACTGTACTGTTGCGCAACTAATATGTTGACAGCTGTTTAAAAACTACTTATTCAAAATCAAACAAAAATATATATCAGAAAATTATAGTTAGATTCGCAATAATTTGACAGGTATATTAAACAGTCGGCAATGTTTCATCATAACTGACCATAACTGGGCCTTTATGTTATACCATAGTTGAACACATATCAAAAATACTTTATAATTAATCATTAAAATTCAAAATTCATTATTCATAAAAAGGAACTATTACAAAATATAATTATTTAACAGCCTCATGCCACTTTCCTAAGCCATCAAGTACCTCACATATTATACAAGTCCATGTACATCCAACTTGGAATTATTTCAAAATGGTGACGAAATGTAACAAAAAACCTGCCCCATCTCGATTGTACAATGAACATGGACATGCTTGAGTTGTGTGAAGTGTGCCCTTCTCTTCCCACTCGATCTGTCAACTGCAGTGCCCACGCTGCATTCACCTGTACCCCGGCAACCAACACCTCGGCAACGCGCTGGATATCAGGTGGCCCACACGAAATACATTCGTAATAGCTTTCAATTAGAAATCTTTTAAACCAACGCATGTCATACGAGAAGGACGCTAATTTGTTTAGAATTTACGTTTCTCCTATTTGAGAGAGAGAGAGAAAATAAAATCGCTATTCTATTCGACTTTTTTATGGCAGTCGTCTTTGTTATTGTATTGACACTTTGGGTCGAACAGTGTTGAAATGTTCTTCAGGTGGTCCAAACACTATCAAAATATGGTTTTAGAAATGAGCACTTATTTTCTATTGAATATCTCATCATTCTTGAATTAATTATTTCATGATTTATATTATGAAACAATAGCTATACAAAATATTAGGCTACGAATTACTCAAAACGTCACTGGTAAAAATAAGTTAACTTACGATGGAAGGCTACAAAGTAATTAGTAATGGAACGAATTTGTTGCTTATTACTTCAAATAATAATTTAATTGGTCCCTGATTTAATAAAACATTAATCTGTTGCAAATAAAGCATCACGTAAAGCGTAGACTATAGTTACTATAGTTAGTTACTATAGTAGTTACTATAGTTTCTCATGCAAATAATACGTGCAGTAAGTAAAGCGTCAGAAATATCTGCAATAAAGTCAATCTCCAAATTTAGCTGCCAACATGAATGAAAAAACAACACTTTGTAACTCCAAAAACAAGGATAGTGCTGCTCTTTCTTTTCTTATCTCATATCCTGCCAAAAGCGTTACAATGGTGGCACAATCAGTCGCTGATACAAAATAAATGTATAGCAATTTATAACCTTGAATAAATTGTTTCCTAAAAACATGACAACGCAATACGCATAATTGATTAATCTCTAGTATATTTTAGCAACCAATCTTCATTTGGAACCGATACAAAAGAAACGCCCAGAACCCCATTATTATTATATGAAGTCTAACTGTCATCTTACTTCTTGTAGTTGAACTATTTTCTTTTGGCACGCTACCTCATTCTACTCGGCTACCTTTTTGCAGAGATTTATCTTATTACATATTAGACAGTTAGACAGAAGTAATTACATTCAAAATTAGTGAAATGCAGAATGCGAAGAAATTGACACGACGAGAGTCGATGGTCGTTGAAAAATGTCGCGAAAGTTTTTCGACGATGGTAGGACATTTTACCAGAAATGGTATTTAAGATTCTACTTATAAGGACATTTTGGATACAAAGAAAATAGAAATACCGAATATTGGTATCACATCAAATGAATAGAGAGGTATTTTACATGAGATAAATTATTCGAAGAAGAATGCAATATTATATTAAATACAGGTGCATAATGTGATGCATTTTAATTATATATGCACTTAATATCAAATTATTTACGAGGAAATTTCATGTTAACTTCCTATGTTTAGTTTTATTATTATTTAATAAGTACATTCATGCTTTTTTTGCCGGTAAAATGTCTGCCGATGAAGAGTTGATCGGCCAAGTCGACTCGCTAGTCGCTATGCATCAAATCAATGCACAATGCGACTCGTGCAGTCGGTCGTTGGTTCGTATCCAGGCTAAACAAGTTCCGGTTTCTTTGCGTTATAAAACCGATTGATTATCAATCACGAAACCGGAACGTCGCAATTTATACGAAATGGAAACTGCATCTTCTCTCTCTCATACAGCGAACACATGTGAAGAGAAAAAACTCGCTGTAGGTATAATCCTACTTCTCCATGAGATTGACCTGAATTCTCGTCTAGCTACATCACCTCTAAGACAGATTAATGGACCGTCAAGAAAATAATTTCAACTTCCTATGAGAAACATTCTTCGCCGATTGCGTTCAAAAAAAACACAGACCAATTAATCCGACAAAATTACACAGACACCAACATTGCATTCCAAAGAGTTGACTTGCATACGACATAAGGAAAGCTGAGAAACTTACTATCACATTTGTATTACAACGTGCATTTCGCCCACATTCAAAATCAACTCCGGGTGGACATTAATAAAGCTAAAGAAAGGCGTATAAAATGATATACCTATGATTAATTGAGTTAAATATTACAACATTTGTAAGCTGGGATTAAACTGAAAATCTTTGTAGGCAGCGTGAAACATGAATTGCATTTAACGGATTGACGGCGCATATTTTAATCCTCCTCGCCCAATTTAAGGTGGATGGATAATTTATTATCTCTTCATATTTTATGAAGGAGTCTATTTGTAACCTGTATACCAGATTTATTACAAGAATATGCACTGCAAATAAAGGCACTTCTTATTCCAATTGCATTAGCATATTGTTGATGTAAAATGCATTGGTTACAGATTGACGTTGATTTTGTATGGTTGCGCGCAGGGTGGTGGTAAAGAGCAATCTTGCTCTCGATTACTTTACATATCCTGATTTCGACTCCAATATATTATAGTGATACTGGTTTAATAAATGTCCAATGAAATATGGAGTACGTTTATTCATAATATATGATTTCAGAGATATAATATCTTTCCGTTTGAACTCACATTACTGTTATGTGTGACAGATTTTCTTCATGATTAAAGTTCGTAGTTTATGTAGATGCTTTGAAATGATATGCATTAGGTCTTGGGAGACACAGGGCAAAATAAATGTGTTTTATTCACAAACTTGAAAAAGGAAATTTAATACAGCACTCTCCAATGGCTTGAATTAGAGATCTCACGTGCCATATTCATGTATTTCCTCAGATTTATTCAGTCCCTGATATCTAGATGTACAGAAAAATAATTCTGCAAATTTATACCAAATCTAGAAGATGTTTTAATTTATAAACGTAGTAAATAACCATTAATTATGTGTGTTTTAAATAATCTAAAGATTCGCAGGTGTTTAAGGACATCTGTTGAAATAAATGGAACGCATTATATTACGATCGTTCAAGTATATTTGCACCTACGTGCATATTTTATAAACACACATATTTATGTTAATCTTCCGATTACCTAGAAAAAGACTTTCTCTTTGTTCATATGGCGCAGGAATGTCGTTGGTTGGTTGTAATTGAATGAAAATGATGAATGAACTCGTACTCCGATACAACTTATGAATGACCACATGGCGGGGAGTTTTTTCTCTCTCTCTCTTTCGAACATACAAGGAGATCGATTCTATCAGGTCCCATCTTTATTCACCTCGGAGACAGGCGTCCAGTGCTCGGGCGATCAACAACCACTGACCAGCAGTGGCGTACCTGGCTTGTCTTCATCACCCAGCATCTTCCCAGCATCCTCTGTATTAGTCATAGCAGTGTGAACAACTTCGCAAATATGTACATTGTAGAGTAGGGCTGGAAGTATATACATGGAACTCTTATTTAGAAAAGGGGTAAAAATGCAAAAAATATGTTGATTTCTGAACAAAAAATTTTTGAACTAAATTTTTAACCTAAATTTTTGAACGAAATAATATGATTTATTTATTTTTATGATATTTACTTTATTATTATATTTTAGAGGATATATTTTATTCGCTAATAATATTATAAATGGTTCCAATTTGTTTAAAAAATGCTAACGAGCATATCAAATGTAGCAACCATGTTTTGAATAGGTAAATTTCTTCATTGCACTGTAAATTGGTTGGGGATTCCGATAAATTGGGTCGTGATTTTGGTCAAAATTTTGTATCGCAATTTCCCTCAGTCTAGAGGACTTTAGGAAGTCTTTCCTCACAATAATATCCCAATAATTGAAAAGACGCGCGCCACAAACAATCCATATCGGCTCGCCACTGTCGCAAGTCTCACCTATAAGTAATAGCATTTCGGTTTAGTTATGTCATCGTCCACCAGCAGTGAACTTGTACGTCCAACACATTGGCTGTGAACGTCCCTCGTTAAAAACCCCCGTTACTTGGTTGTCGGCATGGCAACCCAGTCACTACAAGAGTCAAGATGACCTGACAACAATAGACTGCAGATGACCCTGTGACCTGATCCTCACGCACCTGTTCACCAACTGATGGATTGCCAATTGTTTACAGCAATTACTACTGTCAATATGCCAGTATTTCATTCAAAACATCTTTACAAACATGAAAGCGTGAAAAATATTAAATATTTGATAGACAATAGCTGGCTTACATTTTTCAGGTGTTAAATAAAAAATGAATAAAAAATCTTTGAGCTTCATAATTACAGAAAAATTACTTAATGAACCATTCGTATTATATTATTATTTTACGTCAAATTGTGGTAATTTGAATAATTTGACATCAATACCAGTTTTAATATTAATTGATGGAACCGGTTTATGTTGTAATTACGGGACGAAGTTTGGGTGTAATGATAGTGAAATATATTAATGGACCATGTGTGTGTGTGTTTGTGTGTGTGCTTTTTTTAGTTTTGAATGAACTGTTAAAACCGGACAATCTGGATTCTATATTTCAAATCGTCCATGGTCATAAAACATAATGTCCTGAAATATACATTATTATCTCTGAAGACATATAATTTATATTACATATTACAACTTAAAACGTAAATTGTCTCATTACGCAAAGTCCAGGACGAAAAGATTGCATTGGTGGAAGTGCCGTGTCGACCTGGCACCTCCACCGAGTTGAAATCGCGTGCTGATTTTATAAACCATTCGATCATCGGATTGGAATGCAATCCAATGAAACTGATGGTGCTTATTGATATCCGTTGAAGTTGTCAGAGGTGGTATTAAGAGGCCCGGATACGCGGTACGCTGCCAAACTTTCAATAACGTTCGCGGTATTTATTTTTTAAAATAATCCCTTCACACTCATAATTGATGCTTAATAATTCTTAATAACATCACAAAGATAATGAACTAACGACCCAAATATTCGTACCAAATACCTACGTGTATAATCAAAGTGTTTGATATTTTAATTATTGATCTTCTTATATGTGTTTTAGGGTTCTTGACCTATACCAGTTAGGTGATTATTTAAATAATTCAGTTAGAAATATAGATACGAAGAGATTTTGTAAAAGTATATCATGTGAGGGAAAAATCAGTGAAAATATTGTGAAAAGCGCTCTGTGCGTTCTCAACCCTCTTAAGTCTCTGATTGTTTAGCCTTGATTTCAGATGATGCCAAGCGTAAGATCGAGCGTAAGATTAGAAAGACGGAGCTACACGCGTTTAATAAACCGACCTAGGTTGAGTTTTATTGTTCTTCATTGCACAATTAAATGGAAGTCGAACGCTTGAGTTTGTCAATCAAAATGAGTAGAGCAATTCGGACGATAAGACTTGTTTTGCCGGATATTTAGTTGATTTCCTGAAGTGTTTATACCTAACTGTCGCTATTAAGTCGTCGTAATCGTAGTCTTAAAGGTGTTGGAGAAAATTACAGGAAATTATAAAATTGATCATTTTATTACCACCGAACTAACAGTTTAGGTACATAGCTGTATAGTTACTAATCTGGACACCATTTGATACTATACTTGAGTATAGCACAGACCAGGGAATAGAATCTACATAAATAGGTTCCATCATCAGGTATATCAGTTTTTAGCATCATTTTAGTTTTCAAAAGTCCACTTGCAAATCCGGTAAGCCAAATGATTGAGATTTTTTTGCTTCTTGTGGACTGGAAACTTAAAGCTTTTAATAAAGCTTTTAAAGCTTTTATTTGATTATCCCCCGATTCTCTATGGTACTGACAAAGGCACTAAGTATAACCCTCGAGTATAAACCCGCTAGTGTGTTAAGAGGGAGATATATTTTTAAAAAATCATACTTTCTAACCTTTCATAAAAAAACATCTAAATTTCATAATTTCATAATTTCATAATTACATTTTTCGAACTAAAATATATCATCATACACAAAATAATGAAGATAATGAAAACAATGACACAAGGTGATAAATCGCTTAATGAAGTGAGTTTGGAGTGTAACACTGCCTTGTCATGTATCTGTTTGCATGAACACGGCGGACACCTGGTTGACCATCACAAGTCGTCGTCGTCATCACCGGCTAGATTGCGCCAAGGATGGAAACAACCACATAGCACACCGCGCAATAGCGTACAGATTCCCATTACTGACTTGCAAAATGTACAACATTAATTAGCTAATTATTTATTGGTTACCGATTGGAAACAGATTATAAGATATTACTTTTATAATGAGCTTGACTGACATATGCATGTTGCTTTATCCCTGACTTGCATAATGATCGTGTAAGAGAAGGATTTAATTGGAGAATTATTTATTGAAAATCCCACCACATATTTACAAGTTTGAGTGACAGAGATGCTGATTAATGCGCGGTAAAGATCGGAAATTGCTAACGAGCATGGAAGTATTTAGGTTATGTTTTATCTCGGATGCTTCGATATGTAATTCTACATTGTTGTGATTTGTTTTGTATAGAATGTTATTCAAAGAAACTTCGTATTATAAAAGTCATCAATCGATCGATTAATTAACATTGTAAATTCAGGAAATAATTGTCATGTCATCGCAATTCATTGGAATCTTGAGGTGAAGATTTTAATTATGTTTCAATAATAAGATTGCTATTTGGAATTGCTTCGTGGTATTGAAGTTACGATTCGTCTTACACAACCCTAATTGCACTCATTAGGACACTTTTTAATTGTCGCAATAAATCCAAGTTTTTCAAGTAGACCACATGGAATAATCGAATCTCGAGGGATAATCACTGTAAGACCTACCGCACTGGTCACTTAGTGGTCGATATTAAATGCAAATCAACTCAACTTATCACTTGCTTAAACTCGATACACATGTGTTGATTGTTGACCAATTCAAGATTAAAACACAATTTACATATTTACAACATTATTAGATTAGGATTTTCCAGATGACCTTAAGTCGGACGGCTTTCTTTGAAAATTATATAGTTAATTGTTTATTTATTACATTTTAACCGATTAAATCCTAAAGCAATTTAAATAAATTTATCTTCTACACTTTTTTTAAACGTTTCTTTTCCATTTGTCTTGGAATTCGCTTGACAGATCGGTGGTGTTTGAATGAGCCAATCAGTAAGCAGAGTCACGTCTTCGGTTGCAAAGTAATACATGTCTAATGTTAAACAACAAACAGCTTGACCGACTATTGTGTTTGCTTTATGATTGCGGTGGATGTCAATAGGTTTAACTGCATCACTTTACTTCCTTGTGGCAAAGAGGGTGTTGTGCATTGCCGGTTGTGAGGAAGACATTAATTGAGCTGTTTGATCAATTATTAATAGTGTCAGTGGCGGCCCGAATTTCTAAAGCCCATCTGTCAGGAGAAATGATGTAATGTACAAAATAATTTGCAGGTCCTAATCCTATTAATAAAAGCAAATTAATTGAGCGAGCGTAGCGAGCGTCACCACGGTACACTTATGGAACTTTCTCTGTGTGTTTGTTTTTTTTTTGTTTTTTTGTTTTTATTTGTTGTTTTTTTTGTTTTTTTTTTTGTTTTTTTTTGTGTTCACTGCCCAGGTCAAACCGCACAACCAATCGATCTGAAATTTTGTACACATACTAACGTAATCTATGCGATCCCTGGGATCTTTTCTGAACGAGATCCTGTGATTGGTTCAAATTTTATAAAAATTATCTTTCGATTGGTTGGTTCGATCAATTTGAAATTTAGCAAAGTCATTGCAACCAACATTGTACCCAATCAAAAAAAAATTCAGCCAAATCTTCCAATTGGTTCAAATTTGAAACCATTTTTCCTGTGATTTTTGAAATTTAAACTGGAACCGATTGACCGACCAACTAAAAACTTTGCATGGTCATTTGTACCAACATTTAAGGTATTTTTGCCAATTTTCACTCTAATCTGTCGTTATTTTCAAAAGCTTTTGTCATTTTAGGGACATTTTGCGTGTTGGCTGTCAAATTCACGGTGCCTTCGAATCTTCAGTTCAAGGCAAGGTAGTTAGAGCAGAAAGTTTTAAACGATATGAAACTAATAATGACCGTTCAACAGATTGATCTGATATTGTGTACACACACTACATATCATATCATATGGGTGGTCCCAGGTATATTTTTTGAACGAGATCCTGTGATTTTTGAAAATTAACAAGGAACCGTTCAATCATAAAGGTTTAATCGATCAACTTAAAACTTAGCAAGGATTGGCACCAATATTTGTGGAGATTTTGGAGATTTTTATACAAGTCTGTGACGAAACTAAAGAATTGTTGGCTTTTAATGACATTCGATAGACATAATTTCGGTTCGAGGTGTTGCGTGTATCCGTGCTCGCTCATCAACGCGTTGCACAGAGCGTTTTCCTAGTATTAATATTGCAATTATAATAACATTTTTCAAAATTATTTTTGAAGTGAAATTGTACCTATAAATAAATAGTTTAAAAGAATACAATGTTGATACGAATTCAAATATTTACCATTACAAATATTGGTATAACAGGGTGTTGACTGATATTGGAAAGAAATGAAATTTTAATAAGTCAATATTCATTCAAATTTTGTAATCTTACCTCCAGGAACTTGTACAAAAATGCCATCTGCAAGCCAGTGAATATTACTGAAATGAGATACCTATTTAAACTGATCTTTATACCGACTAACAGTTTCCATGATGAAACAACCTTGCAATTATCGTTTTGCAACAATTTACGATTCTTTAAAGTCAATACAGTTGGAAAACTGATTGCTTCCTACTTGACTTCATCCTCAGGGGGTAAACTAAAACAAATTATAATATCTTCATTTGGAAACTCTCTTCTTCTTCATGTAAGTATGCTTTAGGCTTATTTCAGCTCGTTAGTGAAGCTCGCTGGCGAGTAGCTCAATTATTCACGGTTCTTCTCGGACGCACTTGCATACTCGTGCGTTCAAATCACCGGATTGTTAGCGAATCGACGCGGTGAGAAGGACAAACGAGACGACATAAAGAAGCTGCATGTAACATCATTCAGAGGGACAATGCCACGAGATTAGTTGGTCAATTGGACGCAACATTGGCGAGCAAACAACCGACAAAAAAATCTCTTGCACATCAATCGTACGTTGAACTTAAGAAAAAAAATTACTTTGACGAAATATTTCTATATATTGTTCTTGTTCGTGATTATTTTGACGTGGATTTATGAATGCACATATTTTGGTGAAGGTGATTTATTATACCCAAGTGTGCCAATCATGATGGCGGAGCATGACTTTGTGACTATAGCCCAAGATCATTCCGAATTATTGCATTTCACAACAATCGTAAAATGAACTTTTCGAAGTGGAATGGTATTACGATGTGGTCATATGAATGTGATTTCAACTATTTATTACAGCAATTCAAATGAACAAGATTATAAAATGGATTATTAAACTGCTGAAAGTCGTTTCGTTGGCATTGTTTATGTTTGAGAGTTTCAAGGATTGTTTACCTGAAGGAGAAAATGCTTATTGTCAGAAGAAAGAGCTTATAGTAATAAAAAATTATGTGGATGTCACTGGATGTGTGAAATACTGAGTGTTTTGTCACATTGTTCAAATAAAGTTGTACAATATTGTAAACCTACTTGAAGTAAAAATGCAACTCGTACGAAGTAAGACGTGCATTTCTGTGCGTCTACGTACCCGGAGGTAACATTGCGGAGATGAGAGAAAGAGAGGGGAAAGTGGAGCAAAATTGTGGAGCCGAAGTGGAGCAGAGACGCACTCGGATCTTCAGGTTGCAAGATGAATTGTCAACAGGTTGCGATGAGCTGGCGTAGAAATCTCGCAGCTCAGTTTCACTTTTTCTCAAAGATTCCGAGAGATTTTCTTGTCCCATTAGCTCGATAGGATGCCAAAGTCAGGACTTTCAAGGATCAGATAAAATTAATGAACCAATATAATAATTTTAAAGGAAATCGTGCGTACAAGATCTTGAAAGTCGGATAATCGTTACGTCATCAGCATTGATTGAACTTAAGCCTAACTAGAGAGAATTAAATGTCGACGTATATTTCTTCTTTGAAACCCGTCCGACAGTCCACTTGTCATTCATGCGAAGACTTAACGAAAAGAAAAACAAGAAAAGATATATCAAAGGAAAGAACAAATTGCGATCAAGTTTCACAATGGTAATTCACGCTAGTTGGGCACACGAGCGAATGTACTGTATACAGAGAGGCGTGAGGCTGGCTCTGGACTGGGGCCCTAAGGCCAAAGCAGTAGATTTATATACCATAGACGTGGTTTACATTTTAATACCTTGTAATAAGCGAGAAACTCTAACCGATTAGTCAGACAAAACTGAGTTATGGAAACTGAATCAGATCAGCTTCAAACATTTAGAAAAACCGATCAACTTCTTTGCCGGCTGAACTCTCGTTTCTCTTTTTCTAATAATAACTAATCAATAAATTGATAATCTTCAATATTTTTCTATTTTAAATACGACACCATAATTGGCATATTTATGTCAGTAAAACCTCCTCCAACCACAGTCTATATAGTAAAATATACCAGTACCTACATTAAAATAATGTGAATAAATAATGAGTAGAGTGAATAATTTTGCACCTTCTGCAAATTCGAACTATTTGTAGGTACTTGCTTACTTCCATCAGTCTTCAACTAAAGATAAAAGATAACTTTTTTGGGCCCACACAAGCATGCATTACAGACTCAAGACTAACAAGAAATTTAGTTTCGTCCCTGGGGGCCTTTTCTCTAGTTTGTTGAAAATGTTCACCATGCGGAAATGAGCCACTGCACAATGGATATAACTACTTTATCATTGATAAAACTAAATATTTCACTTCATTTCGTAAAGTATGCAGTTGCTAATTTCCGCATGGCGAACATTTTCAACTAACACGAGAATGCACCCTGAATTCCAAAATGTCGTCACTTTTCTCGAATTCAAATCGAACTCTACGTATTGTGTCAATATCCATGATGACAGTAGTTCTATTAAATGTCAATTGCTCAAGAGAGTACACATAACTATCATGCCAGAGGCATTCTTTTTTAATTATTGTGTTGATAAAATACTGTAAAACATAATATCTGTAACCGTGAAGTTTGAATATTAATTAGCCATTGCGTATGGATGTAAACTGCCGAAGGATATGGATTTCTTTAGCGTTGTGCACATCTGGCATTTGAGAGCAAGTATAGTAATCTATACTCACGTTCAAGAACTCATGACTTTTTTACCCTTCATTTTAATATCACTCGCCACATCTCAACGTCACAAATGTCCGGATAATTATTAGTATTTAGTCTCCTTGAGCCGTCATATTGGATTTCACAGGTCAATGATTTTGCGATCGCTTAGAGAACATTTTTTCGGATTCATAAATTATAATCATATTTCGCGGTGCGGTATAATATGTCAGAGGTAGAAGCTAGATAATGTAATATTGTTATTAAAAAATTAAATCTAGTAGCTAGTATATTATTGGCCAACGCCCGGGCAACTAACTGTGGAACCAGGGGTGTACAATACGATATTTTATAAAGTGAGCCTCCCATTAAATCGAGAGATGGAGGTGCCGAGTTCGTTCATCAAAAAAATCTAATGAAATTAATGAAGATTTTCTGAATTATTTATTAATACTTTACATTACTTAGGATCGAATCTTGAAACACTTTTAACATTTATTAACCGAAATCTGGGAGTTTTATCTTTCCAGTTATGTGTACTTTATAAATTTACATTGGACGCAGAAGTGTTTTACTAATGTTAAATTATCGCTCAAAATTTAAATAAGTAATTTTAATTTTGCACTTTCAGCCGTTTTCATAAAAAAAGGAAATTCAAATTGTGGAATACTTTAGAATTTAAGTTTAAATTCGGCCCATAATATGAAAATCTGAATAAATTTGAACTAGAAAATAATAAATCAATACTAAAAAAGTGTAGCCATACCAAAGCAAGGCCTTACTTCCTGTAAAAAATACGGATACCTGGGATTAGTGTTCCTAATTATTAATTCTAAATTGACTGGATATCGTGTTTTGCTAGCCCCTGTGCAGATCACCATTCAAAAAACAAGGTTCTGCTCCGTCAGCCACAAGTCAGCCCCTGGCCAAACATCCGTCACAGAGAAATGCAGCCAAATACAAATTATACCTTACACACTTTGCCGGGCTAATGTTCCGAGTCACCACCTCGAGTCAAGATCCACCAACAGATAGAAACAATAATAATGGACTTTAGAGAAACAACTTATACACGATTTGTTACAATCTGCTTGAGAAATGGTGTCCGTGTGTTTAATGTCCTCGCGGTTGACAGCTATGTAATTGTTGGAGGATGAAAAACTGGTCGACAGATCTTCACAACAAGTGCTAAAGGTGTCTTCGCATCCATCAGAATGGTTGAATAATGAAGTGTATAGCTGATTCCATGCAATTCTTCGGGCGTGGATAGACTTTGAGCGTCGGAGTTGAAGCTTTCTTCGGGACAAAAAGCAGAGGATGGGAATAGAGTGATTATTGCTTGACGTGTCATTTGTCTTCAATGCTTTGCTATCGCAGAACGAAGAGGGACATTTCTCAACTCTTTAGCCTCAATGAAAGTCCGACTATTTTTATTTATTTTGCTTACATAATACGAGGAAGTTGTGTGGCAAAGTGAAGGTCAAAAAGACTGGACATGGTATTTTCAATATATCTCAACATATTATATTTAATAAAACCCCTAAATTCTCGCCATTTGAGAGTAAAATGTCCACTTTCACCCTTCTGACATTATACTTTCAATTTGCTTGACAGCTTCTTTTAGGGCACCCATTACAAAATATTTTTTTTTTTACAAAATTAATATCGGTATTTTTTTTATTTTGGTAACAGAAGTTTTATCATATAAATGATAGCTTTGTTTTCGCGTAACAATCTTCTCATCTCAAAATGTTATTAACGACATCCTGGGTGAGATGAGGAAATTGTCACCCATCTTTTACATGATCCCACCCCCCGGAGTCTCAGAAATGTGAAAATCACTCCGAGTATCAAGTGCATTATTTCAGGTGATGAGTCGGAAAGTAAAATATTTGTTTATAGTTTAATATCGGGCGGCGTCAGTCGAGTGAAAAGTGATCCGTCACTTCCAGTGTCTCTCGACACATTATGTGACACGTTCATTAACACAAGTGTCATTGTTTGTGTGTCAACAGACCAGCGAACTCGACGCGTACCTGTGCAAACAGGAGCTGGAGCGCCTCCAGCGGATGGAGGAGGAAGCTCTCGCTGAGGAGCTGAAACCGCGCCGCGAGTCGGCGTCTCAGATCGACGACTTCTTCGAGACGCCCCATCAGTTCCCTCATCACCACCCTCCGCGGTCGCACAACACCATGAGCTACGTGTCGATGAGGACGATCCACTCGAGCGCCGGCCAGCAGGAGGACGACGTCTTCCTCAAGCCGCCGCTCTGGGAGGACATCACCTCCAGCATCCAGAAGCTGGACCCGGAGAACGCCGACATGTTGGGCACGCTAGCGGCGGCGGCGGCCATGAATCAAACTCCACAAGTCAAGATGGAAGTGATGGATGATCTGCCACAATGCCAATCACCGACGCATCACAATCTCACCAATCACAATCATAATGTTATGAACCACGTGATTAAACAAGAAAAGTTACCAACAGCGCCTACATTACACCTCATGGGTACCCCATCAACCCCTTTCAACAACCCTAGTCCGTACCAACATCATCACCATAATAATAATAACAACAACAACAATACCAACAACAATAATAACAATAACAATAACAACAGTGGTGGTTACAAGTTCAACGGGACATTTCCAATGCAGAGGTTGATGTACGCGCCTCCCCCAACGCCGCCTATCTCAGAGCCGGGCTCCCCCGGTAACAACCTCCCCCGACGAACTCCTCCACCTCCCTACCCCACCCCCAACCACCACAGCCGAGCGTCGTCCGGCCCGGCGCCGCCGACGCTGTCCCCGTCGTCGGCGCCGTCGCCGTCGCAGCAGTGCGTTGCGACGCCGATGAACTCGCCGGCGCTGGTCACCAAGTACAACAGGAGGAACAATCCCGAGCTCGAGAAGAGGAGGATTCACCACTGCGACTTTCCAGGTGAGATAATCGAGATGAATCAGAAGTTAGACGATGAGATAATTCAATATGTCATTAAACTCTCCTGCCATTTCCTTATTTCTTATGTGACTTCTCAATCCTACCTATGGAGGGATGGGAACAGCACTGGGATCGTATAACTTTTGTCAACAGTCGATCGACAACTCTTATGGGAGAATAACATTGCCACGTTAAAGGCGATCGATTACAAAGTCGAGTCAATGCTAATCTCCCGTAAGAGTTGTCGATCGTTTGTCCAGCAAAGTTATACCCTTGAGTATAGGGAGATTAGCAGGGAGAACCCTTGACTCAAGGGTTATACGATCGCAGTGCAGATACGAGTTTGGCCCTTCAGGACAAGTTTAGAGGGGGTAGGTTCGAGGGAGGGGGGATAAAATATAGTATAAACTCTTAAAATTTGACCAACGTTGAGTTGGTAATTTCCAACATAGTTGAAGGGAAAAAGATTCCACTACAACCGACAACCCACCAACATTTAGGCTAACCAACGGTTGGGTAGTCTAAGCTCAAGCACAAGCTCAATAATGTGATGTTAGGCAACCAATATAGATTGGTTATAGATAGTTTGAACAATGAACTATCTAACTATCTATATGTATCTAACATATAGATAGTTTGAATTTGGTGCACGATTATGTTTCAAAACATCGAAATAATTTGAACTGAACAATTTCATAACGTTCAGTAAATGCTGACTACGTTGGTGGAGGTGCCATCTTGCGGTAGATGTTCTAACTCGTGATTTCTCCTGCAATCGCGGAAGTTGCTACATTCTGATTCTGTGCTACAGATATTTTATTCCGCTTTGACATCCAGAAGTAAATCACGTGTCAAATGAAGCCACACGTCGGGCATAATGATATCAAACAGCGCTATCAATTATCAGAACTCTTCCATACATTTCTGCGAGAGTTTTTGTGTTCATGTTTTTACTATACCATTCCTATGAATTATGATTAGAGAAAAGAAACAACTTTTGTAATATAAATACATCCGGAGGACATGATCAATGGACCTGTAACGATTAACAACGATCCAGCATCCCCCCTCCCCTTCCACCACGATTTCGTGCTCACCTGCGCGAGAAGAATTTCATTCAGAGTTTGGTTTCGTCTTCTTTGCATGAGATTAAAACTTGGCGTAGTTCTGAATGACGCCCCTATCAAAGGATGAAAACTACCGACAATTATCACGTGAGATAAAAAAAAGTATTTTTTGTTGCGTATAGTAAATTCCTAATTCACTCACTAAAAATTAAACCCTACGGTAATCATGCGATGATGGTGAAAATCTGGAACACAATATGATAATTGATGTTTTTTGCTACTTCTTTGGCAAATAAATGAGATTTGTTTCACGGAAATCTTCTGTTTTTATGTTCTGAAGTGGAATTAGGATCTTCGTGTCGTGCTTGCATGTATGGGATGCAAATTAAAATACTCAATTATAGATGATTATTGTCGCAATTAAGAGGGATTACTATTCATCCTGAATTAATGTTGAAAAGAGACGTTGCCATATTTCTGTTTTCTAACCTGAATGAAAAGACTTACAGTTTTGGCTTGGAGGGTAGAATGTATGCTTAAAGCATCTTTAGGTATATTCCTCATTAAATTGTGATCGAAATTAAGTAAACTGAATACATTTTTGTTAATGGTTTTTTGTAAGTTTAGAAAATGGTTTCTTTCAAATACTATAAACAAATTGTACTACAAGAAAAAGTACGATTTTATTTCGGAAGCAAAGTAATCAAATCATCCAACGCTTTTTTTTATTATTTCACAGAGCATACATAAATGCACCCTTCCCAAAATTGGAGATGGAAAAACGTTCAAATTATTTGTTCAAATTTAGTTCAAATTATTTGCACTAATTAATTACTGTAGAAGTGCAGTGATGAGCACTAAAGCCAGCAACTCAGTGCAATGTGAACATGTCGCATGAATGAAACAACTCGACGTGAAGTATTGGAAATCTCGGGTCGACTAAGTGTTGATTGGTTTCTATTTTCTCTTTGCAGGCTGCACTAAAGTGTACACTAAAAGCTCCCACTTGAAGGCACATCAACGGATACACACTGGTGAGTCAATAAATGCTACTTCAATATTCTCATGATACTATGTCAATAGATTGCAATCAGGGAAAATGGTTTGAGTTCAGAACACTCTTTGAGAAATCGTCTTCGTCGCTATTTTTCCACTGTATTTGTAAACAATGTGCCCACGTACTTTCCATAAGATAACTAAAGTATACTCTCCGGCCATGGTAGAAGAATATATTATGCTCTCCGGCTAAGTCTACAGGATCTTAAACCAGCAATCCTCAGTTGCTAAATGTACAATAATACCTCTTTTATTTTTGAGCGAGCGAAGCGAGCGTCTCCTTTTGACTCTTTTGACACGGACCTCTGTTTTTTTTTTTTTTTTTTTTTTTTTTGTTTTTACTTTTGGCTGCTATCTGGAGCAATAGAAGTCGCACCGTTTCACCTATCGATCTGAAATTTTGCACACATGTAGAGACAACCTTTTCTGTTTGCTGACCCAATTTTTTTTTGAAATCCATTGATTGGTTAAAATTTAAATAAACATCTCCTGATAGGCTGAAAAATGAAAATGGTCTTCGACAAATGTGATCAACCTTATATTTTGCATGGTCATTAAGACCAACATTGTCTCTTATTTTACAAATTTTCAGCCAAATCCTCCCATTGGTTAAAAATTAAGAAAATATTTCATGTGCTTTTTGAAATTTAAACCAGAACTGTATGACCGATCAACTTAAAAATTTGCATGGTCATTGGGTTCAACATTATCAGTATTTTTGACAATTTTCAGACTAAACTGTGTTTAAATTCAAAAGTTATTGACAGTTCAATCCCAAAGGTTTAATCGATCAACTTAAGTTAAAACATTGCGTGGTTATTGGGACCAATATTTTAGGAATTGGGACATTTTCGATAAACAGAATTTCGGTTCGAGGTGTTGCGCGTATCCGTGCTCGCTCATCAACGCGTTACTCAGAGCGTTTTCCTAGTTTATTTATGCTAATAATTAAAATCTGCTTGGAATGGGCAACAATCCAATCACTCTTAATTTAAATTCATGTTTAATAATGCATCTATCAAATCCTAATGTTATGCAAGGTTGTAAAATTGAACAATAAAGAGAATAATGTAATTAGTGAAGATTTTTTGTAGTATAAAAATTTTAAATTACGTTTTTCTGCTTCAAGGTTTTACCAAAATTCGAAAATCGACATAAGGCTGATTTTTATTATTTTTGTTGTTTTTTACTTTCTCTTCTGAACCCAAACCCAATAATTTTATAAATCAAACAATTTGGTATTGAAACTACCTTGAGGCGATGTTCGAATTTTGGGACAATTTGACCCAGATGTAGTTTTACAATGTAGTTTTTGTAGTTTGTAGTTTGTAGTTTTTTATACCAATATATAGACCGTATCATAACAATACCTCTTTCGTCCAACTATACATGGACGCCTTTTAGTTTGCATGGAAATCAGCGGCAGCAGCAGAATATAAGTTATTACTTCTTGACTTGGAGGACGTGTTCTTTGAAATCTGGTTTTGCGACCCGACCGAGCTCTGTGCACTTTTCGATACGTTCACACGAGACACTAAAATAAATAGAGAAATGCAATTTACAAGTTTTTCTTCAAGGTCTTCTGAGTTAAACACTAAGTTGCACTTATCTCACAAGTAATATTGCTAATTACAGCCGTTGCTTTATTAGGTGCTTATTCGATACTCCATTAGTTCGTCTGATTTGTCTGACTCGGACTTGCTAACAACAATTGCTAATAGTTCATTTATTATGAGCACTCGATGCTCATGTATTGACCCAAAACGAGGAGGCTTCCAATGAAATACCTAATTGGAAGAGGGGGGGGGGGGGTAGTTTCTCGTTTTAGGCTTTAGGGCATAATAGAGTTGAATTCCACGCCTTTATCATCTTAATATATGTTTAAATTTCTTCAAAGACAAACAATAATGTTTTGCAATATTTCTCATTTGGAAGTAAAATAATCAGGCAGAAATCTAGGTAGGTAATTAAAGTTCTTAGGGGATTTATGATGGACTTTCCGTAAATGAAGGTCTATAAGAAAACAATGGTGTTCAGAAAGGCATCTGATAACTGGATTATTACAAACGAGATTGGGTCATTTTTTGCTAGCAATGAAATTATCACCACATATTCTATATGCTACTTGCAGTAAATTGGCGCTGCTAGCAAAAAAAACACATTCTTATTTATTCATCTAACTTCGGTTCGAGATAGCTGCAGCGAAATCGTTTGAAAGTATGACATAAAGTCTACTTTACAGCCCACTTGGAGAGTGAAGATATTTTAATTTAGCATTGAGAAAGGTTTCGCATCAGTGGCCGACGAATTCTTCTTATTTTTCGCATGATCTCTTTCGGTTAATTTCTGTGTGCAATAAATGAGTTTCGAAATTTGACGGTGCAGCGAAAAGTAATTTAAAAGTTCCACTTTGATATTGAATACAGGCTAATGGATATTGCCCGTTAGGATAAAAGCAAATTTTAATTACGACTATAATCGGGCTTTGTAAATACATACATTACTTTCACAGTAGGTATATGGTTCAAGTTAAGTGATTTCTTTTCGCTAAGTTTTTCCATGCCAATCTAATCTATTTCCCTTACATGATAAACATAAATAAGCATCTAGGTGAAGAGTGCCTTAAATATACGTATCCAAAAAATTGTATGTTTTTTCTAATGAAATCATCGCAAATTGCAATGTAGAATCCATTCTAGGCCTTTGGAGTAATAAGTAAAAAGTTGCAGATATTCTGAGTGCCATTTTATTTTTTCGGAATTTAGCTCCTTTGAGCATATCGCAGTAACAATCTCACAAAACGAAGTAATGGAAAAGGTATGGATATGGTAAAGCGGAAATGATCATCGCACGGTAGAAGTCTAAATCTAAATCACCTGCCAACGATGCAACACGATTGTAATTTATTTTTTATCTGGTGTTACGAAACCTTTTGTTATGATTTGCAATTCAAGCCGGTGGCCAATCATTTTTTACTCGATTTTTTAAGAAACATTGTGTTACAAGATACAGAGCGATATCTTATTCTGCCATAAACTAGAACCATTTGTAACAATGTAAATGTATAATCAATCGAAAAATAATCCAGAATATTTACATTTTAAGCTTTGTTTTCTTCGCATCTATCAGCAACATCCGAAATGAAATAATGTATTTTCCCATAATATGAAATCTCTCGTTTGGAAGTAATAGATTCTTGATCACGGCACATTTGATTACATCGGAACTGATCATTCAGAGGCTGTATCTCCAATGCCATTTCGTCTTTATAACAGTGGAACAAGCTCATATTTCGGTGCCCAATTTAGGAACAAGATTTTACCGTTACGCAGTCAAACAGATGAAAAATACACGTGTAGTCGTCAAAGAACAGCCTAATGTGTGATTTCACACTTCGAATCCAGTCCTTGAGTTTTTATAATTATAAATTTACTCAAATCATATTCTCTATTTCCTATAAGGTGAACACAGGAGTAAGGCCAGATATCCTCTCACTTACTACGTTCATTGATTGGCTGAAATTCCTTGAAATCGTTCACCCACTCATAATGCATACACCATGCAACTTTTCATTCATTCAATGCCAGCCCATTCATCAATGGAAGCTGAGAACTTACTCTATGGTGTAAGTACACTTCTCAAATCCTCTCACAACAACCTATCACAATACATGTGACCACCTAACTATTGTAGATTAATCGAACGAAAGATCCATGAACCAATATCTTTCGACAGTAGTTTTGAGCAAAATTTTCACGGTCTCATCCACCCTGAGATATGCCCCATGGGCGGTGTGTTTGTAGCTAGCTCGTGAGAAAGTATTTTTCTCGTGGTTCTTGGAAACTGGGTTGTCTATTTGGCTCCCATGAGAGGGGACCCACAACGATGTGTGGCCATTAGGGGTGCTTCCGCACGAGTTGCCTCGGTCATTGTCTCATCATTGTCACTTAGATGCTGCAGAACATCAGTAAACATGAGGGAAGATGGCCTCAATATTGCTCCATTTTCTCATCCTTTTGTCTGAGGACAAGTTATGTCAACGATAACTACCTGTTTAAAAAGGGTGAAAGACTTTATTGAGATGTCAAAAGGATGAACAGAAAATTTTATGAAAGAAAAGGTTTGAAGTGAAAAGGGTCCAGAGTACATTTGATTTTTATTATTCGCTACATTCGCTATATAAAATTTTTGTAAAAAATGTTATATTGTTTTATTTTGAGTCTGGACTACACTCAGCTATAACTTTGTGAATGAGGGCCCATAATGAAAGAGTCGTTTTTAAGAGAGTAGAATGGTGGGGGTAAACTCGAGGCGAACCGCATTCTTGCGTGAGTTTGAAGCCCCAGAGCAAACTGCCCGAGTAGCTTACCAGGCGCTCGAATACTGAAACCAACAATCAGCGTTACTTTACTCCATTTCCATCACGCATTCAGTGACATCACGTGACCTGCTTCATTCAGATCGCAGCTTCATGGTTGCACTCAATTAGTTCACATTAGCGTATATTATTTTAGTCGTAGTTTCAAAGATATAAAACGAATGCACTTGAGAATCTTGTGTTAGTCCGCCGTGGAAATCGAACCCGGGCCTCTAGATTTCTACTTTTTGAGAGTTACCATCTAATTCACTTTTTCAGTAAATACTTTTATACATAGTTTGATGAGACTCTAGAAAAATATTAAAAAAATATATGTATTTATACAAATTATCAAAATATTTTATTTATTGTCGTCAGTGTACTATTTTAATTTAATTTTAATTCAGAGTTTGTGAAAATTACATTTCAACATCGTGTAGATAGATCAAATAAGCCAAGAAAGTTTGTAGAATTAATTAGCCACTTGTATACGACGCGATTGCCGCGAACTTTGCCTCGATACCACGAAGTCGTTTTCAATGAAACTGTCGAGGAGTAAACTTGCCCCGTGCCTCGCATGACCACAAAAAGAACAACAACAACAACAACATATTAAAGAGCCTTCCCCTCTTCCTCCTCCTCCGCCTCCCACCACCAACCCGCTTTTCACCCCCGCACATCGAACAAAAGATGATGATCAGATCTTGAGATCAGTAAGAGGTGGGCGTTAACCCATACCTCATTAACAAACGATCAGAGACGATCACCTTTTACTCGATGTCTCATGGAAATTAACAGAAACTAACAAACTCTAAATTTAAATTTTGAATATTTCACAAAGGAGTTTTTCCCAAGCTATTTTCAGTTATGGAGTTATTTTGCCATTAGCCTCGCTGCAAAACAGTGCGACGTTAAACCCCAATTAAAAAAATGAGTTTTAAAAGCTATGACTGCTTGTATCCTTGGCTCCTTATTTTTCTACTTGTATAGCAGATGAAGTTGTCATTGAATACAGTAACCTATGACTTCGACATTTATTGCATTTAAGTCATTGAGATACTACGATATATAAAAGTTATAGTAAATTGAGAGGCATAGAGAAAGAATTCACTACATTGGATTAATTGTCATTGATTTTTCCAGATAATATTAAAATGATTATTTGTTGAGGACGCGTAGAACGTGTATTGCCATGATTTATGTTCATAAAAACGACAGCCCCGAAATAAACCAAAATGTTTATTATTATGGTGCTGGCTAATTTTTCATTTTATTATTTCGTCACATTAATTATCTTTTTAGCTATGGGGTAGTATCCCGTTCTTGTAAAAACTAACAGTACTCAAGACACAGACGCTGAGCCTCGGATATTGGACGGATTCAATCGACGACGAATTTTTGCAAGGACAAGGAACATGAATATTGGAACATGGAATGTGCAAGGGTTAGGAACTAAACAGAAGGAAGTCTTTGACCAGTTGGAGAAATATGAGATGGATATAACGGTGCTTACAGAGACGAAGAAGAAGGGTCAAGGGAATGAGGAAATTGGCAATTACATACATTTCTATAGTGGAGTAACAAAGTGCAAACGTGCCAAGGCTGGAGTGTCCATTGCTCTGCACAAGAAACTACGGAGCTGCATCCGCAATTGGGAAGAGGTAGATGAGAGACTCATGAAGATCGAGTTAGAATTGCGTGGACACAGTATTGTAATTGTAGCAGTATACGCACCTACAGAAGATGCAACAATGAGCTTGAAGGACGAGTTTGAACGTAAGCTGACGAAACTTTTGAGTGACATTAATCATAGGAAGGAAATTATTTTGACAGGAGACCTCAATGCTAGAGTTGGTAGAAGAATAGGAGATGAAGTGGTGGGAAGATTTGGTGAGGAGCATGTTAATGACAATGGGTTGCGTCTTCTTGGGCTATGTGAGGCATTTTCATTACGAATATGCAATGGGTTCTTTCCTCACAAGGAAATTCATAAGTATACCTGGACGCAGCCCACTTTAGGACGGAAGTCTATCATTGACTATGTTATACAGAGGAAATCTTCATTCTTAAAAACCACTGATGTGAAAGTGTACCGAGGTGCTGAATGCGGTACCGACCACTACTTGGTTCGAGCTTGTGTTAATATCAAACCTAGGAATCATGATGTTAAAAGGAAGGAGAAACGGGATCGGAGTCTTACTGGAATTCAGCAAGACCGTTTCCAGTTGGACTTACTACGTCAAGACTCCATTAGATTTTTATACAAATTGAGACTCGCTGCGAAGATAAGCGATGTGTTTCAAGGTTATTGGCATGAAGCGAGGGCGGAGGAATTGTATGAGAAGATAAAGAGGGTTATCCTAGAAGCTGTAAATGAGGCTCTCGGCATAGAAGTAAGACAGGAAGTAAGGAAAGATTGGTGGAACAAAGAAGTTGAAGAATTAGTGATAGAAAAAAAGGAAATGTATAAAAAGTGGTTATCAACACGAGATCTCGAGGATAGAAAGATGTATGCTCGAATGAGTAGAGAGGCGAAGAAGATGGTTAAGAAGAAGAAAAGTGAGAGTTGGGAGAAGAAATGTGAAGAAGTAGATCGGTGTTTGCTGGGAACCAAACAAAAAGAAGCATGGAAGATAATTAAGAATTTGAGACAGGATCATCGAAATTCGGCGCGAGTGCAGATGATTAGCGCGGACCGGTGGGTAAATTATTATAGTGAGATGCTTTATGAGGATAGAGATGAGTATCGGGATGGGTTAGAGGAGGTGCTCAGGGCTACGAAGACAAATGAAAGAGTGGAGAGGATTTCAAAGGAGGAGATCAAGTTCGCTTTGAAAGGCATCAAGAATGGGAGAAGCCCGGGTCCTGGAGGTGTGCACATTGAGTTGGTCAAGAGTGCCCCAGATGTTGTTCTCGAGATAATGGCCTGTATATTTAACAAGTGTTTAATTGAAGAGGATTGCATACCCAAGGAGTGGAAATTGGCGTATGTTACATCCATCTTCAAGAAGGGATCTCGACTCGAATGTAAGAACTACAGGGGGATAAGCGTGACTTCATCAGTGGGTAGACTGTATGGGCGGGTTATTAAGAAGCGACTTGAAGACCAGATTAATATTGACGAGGAACAATGTGGCTTCACAGCAGGCAGATCATGTGCAGACAATATTTTCTCCATAAAGCAAGTGATTTCGAAGCGAAAGGCAAGGAACACCGATACGCATCTTGTATTTATAGATTTGGAAAAGGCATATGACACGGTACCTCTTAAGAACCTCTTTAAAATATTGGATGAGAGTGGGATCAGCAGCAAGTATATCAACACTATAAAGAGTATGTATTACCAACAGGAGAGTGTTGTTAAAAGTGGAAATAAATTGTCGCAACCTTTCATAATAACAAAAGGTCTACGGCAAGGGTGTTGCTTATCTCCCACTCTATTCAAAGTGTATGTCAACGAGATTTTAAAAGAGTGGCAGAGGAAATGCAGGGGCATGGGAATTGACGTTGGTGGTGAACTTCTTCATACTCTCCTCTTTGCTGATGATCAGATATTAATGGCCTCAGATGAGTATGACATTGATTTTATGCTGAGGAAGCTTAATGATGCATATGAGGAGGCAGGATTAAGAATCAGCGTTACAAAGACGAAATATTTGGTGGTTGGCAAGGAGTTTGGAGAGGGCTTGGATTTGAATGGACAGTGTATCGAGGTGTGTGAGCAATATAAGTACTTGGGAACTGTAATTGATAAAGAAGGAAACAGTAGGAGAGAGATATCCTGTCGTATTGGTCAGGCGAGACAGGCAATACAGAAGCTCAATTCGTTACTCTGGTCCGGGAGTGTAGGTAAAACCACAAAAAAAGAATATACCAGACGATAGTTCAAAGCATACTTCTGTATGGTGCAGAAACGTGGGAGATGACGCAGAGGGATAGAGAAAGGCTGCTTGCAGTGGAAATGGATTTCTTAAGAAGGAGTTGTGGAGTCTCAAGATTAGAGCACATGAGGAATGAGGAGATAAGAAGACGGATGGGAGTAGAAAAGACGGTGGTTAATTGTATAGAAACAAATAGACTTGTTTGGTATGGGCATGTTCAGCGCATGGAACCTCAGAGGTGGCCAAAAAGATTAGAGTCTTGGTTACCTCCTGGTAGAAGAAGACGAGGGCGACCAGAAGAGGATTGGAAGAAACAGGTGCTGCTGGACATGTCAAGAAGAGGAATTGGTGGTGATGACTGGACGGACAGAGAGAGGTGGCGTCTGGAGTGCGGGAAACGGCCGGCTTAGAGCTGTAGACAACCCGCTATTATTATTATTATTAATTATCTTTAAAAATATATCTTCGTAATAAATAAATTCAGCAAAACGTTTGACAGTTTTGTGTTGAAAATTAATTGTGAGTGTGCGTCATTTCTATATGTTAGATATCAGAAACATCATCTTCTTTTGGATATACTATTTTGTAGACCAATTTATTATTGTTAAAGGCACGATTTTTCTGGAACCCCATTCAATGTTATCTCTCTAAAATATAAAACGCATCGAAACTTCGCAAATAACTCATTATTAACAACGTTTTGTCTTTGAAATGATAATTTATGTTCTTAGAACACAATTAATGTGTTCTTCAACTGTGACAGAATATAGAGATGGGGCATTTTGTCGAGTTTAGTCACGTATTTTGTACGTTGGGTCATGTGTATATGATGTAAACATAGGTTTTATGGCTTTTATTTGGCACGCTGCTTTGAAAAAAAATCGGTACGAGACCACAAATGACACGCTGTTGTTTTACGGCTAGGATAAAAACGTAATAAACTCTTTCTGTTCTACTCGTGCATTGAAATCTCCAGAACTCCAAAGCGATTCAAGCAATACTCCCGCATTATCACAAGAGTTATTATAAAACCATTGAATACAATTTCACTGCTACATTATTATAAACTGGACATTACTTTCAAACACAGAATTTAATCATCTAATTTTAATTTCTACCTCCAATATTTATGATGGAATTTGTCTAATTTTAACTGTTTTGTGTGATTTACATTATTTGGATGAATTCTGTATGCTATTACTTGATTTTTTAAATACATATTTTGTATTTATTTGCGACAGCTTCCATACCGTAACATTTTCATACAATAAATTATAATTTTTTATTTCTATATAATATGAGGTTACGAACATCAAATTTACCTAAAAGTGTGTATGTTCAGAAAGAAGAAAGATGTTCCAAAACAAGATAATCTTACTTAAATTCTAACGATCGGGTTGGTATGAAAATGACAATGTTTTATCTGGAAATTATCAAATATAAATTTAGACGCATTTTATTTGATGTTTTTCTTTGTGTGAGTGTCTACTGGTAGAAGTGCTTATATTAAAAACAATCTACCAGTTGACATAATCTACTGCGTTATTACTTATTACTTATTAGACACATTTTAGTGTGTCCTCCATATAGTGTGACAATATGCCACGAGTAATTCCATGTCACTTGAAAAACGTAGCGACGTGACATGTAGATTGTTAATTTCTTCATAGACTTCTCGTTGTAAACAAGTAATCTTTTATATAGATTGAGCTTTTTTAAAGTTATTGATCAATTCATTACGCCTGAAAAGAACCGTAGTGTGTTGAAAACATTTAAGTCTTGAAGATTAGTTATTACTCACACCTTGTGAATAAATCGGCTTACAAACCGTTCAGGCAAACGATAAGTAACTAGTTCTAATATCGATTAATTAAGCAATAGTTGTTCTCCACAACTCGCGGATAAATATATCGACCTTGGAAAGCAAGTTTATTATGTTTTTTTACAATTTATATTTAGACTTTTCCTTTATTACAAATTGATCAAATTTATTTAATATTTTAGACAGTTGTATAGGGGAATCAATGAATGTCTAAAAAAATTAGTGACTATAATTTTTTTGTATTTAACAATTATAAGAAATTATAAAAAAACATAATCGGAATTAGTTTAAATAATCGATTGTTGGATTATTGGATTATTTCGTAAGCATGTAAACATTAAAAACAATTGATTAATGTACTATTATTTTGGTTTAATAACTTTTATGCAGTCTTTGCCATCAAATCGTTGATGTAGAGAAACTTAAACAACAGTTTGTTACGCACTAAAAGCACAATTACGAAGCATGATCAGTGCGTGCGGTCCTTCCACACCACAGTAAAACTGATTGATGTTAAAACGTTCCTCCTTCGTCACCTCGGTCCTTGTTTGACGTTTAAGAAGCTCGAATGCCGTCTTTGGGCGATGCCATATTTGCCGCTCTCGACAACTGACTGATCTCAATAACACTAAACGTCACATTATCATCACTATTTCATTGTGACATTGTTTATCGTTGAGACCGATAATGCTCCAGTACTACATCGAGCGTCCATTGTTTATCGATGTTTCGAATAACACAGCTTCATTACGAATTCAAATTGCCGGCATGCGAGGCGCATGTCATTGAATAACACTGAGGTCTGTGACCGACAGTCTTTCAGACATTCCTGGACGAGTACCTAGACTATTATTTTGGGAGGAAGGGGCGATGGGGCACATTTTGGTGACAATGGACACGTGTAAAAGTTGGGAGGAACTTCGAATTAGTGGATTTGTTACGCCTTTCAAAGATCACTGTAAAAAAACAATTGTGTTGGAATGGACCTGGAAGAGTGCGATAATTCTATATTTCATTGAGTTATTTTCAAGTTTTACTGCATCTCCATTAATTCTCAGGACTGAAATACTCAGTAGTAGTTATTTTAACAGATCAGTAAAAAATGTAAGAAATTATTTCGTTAAAATATGCACACTTCAAAATGCAAGCACGGCTAACTAAATTCATCCTGGAGGTCTATTCTAGAACGTTTTTCCAATTCCATTCTGATGGAATCCGGTCACGGCCATAAGGATTAACATTGCATGGAATCGAATTCCATCAGAATTAGGAATTTAAAAGTTCTAAAATAAGGACCCTGGGGCCCTATTCTAGAACTTTTAAATTCCCAATTCCACTAGAATTCAATTACTAGAACGATTTTCCAATTCCATTCTGATGGAATTCGGTCACGGCCATAAGGATTAACATTGTATGGAATTGAATTCTAGTGGAATTGGGAATTTAAAAGTTCTAGAATAGGCAGCGTGTTTAGACAACAGATGGCACTGCAAAAAGTACAGACAGAGCCACCTAATCTGTGGGAAGGAAGCTTACCTTTTGGCAAGGCGTCCAAGTCGCTGCAGTTATACGTTATGTTGCTGCACATATTACGCATTATCAATTCTTAAAATTTACACAAGTTTATCTAATGTTTATTCGCCTACAAAATATTAATAATAAAGTGTTCACAATTTCACTGAATCTGATCACAATATTAATTTGCGCGACTTAGTTCTGATTCCGAAATATTTTGAGTACATTTGTTGACATCTGATCGGTTGCTAGGTCACGGCCAATGAGAAATAAAACAGTTGACGATCTTCCCACAAAAGTTGCTAATTTCTCTCACTCGTGGCGAACTCTCGGTGCCTATAGGGCCCCTGGTCAGCCCTTCCAAATCCACCCACCATGTGATGCTCACCATTTAGTCATTTGTTTTATAAACAATATAAAAAAGTAGAACTATCACCTACAGCTATACACCCACCAATAATACAGCTTTCTATGCCCCACCGACGGCTGCCACCTTATCGCGGTGGTGGGGTTTGTGTTGGCCAACGATCCATTGCAGCTACGCCGGCGAGCATATGCTCATGTGTAAGGGCTACCCATGCCGGACAGGTCAGTGGTGAGGTCCAGACAAAGACAGCCAGGGTTGGCCTAACCATGTCCTCCCTTGAATTTGCGGTCCCCATCGGGCCGGCCTTCCCCCTCGAGATGGTGACCCCCCTGAAATCGGGTTCCGCCGGCCCGAATCCTTACACCCCCCGGTCCGTCCCCATTCTGGCCTGGCCTTCCCACCATTGCTGGACTCCCCCGGATCGGGCCCGTTAGGTCAACCCCCTCCCAATGTCCTCCACTTAATTGAACAAAGTTTAAAGTAAAATAAATAATGTGCGCAATATAACCTCGTCGTTGACGCGCCGTTAAACCCTATTAATCTAATCTAATCTAATCAGCTTTCTATGATATAACTTCAACATGGCTGTAAAAACTAGGGATAATGCCGATCGTCCGTTGCACGATGTGGCAGCGCCAAACGCAGTGGCATAGGTACAATTCATTCGCATTTCATTGGCATGGCATCGTACGTCGTACTTACCCTACTTTGTAGCACTTTATTATCAGCAGGAAACTTTAAATAGTAATGATACATTACTGATAAATGTATATACATAATTACCGTTTCACATAGCACTGAGTGCGATAAGAGGATCCTGTATGTAGGCAGTAATTAGCCGTTTAATTATGTTCTTAATTATTGTGTGGGTGACTCCTTTTTTTACTCTGCGGCACGGACCATGTTTTTTTTTGTTTCCTCCCCTTTAACTGCCGCTTTACCTACAGGTCGCATGGTTCCTCCGATGGAACTGAAATTTGGCACACATGCAAAGGCTAACGCAGGGGTTTGTAGACTTATTTTTTTGAAGTATGTTGATAGGTTCAAAAGTTTAAAAATCTCCTGACAAGTTGATACGATCAATTTGAGGTTTTGCAAGACAAATGATTTTATCAAATTTTACAAAGTTTGAGCCAAATCGTTCAATTGGTTAAAATGTATAAATATCTTCCGATTGGCGAATATCAAAATGTTCTGATTAAGTTCAAATTTTGCATGGTGATCAAGACCAACATTTTTCATATTTTACACAATTTCAACCCGAATCGGTGAAGTAGGTATTTACAGACATTATTGGCATTTTATGAGTTTTGGAAAGTATCAAATTCACGGTACGTGGATCTGTTATATTCAATTATTCCAGAGTGATGGAAATTGGAAAGTTTTGCTAGTATCGGTGCTCGCTCATCAACGCGTTACAGTGAGAGTTTTCCTCGTGAATATTTGAACGTAGGTGCAAGGACCTTGTCGACACGTCTCTGTACGTCGTGTAACACGTCCACGCGCGTGTTACACGTCTCCGAGAGCTTTGTGACGCATATCTCAGCGTCGGAGGCGTCGCTGTGAATCACCAATGTGACGGGTGACCCTAGTCAAGGCGATTCGCTGCGGGAATAGTAATGTACTTGATGTAATTGAACTTTTCACACTCGAACGAGTTTCATACTTGAATTCGTCTCATTTCGTCTGTTTCTTTGTTTTGAGTTCATCCCCTCGGTTACAATATTGCAAACTCTCTCTGATGATAATAATAATAACTAATAATAATACTAGGAAAACGCTCAGTGTAACGCGTTGATGAGCGAGCACGGGTACGTGCAAATTCTCGAACCGGAAATGCGTACACAACTTACAGAAAACATATACATACCTACATATTGAATTGAAATATGATTCACTCAATCAACATAAAAGTATATGCTTTTCATCGAAACTTGAAAAATGCCCCTGGTATCTATACAATAGCAAATCAGATTCAATTCAATTGGCACTGGAAAACATTCATTTCGATACCTACTCAATGGTCATTAAGACCATTCAATATATGAGTTTGATCAGATTTATCGAAGACCATTTTTATTTTTCAGCCTATAAGGAGATATTTATTAAATTTTAACCAATGAATGGATTTCAAAAAAATTTGGGTCTGCAAACAGAGAAGTTTGTCTTTACATGTGTGCAAAATTTTAGATCGATCGGTGAAACGGTGCGATCTGTGTATCGGTTAATAGCAGAAAAAAAACACAGAGGTCCGTGCCAAAAGAGCCAAAAGGAGTCGCTCGCTTCTCTCGCTCAATTAACGTAGTCACAAAATACATAATGATGAGATGATCAGTGTTAAATTTTTCAGTTTCACGTCTGTAGGTTTTGACATTCTATATTAGCAGTTCCTGCGATTATCAATTCCCTGGGCCCAAATTCGCAAATTATTTCCTCCGGGGGAATAAATAATGGCGTACCATACTTTAGTTGTGTCCAATGAGAGTGAAAGACGAAGGTCTTATTTCAAAACCTCAAAGAAAAATTTGCTTTGTGATTCCTGGCCATGATGACGTATTTGAAGGTGCATCTTTGGATGTATGATGTTCTACACACAGCTTTCAATTCTATCAGTAAGAGTGACAGAGGAATTAGCTACTTTTAAGCGTATTCTTGTGGTTTATCCCAATTGTGAAGGAATAAGATTATTTATAAACTTTTTATAAGGTCGCTTATATTTTCTAAAAAAAAAATGTATACTATATACTTTTTGAATCTTGCTGACTGTTTCTGCTGCCACAAAATTTCTTATGCTATTTAAGAGAGACGTATGTTAATTAAGGACCCATGCTAAGCGTTTTGATAACATGATAAGTAATTGTATTCGGAGGTCATAAGTTTATCTACGAAGATTAAGACGCGGGGCGGAACTGGAGGCTAATTAATATATTTCTGACGATAACACATTGCCTTCCTGCTCACATTTTTAAGGATTGGCAGCTGGACACTCTTTATCTGCAATTAATTTTATTTCGATATTTCCTCACACAATTCTTCCTTATACTCAATTTTTCCTACTAATGTTATCTGATCATCGAATACTGATATTGTTTATCAATACTATACATAATATTGTTTACCCTTTGTTAGAATTTCCTCATCCTGTAACTTTTGTGGTCTGAAAGTGTGTGACTTGAATGGGTATGCCAGAACGTTCTATTTTAGAACGATACACGAAATGATTCCGGCCTGGAATCATTTCAGATCTAAAATAGCCCACCCTCCCCAGTAGCCAATAAGCAATGTCGAGGATTTATCCTGCATTATACTGATATTGGGGACTTCTGGGATGCTGTTTGACCCGATTGGCACAATCTTGACAAACTCGTAACTGTAGGAGTGCATGGATTGTATTCAAGGAGACCGATGGACTGCATTTTATGATTTGTTTGAAGTCGGCTTCTTGATTTGAAGATGCGAATGAAAGGATTTGCGTGGTCTTCAGTGGACAGTGGACCAGGGACTAGGCGTTATCTTCACCTACTCGAGAAGGCTGACCCCCCATACCAAATTAAGTTTATTTATAGTGTCCGAGAATCACTTAAAAATTGTTTAAATTCTAAATAAACGCCCTGCGGGGCAAAAATAGTGGAGTTGTTTGTTGTAATTTGTGCAGTTTAGCATCCCAGAATCAATTTTAAAATGTTTATATTCGAAAAAAATTTCATGCGGGGCAACAATTGTATTCTTTTGTGCTACAGTTCGTGAATTTTAGAGCCCCAGAATCACTTTTAAATGGTTTAAATTTTTTAAAAAACGCCGTGCGGGGTTAACCCTTCCCCCCCCCTGAAGAAAGTAGTTCCTACGCTCATGTGGAAGTGCCTGTATGCGCCTGACCATACAGAATTTGTTGACGATCTAGGATGGATGATAGATTACTGGGACCAATATCAATATCGAAGAGGAGCACATTTTAATCAAGTTCTCCTTGTTCTGTGTTTCAGGGGAGAAACCGTACCGATGTCAATGGCCGGAATGCGAGTGGCGATTTGCGCGCTCCGACGAGTTGACTCGTCACTATCGCAAACATACCGGCGCCAAACCTTTCAAGTGTGTCGTCTGCGAGCGCTCGTTCGCCCGCTCCGATCACCTGGCGCTACACATGAAGCGCCACCTCCCCAAGACGTCCAAGTAGAGGCGCCGGCGCCGGCGTCGGCGTCGCGACGGACGTGGAATCGTGCGGAACATTAGACGTCGCGGGTCTCGTCTGAGAACCCTGTGAATGTTTGAATAGTATTTTTTTTTTGATGGGGCGATCATTGCTGCAAATTTGGAAGGTCGAAGAAGTCAACTCTTGATGTAAATCCAAGTGTCGTTGATTCGAATCCATTCGCGGCCGATCTTGTATAATTGTGCAGTTGATATTACCGTAGACACTGTGAATATTTTTGCCATTACGTTATTCCAAATTTCGATTAAAAATGCTTTTTTAAGTCATCTCTAAAAATGAAGAACAGCGACATTTCTTATTCGTATTAAAATGTTCAAAATGTCGTATCTGTCGTATATTGAATCATTTATAATTGAATCTGAGCTTACAATTATTCAAGTAAACGATTAAATGAGACCAGAGAAGAAGAGCGGCGTCGACATTGTTCAATTCGATATGAAAATGACATGGAGTTTCAAGTTTCAAAACACAATTGGCGAAACTGTTAGTGACCCCGTTTAGATTTCCATCAGGATAATTCGTTTGGCAATCCTTGTATCGTGGTATAGAACCATGAAAAAAGAAATTAGTTTCTTAATTGTTCAAATTTCCATTGCCATCTTTTGATATTCATTCGATCCAACAGAACCTGAAACGCTCTTCGGTTACTCTTTCATTCTATCTTTTTCTTCGAGTACGAATCTGAATGCAACCTCATCTAAAGATATTCTAGCATTTAGCACTTGAAACATGAAGACGCCCAAATGATCGACATAACCCATTCAGAGGGCTCTTTGCTAAGTGGCAAAATGAGTGACACCCATAAGAGTTCTAAATGTCAATATAAACAGCAATTGAATTCTGGTATGAGATCTGAAAGGAATCTTCAATTTGATGTGTCCTTTATTTGTTTATCACACGGCGCTGTCAAATGGATTCTGATGCTGTTAAACTTGGTTGCAGAGAAGTGATGACCTATGTAAACTTCCAAATAATCTTCAAATGTGAAGAGATCTCTTTTTTGTACTGTTTATTAGTTTTATACGAAGTCTCGAGTGAAAATCTCACATTATTTATGTTTATTCCATTCCTTTAAATCTTAATTGATAATTTGAAAGACGCAATTCAACTAATGTGGTGCTCTTATATTTGGTGTTCATATTGTAAATGTTTCAAGAACCAAATTTAAGATCGAACTTTCAAATCATTCCGATGAATATAGATATCGGTTTAAGACCTTGCTGAGCTATTAAAGACCATACTTCGGTGCCATTTAAAGTGCCATTTAAAGTGCCATTTTGGCGAAGGAGATGATATTCTCATTATGCATTTGAAAATGGCTTCGAAGAATAATAGGCTAGTTTATAAGCTGATGAGAAGCTATCATTAATGTTAAGTTATCTTTATAATTTTGTAAATTGTTTCTTTGTAGATTTTTATTATATATTTTTGTACAGATTTTCAAGTTTTTACGTAATTTTTAAGTCCAAATAAGTCAATTTGATACCATTATAATATTATGTTTGATCAATGTGTGGTAAAATGGACACCACGTTACCATAACTATCTGTCAGTAAAGAAGTATTTCTTACATATTCTGATACATGAAATAAGCCTAACTTTACAGTAATTCATACAAATGAGTATATTAAGACATCTTTTTCATATACTTACCATAAAATCTCTTTCCCGCCTTTTATACAAGTACTAATCTTGTTTTGGTTTTGACGTTGCATATATTTTGCGAATCATTTCCATTATAATCATTTCCATGACCAAGTATTAAAAATTTAAATGCACATTCCAGTTAGAGAAAAATTAGTGGGTAATAAATAAGCTGGGGCTATTTCAATTTGTTGGCATAGCTATAAAATATTGTGTGGACAATACTTGCGGGCTGAAGGCAAGTGAGATTCCAGATAGCTTCAAGATAAATTGAAATATAGCTACCATAAAGAATTGATATAAAAATCGTGGGTGGTTCTTTTATAGTTAAAGGGGTCACAAAACACATGCCAGAGAAATTTGACAAATTAAATCTTGAGGATTATGTTCCGGCCATCTCGTTTGTTAGACGAAGATCTTATTTTTATCTTTCAAGAAATCTGCAAATAAACCTGATTAAATGTTAATTCTCGATGGGTTTGAATCTCGGTACCTCTTGTTCTGGCAAGAGGTTGTACCAGAGATTTAATATTACAGAACATTATTATTTTTTGCTTCGTTTATTCATGTTTATAAACCACAATAAGAGCTGCATAAAGGGAATAGTGAAAATAAAAAAATACCTCTGGCCATTCAAGTCAAACATGACAAATGGTATTCGTTATTGTTGTCATAAAAGTAATGTCATAAAGCTACCTTTCAGTTGTCGTAATATATAATCTTGATGACGTGATTGATAATAATAAACACTATTTCTTAAAGACTTTCTTTAACGTTTTGATTTTTATCCGCAAACATTTTCCATTCCATTCCTAGCTTCCAATAGACCTTTCGAGGGCGCTTTGTCCCATCAACATGGCATTGTTTTTCATTGAATTGTTTTACCTTCACACTTCAAATAAGAATAATGCTTGAAATGTTTTATGTTATTTATCTTCATGATTTTATGTGAAATGTGAAAGGCGGGATTTGTAGACCCCAGCAAACACACTACCATCTGTAAAAGGTGTTGTTTGAATTGATGTCAAAATATAATACATTACAATTTTAAATTTCATTCCTAAAAATCAATACAACTTTTTAGTCAAAAAGTATGAAGTTTTAGTCATGAATTTTATTAATATTTTATATTAAGAGTCAATGTTCAAAAGTGTAACATCAAGATCACTTGTCTTGCAATAATATTGCGATGAAATGCCACCAGGTGCAGACTGCTAGTTTTGATTTGACGCGAATGGCGGTCTGCTGCCACGGTACCACGTGTGGGATAGGAATAATATGAAGTGGGTAGACACCGTTGACAAGGTAACAACGATAATCAACGACAATCTCAAACATTGCAGGCAACTTAAGAAAGTTGAGATACGTCTTTTGGAGAAACTTTCTGTATCCGATTTAATTTTACGTGGGTGTATTTTTTTTTATCTAATTCGACCGTAGATTGTCTAAGTTTATATTACTCTAATGACTTGCTTAAGAATTGCGGAAATATTTATAATAAAATATCTAAGTAACTGTGTTTTGAAATACGCTGGGAATACGTGTCTTGACTGAAGATTGGGTTCATTCAACCACACAGAACATGGGATATCATTTGAATTTATCTAGAAAGTAAAAAAGGCGTAAAGTTTGACTAATGTTTCGTGAATTATAAAAAAATCTTTGGAATGCTGATAAATGTGAAGCTTTAGACATGACCCTACTCATTCATCACTTGTAAAACTATGAGCCAGTCCGATGAAAACAGTGAATGGAGCTTCAATATAATAATTATTCAAATTTCTTCGTTGTAAGAGGATTAGCTAAGTCACATTTTGCTTCTGCTTTTGGTAAATTTGTGTACACCTGATGGTTTAATAATAGACACTATATAGAAGTTGCAATGTGGAAAAGGTAAAAAGATTACCTCTTCTTCAAACTAGGTCTATAAAGAGCGTTGGAAACGTGATTTGATTGCAAACAACTTCAAATATTCAAATTATATTCAGTATAAAAACAAAAAGGTATTTCTTTTGACGGCTTATAACTTGTAAATAGATTTGTTTTAAAGTTTATGAGTTTGGCCGAGTTCATTCATCCGCTCGAAGAGAGAAAAGGTTTGTATTTGTAATCAAAGCATCCATAGGTAATATTAATATATTTTAGAGATGGGAACATCAGTGTTTGTTTTAATTACTGAAGTTATGTGATAATTATAACATTTCTTATTATTCAAACGTAAATTTTAACAAAATGAAGTAGAATTCAAATTTAAATATGGTATTGATCAGATTAGATTTCTTTCCCCAAGTCTATCTAGAACCCAATGTATTTAATTATTTTTAGTAACTAAAGAGGGACACTGTTGTCACCCTACACTGGCCATCTTGCTTTTGCAAGAAAATTACAATAAATAATAATAATAATAATAATAATAATTACCTTTGGAGCCCAATAGTTTTTTAGTTTCAGTTTTTTTAGCAATGATTTTTCTGTCCAGATTTCAATGAAAAACTATTTTTTACTATTAGAATTTGGACACTATTATAAAAAGATTATTTATTCCTAATGTATTTTGAAGATTGAATGGCAAGAAATTACGTATACTCTACCTACAGATAGGTCAAATGCTGTAGATACGACAGATAAAATTTGTTTGCGTCGTGATTCTTCGGCTCTGAATTGTAAATCTAATCACGGTGTAACCCAAGAAGCCGATCTTAATTTCAGTCGAGTAAAAACTCACTGAACGAAACATTAGTTATCCGAAACTGTCAATTGAGATGTTGCTGTGCATTTTAATATCTAGTGGAGCGGTCGCTCCACCCAGCCAAGTCGTACTATACACTCACAGTCACTCAACATACCGTAAATGCCTAATAAACTGAGGAGCAGACCAAACACTTTTACTGTAAGCAACAACATGGCATTTTCGGCCTACTGGATCTCAAAATTGGTAAATCTCACATTGTTGCGAAATATCTTAATTTCGAGCTATGGCCCACCCCACTACATATACCAAATTTGGGAACAATAGGTTATGCCATTTGCGCGCTAGAGGACCGAGAAAACAGTGAAATTACACCACTTTCTGATTCTGAAGATGATGATGATTCTGATGATATCACGAAACGTCGCTATCACCGCCACAGCCTAAACGGCTGAACCTATCGACCTGAAATTTTTACCACATGTGCACTTTTGGCGTCTGAGGTGCCTTTTTATAAAACCAACCGGAAGCCGCCATTTTGAAACCGGAAGTGACGTCATAACTCAAAAACGTCTGGACCGATTAGAACGAAATTAGCGCCATTCGATTTAGATGGTCATCTATATGAAGTATCAATAAAAAAAATATTATTTTCTTATTTTCTAAACCGGAAGTGACGTAATAAATACGCAATATTTAACTTATTTCAACAAATTATACTTAAAATACGTACATAATTAACTTACATTGTAACATAGACAATACAATTTATATATTCAAGGTAGCAGTGTTCTCGGCCGCCATTCCTGAAACCGGAAGTGACGTCATATATCTAAAACGCCTGTACCGATTGCAACTGAACTAGCTCCTGCGTATTCATTCTGCTATTTATTTGAAAAATCAACTGTGAAAAATGAATAAATAAATTAATGGTACCGGAAATGGCGGCAGGAACCACTAAATGAAACCGGAAGTGACGTCATATATTACAAACGGCATGACCGATTTTACGGAAATATAGGGATTAGGAATTCAGATGGTCGTTCATGAAGGTATCAACTAGATAAAACTAGATTGTTTTCTTATTACCTATACCGGAATTCGGCCGCTATTTCAAAACCGGAAGTGACGTTATGTATCGAAAACGGCTGGATCGATTATAACGAAACTTAAGCTATTCTTCTTGGATAATCATTTTCATCTTATACCAAACGCAACTTTTCATAGTAACCAAATCGGTTGAGGCGTATTTTTTTAAAGAAATTAGTCCCTGCTCGGACATGTGCTACAAGCTGTATGAATAAACTAACAAAAGAAGTGATATCCCAGAAAAAACACTCCGTGTAAAAATACCAGCCAAGTCTCTTTAACTATAAAAAAAAATAGAAGAAATCTAAAAATTCAGCACTGAAAAGGAGTGATATCAAAAAAGGAGCCAAGTCAACGAATTTTCCAAATTTTAATCGTACCATTGAAATAAAAATATCAACCCCCGAGAAATACTTAAAAAAAGGACTTGGCGCATCGTTTTTTTAAAGACATTTTTCTATTCTTAAGCTTATGCCACTCACATACTACGTAGTTCAGAAATGCCTAGAAAAATTGGGACAAAACTTTCAAATTAAATATTGAACATTCTGTAAAATATTTTAAATTTAAATATAAGTACGCAAAGAAACATAGCATTGTCTTACAAGCAATAAATACAGAACAGTTGTGTTTGTGATTGGTAGGTACCTATAGTTTTGTGGGTACATCAACATACCTACTACAGCATTATACTTTGAACCTTCTCGCCGTGTAATTAATTGCTATTAATTAACATTTTATACCAAAAAAATTCATAAATTACATAACGTATTACTTTAGATAAAAATCTAGTCAGTAATTATTTGAGCAGCATGGCTCAGTGCACTAGTCACTTATACAAATCTCATTGACGGCCTTCTTGTAATGAGCGCTTTCGCTATTTCCCTCAGTCACGATATTGAGAAGTATGATTGATTAATATGACCCTAGAAATAGTGGCAATAACGAATAGACTAGGCCGCTTCCGTTTATTCGTTATTCGTTTATCCGTTTATTTCCTCTGAATATTGACAAAATACCAAAACTGCCAGTAGGTAAGAGTACTAGTTATATTAAAACGTAGTATGATTCGTCGATAATGAATGTGATATACTCAGGAAAATATACTTGTAGAGTTCTTCCTATACTTTTAGGATAGAAAAGTGTCTTTAAAAAAACGATGCGCCAAGTCCTTTTTTTAAGTATTTCTCGGGGGTTGATATTTTTATTTCAATGGTACGATTAAAATTTGGAAAATTCGTTGACTTGGCTCCTTTTTTGATATCACTCCTTTTCAGTGCTGAATTTTTAGATTTCTTCTATTTTTTTTTATAGTTAAAGAGACTTGGCTGGTATTTTTACACGGAGTGTTTTTTCTGGGATTCTATTTACATAAATTGTCGATAAACCAAGCGATTCGAATTACATTGTCTGAGATACTCCGATCCAGATTTATATCTGCGCGTTTCGTTCGAATTACATTTCTAGATTTGCATGCGCCATTTGATTTAATCCATGCAAACAATTATAGAACTTCGTATAATATTCGAATAGCCGCCAAGAGTTAGGAATGCTTTGGAATTAGATGAGATAAGTATCTACATCAGGTAAGAATTTTTGTTATCTACTCGCTTTGATAAAATGTTTTATTGTATAAATAATATTCATTCTTCTTTTGAAGTAAAGGTGTAATTTGTTGAAGGTATGCACACAACTATTTTGCTATTCTGCATATTTTATTATTAAAGATTAACTTCTGTCTGCTTTATAAATAATTAAACAAATTTTAATTATAATTAAAAGTAATTAGTTAAATCTGCATTCCTTACATAATGTTATTTAACGTCGCACAGTTCTGCAAATTAACTAATGGCGACGACTGATTATGAAGTTGATTATGCGAGGCATTGTAGAGGGGGGTAGATTGGAAGGTGTAATGGAGGCAGTGTCTTAGGGCACTTAACCAGCATTTGCATATCGACTGAGAGAAATCACGAAAACGACAGTCGTAAATCACTGACGTGGAAATCAAACCCAGGACCTCCAGAGCGCTACTGACTGCACCAACTTGTTCTTTAATTCTGAGAATTCTAATTGAGCAATTATTTGTTTTGTTAGGGGGGGGGGAGGTCAAATCTGCATGACATAGTACATTTATTTGGCGCCCAAGAGGCCCTAAATTAACCGTACCTGCATAAGATGTCTCAATAAGCATCGAGCTCTTAGTTCTCTAAGACATAATTTACATTTGAACAATGAAGAAGTAGTAAGTGTAATCAAAGTTTATTGAATGATAATTTTACTAATTTTCAATTGACACACTTTGATTTCTATAATGTTATCAACTTATTCGCATTTACAGTTAAAGTATGTTTGAAGTGGTCATTGGTCATTGGTCTCCGTCTCTGCTTGATCAACAGAAAAGGCGCCACGATACTTCAAGACCAGACACTGCTAACAAGTATAAACTTTACTTAATGAATAAAATACCGCTTTAGAAATGTCGTACATATTCAAACAAATCGTACAATTTAATTAACTTTGAGTAAAGCTCTGAAAATAGTAAATTAGGTGCAAATAAATGTCATGAAACTTTTCTTTTCAATTGAATACTTTCAGTGGAGTCGGAACGAAAAGAAGGGATGTTGGAAGCGAAATACACCAGCAGCGCGATTGTGTAAGCTTCACTTCCGAGGTAGACAAGCATCGTCTAATCTCGTCCATCGTCCATCTCCTAGATGCTGAGTGTGTAGCTCACTTTAGAGATGTAGTCCGTCTAACTCTGGCTAGAGGTGTAGTACTCCATCTCTAAAGTGAGTTACACACTCAGCATCTAGGAGATGGACGATGGACGAGATTAGACGATCGCCTAACTCGGAAGTGAAGCTTACACAATCGCGCTGCAGGTCTAAACAGGCCACGAACCCGAGATCTCAATATGAGAGGTCCCGAGTTCGACTCCCGATTGTTTTTCACTTTGCACATCTTAAAATATGACAAACATGGGAATGGTGTTTAGCTGGTAAATGTCTTGGAATTCAAGGGAGCACACTTTACTGAGCAGTGCATGTCTCCAAACATGTTTTCACAAATTTTATGAAGATGTGTAATTGTTACATATTTCTTCTAATTTTGGCTCACACTGTCTCTGTGTCACCGGTTTTATTGTTCCGTTTCTAAGTTCATAACTATGGATATATTGGCATTTTAACCTTTATAGAGATTGCAACCTTGATGGAAATCACTGCTGGTTTTGGAAAGAAAGGTACAGGACAAAGTTTAGCGTTTCATCATTTTGCTACGAATTACTAAATATAACGACGATCATTTTCTTATTAGTTGCATTTAATACTAATTAGTAATTAATCAACGGCACCTATGCGGTTAAACATCTACTTCATTAGTTAGTTGCTGGTCGGCGAACCTTTAGCAAAACTATTGGTACATAAACAAACTGATATATATTTGTAATAAAAAGAATAGAAGTATTCTGCGTTTTATGATTATGACATTTACAAATCTATTTCCAAATACGGGAAAAATCCAATTTCAATTTTACAGTTTCACTGATAAATAAATGCTTCAAATAAAGATTCATTACACCTTTAAACTCTTTATAGGTGAGTAATAAAACAAACGTGATATAAAAAATATGGTTGCGATGTAAGATGAGATTGAGCTTCGATGAATTCATGATAAATTTTAAGAATGCATTATCCAGTAAATTTATTAGATAATAAACCTCGGATACATGAATAGAGTTACAAAGTTGTCTCGTCTGACTTGAAAGAATCGAAAAAGCTGTAACAGGCATATGTGTTGGTCACAGAAAAGAAGATGTCAATTATAGACTATAGAAGAGGTTGTCTAGATTTAAATTCACTATAAATTTACTTTCAGAGCTGAGTATTATAGTGTCGTTAAGCGAGACGGTTTAATGTTGGTATTAAAAATATCGAGATTGAACTGTTTTCCATTGATCAGTTTTATTCAGTGGTTTATTTTATTTGCATGTTATGGCTTCTATAAGGAATCTACGAAGCTTTGTAAGAGACAATATTGTGCCATATTTAATATTTATTGCCATATTGTCAAGAAGACTTTCTTCCTAACTCCATGCTGTAATACATGCAAATTTAAAAAATTACCTATAACTTCAATTGAATTGGAATTTATAACGACCATAAGATATTTGATTAAAAATTTAGGATTTGAAGTAATGAATTATAATCTCTAAATAATCGTAATAAACGTGTCATAAATAAACCCCAAAATTAAACAAATAAATTGCGTTCTTTCTCTGTCAATAAAACAACGTAGTCATCTGAAAAAATTATCATTAACTTTCGGACAAAAACCGAAAAATTTATATGAAAACAAATATCATAAACGTACAAAAATATTTAAATAAAAATATTAATTATTTATTTCATCAATATAACCACCAACGCGTCTGTTTGGTAGCCATATCTTACAATTAACGCACCTGCAAAGTATCCTATACTGCATCAAGACGATGTTGCTTGACAACCGTGCTGGCACGGGCGCCAACCACAGCTCATCCCTGAGGTTAAAAAGTTCATTTAACCTGCCGTTTGTTTTATATATTTATGCCCACTACCTTAACCTTCATTGACCCACACTTTGACAACAGCTTAAATAGGTTGTTAAATAATTGGTCGGCATTTTTTTGTGTTTCAATACAAATGATGTATTATTAAGGAGATACATAAGTCATAAGTCATAAATATATATACATATAGAGTGTCATTCTAGACCTCATGTTGGGAGTAATGTCTTCAACAACAAAGCTGTAAGTAAAATAATCGTTAACAGTTAAAAATATACTCTTAAATTAGTCGCCCACTTGGTGGTCTTCAAGTAAATGTCAGTATAATTGCTAATATATTCGTCCTAGATGCTTCGTATCAGGTGACCCAAGTTGTAAAGAATATCGAAAGAAGAAACGGCAACGAAATTAGTTATAAGTTATTATATTTACGCTCTTGCTAACTGAAATAGAAACGCAGTTGGAACTGCCGCTTTGTATGCAAAATGCATCGGAGAGATCGTTGCACGAATAGCTGCGACTAAACGATACTGCAACTAATGTTTCCTCATCATTTTGCAAGAGCGCGTTGAATAGTCATTTTATTTGTATACTAAATAAGTGCACGGTTCAGTGAGCATGAGAGTTCATTCCAGATACTTTAATCTATTACTGTCAGATTATATTTATGAGATTGTCAATAGTTATCTTAAATAAAATCAAGGAGCTTCAATTACTGTTCATTATTGCATACTCCCTTATGGGCAGTTGGCACTTAGTGATTTTCTTTTTCGTTTGGAATTTAAAAAAATAGACACAGCTGAATGATTCGTTTTTCAGAAGTATTTTAGCCACATAAATCTTGAATCGGATTAATTCTGCAACCCATTTCCGATGGAAAATAAACATTTTCCGGAAAATGAAAAGCACCCTCATTTCACTTTTCTTATCATCGAAAATGAAGTTATACGTGATAAGCTTATACTGATGTAATTTCATAGAAAAAAAAATCGTCTTACGATTCTCAAGTTCAATGCTCTTCTATTTGTGTCCTGAACACATAGCTGTCGCTGGAGCTGTATCATTATCATGAACTCATGTCTTGTACATCTTGTCCTCTGCAATAAAATGGCGCACATACGTGATCAAGTAGACGGCGACTACTAATTAACAGTTAGGTGTAATATACATATGGTGGGTGGAGCATGCTAATAGACACAACGAATATGCCCAGTGCATTACCACACTGCTAACATGCGAACTGAAAACTAGAGAACAATATTTGTACAAAACGCCCCCACGAAAAAACAAAACCATCTTATACAGAGCGTTCAGTGTGCACGAACGTGGGTATATAATAGATCTTTCAACGGTCTTCAAATTAACTTAATTAAAATGGAGTTGAATTAATGTACCTTTCATCTTAGATCATAACACAATTGATATTACGCCAACGCAAAAGTAATCTATCCCTTTATTAAAATCATTCTACACAATAAAATGATGAAAATCTTTTGACGAGTTGAAAAAAAGATACAAAAACGACTTGTTAAAACATTACGTAATTATTTTCTTAGAGGGTGTAGGTAGGGGGTTCAGAGGGGTCACGTGTTGGCGTCCACGGTCATTTGAGACAAGATGGACGTTTCATTTTATGAATCACGTGACTCATATTGTTCTTCTCCCACGCTGCTCGTCGTGTATTCCTACTAAAGAAGCTGCCAAGTGGCCTAAGTGTGTGTACATAACACAAGAGAGAAGTCTGAACTGATGGACAAATCAAATATCCAACAGCCATCGACTTGAGCGGAGACGATTACATTCAAACTTCCGGTGTCATGTTGGGAACATATGGTTTGCAGTGTTAGAATATGGTACGATATGGAATATTTTGCATAATAAGATTAAGAAAATCAGAAATTCAAAATAATAATTTCAAATATTCGGGGAAATTAATTTTTATGGGGCTGTTATTCTCAAAATATTGGAAAACTTACCGAAAACCTAGCAGAGCTTTGATTTATGTTCCATTAAGAATAATTCAAAATGATATGTTTAATATTGGACGGTAATTTTTGGGGGTTTGGTTAAATGTTTGAATAAAGTTTGAAGCTTGATATAAAACAAAAAACATTATCTATTCCTTATCTTTGTGACATACTATATGTAAAAGTTGCATCATACAAATTACTTTCTCAATTGATCTCTTAAATGAATTAAAATGTCTTGAGATTTAGCTAACTAAACAAACGAAATGTTTTCGAATGAATGAAACGTTGATTCATACCACTTGGTCTGAAACATTCCATGCAGGAGACATTCCTGTAATATTATGCTAAGGAGACATTGACATCCATCTCAAGAATCTCTTGAAAAACATAAATAAATAAATATTTGTTATTTAAATATTACAGAGGTGGACTAAGAGAAGACCTCGAGATGGCTATACATGGTGATTCATGACAATTGACGGCATTATTTAATATTTGACCAACACAGAACATAGAGTCTTCTCTAACGGATGATAATTTAAGAAGACAATTGTAATTTTGTGTGTTTTAATGGACTTTGAAAGATAATTACTTAATTTATAAAGAGAGTGGAGGTGCCAGGTTTTGAAATACATATAACTATGAAATATGACAATATGCCAAAACAATATGGATTCAAATGTCACCCAATGAATTGATATTCTTGTTTTTAACTACGCAACTGGTACTAGATAGTGATCTACCACTGTCATAACCTTGACAGTGTTAATCTACCTTGTGTTTGGCAAGGTTTATAGATAGTGGTCTACCGCTATCTATTGAACTTGATGACTAAACAAAGACAATTAACGTCGTTGTTTTTTACTTGGAACATATTCAATTTATTGGGTCGCCATTTTTTTAAATTAAAGAATAATCTATAAATCAGGGTATTATTTTGTAAGGGGGACTAAAAGCTATTCTTTACAGATCATCAGGTATTTAGATTTTCACTGTATATTACAAAAATTAGATTATAATATGTTAATATAATTTATTATATAATTTATAAGTGATTATATACACTTAATAAATTAGTGAAAGCTCTCCAATACTTCAGAAATCCGATCGATAATTTACATTTTAAGGTGAAGGAACATAATAAACAGTATAGTTTCACCAAAGACAGTGCCACTTCCCTAACAAATTTATTTACTCTATGTTACAAAAATAATTTACCCACCAGAAGGGTCAATGTTTATTCTCAAACCGTCGACAGACGAACTTGTCTCCATTCTCATCGAATGATTTTTCTCCCACACTCTCCGAATCAAAGCCTGCAGCATCCACCTGACACATTCGACTTGTTAGAGCTTTGAAATGTTCGTCCGACGAGAGAGGTCATGTGACCTCGTCAAGGGTCACGTGGGGTCACACACACACATAGAACAATCGTTCTCGCACTTCGGCTCGATGAAAAGATACCGTGCTATAAATCACTTTGAAGAGGTAAATGAGAAATGAGTGGGGCTGTCGGAGAAAGACAATTGCTAAATGAAATAGTAGTCTAGATTAGAAGACTTGCTGCAGATTTGAATAATGTTCACATATCTTTCTACGAGAAACCATATTAGGACAATCAGTAAAATTCTATTTTTAATCATCATCCTCCATCAGGAATTAGGTCAAAGTTATAAACATTTTTGACATGTAACAATTTTATTTTTATCAAATTGTCAGAAGACAATACTGATTGACAAGATTGACAAGACTGAGAAGAGAAGAAAAAATTAACCATAATTTTACATTTTGAAGAAAAATTTTGGTATCTCATTTTTATAACAATTTGGTAATGACAGGATATCTAATAATTAATCAACATACTAAACATACAAATACTTTTTGGAAGGTAACCGGCGAAATATAAACGCGCACCTCGACTGGGAATCGAACCCAGATCTTTCGGGTTTCCGGCCCTACGCTTTAACCATTAAGCTACTGGAGCGAGTTCTTAATCAGCAGGTTGGATTGTCATACAACTCTTGCGAGTCCGAGTATCTGACCTATACACGAAGACTGAAGCATGGTTAAAGCATAGGGCCGTAAACCCGAAGGATCTGGGTTCGATTCCCAGTCGGGGTGCGCGATTTTATTTCGCAGGTTACTGTCCAAAAACACCTACCTAAGTGAGCGATCATTATTGCTATTCGCTATATTGCCATCATTATCATGCAAATACTTACAGTTTTCAAAATATCCTGCTTTGGGCCTTTGATAAAAAATTTAATTTCGAAATTGTTCTAATTTAAATTTCTAAGTAATCGAAGTATTTGGTGCGATTGCAAGCCATCCGTGCTCGTTTATCATGGAGAGAAGCTAATCATACTCCTGGTTTAATAATTTATGGTAATTATTTCTGCAGGTATAACGAGCGCTAATCAAACGCATATAAAAGATCTGACCTTCATTTCGGCGCCAGCAATCTCAGTACCATAAACAAATCCCATAAATCATCATAAAAAGCAATAAGCACTTCATATGCAGTTATTTAATAAGCTATAGATATTGGAAGATTACATTGCAAACAATGTGTGGGCGATTGCCATTGTAGTTTGATTAAGTGTTTATAACATTTTATACAAAGTGGAAACACCCAGAAACCTATTTTACATAGCTAAGTGTATTTTCAAATCATTTCTTAATTTTCAAGTCTTATGCCGTCAGAGCCAATATATTCAAATATCGATTCTGATCACACCCTTCATATTTTTTATTGAGATTTGGTCTGGACGAACGATAATTTAGTTGTCAGTGACAGTGGGCAGAACCAGAGAAATTGTACAACAATTCTGAATCACAATGTTCAATTCTATTCTTCTCTGGAACAGTTCGGTTGTAGTTTCTCGGATTGCTAGACAATTGCTCCTCCGCAGCTTCGATGAACTTTTTCTGGAAGTATGTCGGTCGTTCTTTGGGGAGGTGTTAGCAGTCGAGAGAAGAGATTAGAAACTATTCAAACATTTTACACTAACACTATATACATAGGAACAAATTGGATAATATTATACTATTATTTTATAGTGCATTAAAGAGTACAGCAGACTACCAAAAAATATATTCGATTAAAGACTTAAGTGTTCAATTTGATCTTAACTAGGTATGTAAAGTTTCATACGGGGAGTAAGTGATGTAATTGCGAATATTGAAGGTGATGGTGGATACTAAAAATACTATAAAATGTCGTATAATACGTCTCGTTTTAAAGCTATATACTCGCCTCTTAAAAGTAAAAGCAAAGTAGAATTTAAAACTTGATAATATATTTTTTAGTTTTATTATAAGTAATTATCTTGATAGGTACTGAACATAGGAATTTATCACGGCATTCATGAAAAGAGAAATAGATATAGGAGCATATTTGTAAGCAAAGACATCACTGTTCATCACTTTTTCAATAAATAACAGACAAACTTACTGATTTTAATAAAGTGTTGATATCAAGATGGTTCTAGAATCTAGATCATTGATATCGCTTGAATTTTGTTTGCTACTGTTTGTTTTACTTTTGTATTTATTTTTTGTGCACGCTTTATTGTGTTTGTTAATGATTTTAAGAGTTTTCATTGTCATGTTGTCATTATTCATTATTAATCAAGTATCTGCCCCGCGGTCAAGCCATCTCTTAGCTCTATGGATCTACAATGTTTCTTCTATATTGAAAAACGAATTGATAAAAACGACATGTTGACATACTCATTGCAAGCTCCACTCCTCCATATCCCTTGCAACGTCGTAACTCTCTGCCGTATCGAATGAATTATCAGCTCGTCAAGCTCGTCGAGTTACGGAACGTAACGAGCCGCCTCTCTTTGAGAGTCTTTCCCGACGCTGCCCAGGGCCAGGATTTTCATGTTTACAGATATTACAATAGATATTTCTAACATATTAGATAATAATTAGAATTAGTTAAAACCAGATGCCGCCATTGATAGAATCATCCTTGTAACTTCCTTTGGTGCTGTTCAGTAATCGATGGTCAAAATATTCCCAGGAAGTTCTGTTATCTTTCGGTCACGAGGAAAATGCGCCATTATGAGCCGGATCCCACTAATAGCATGCCGGATCCCACCAATTGCTTTTGAAATCAAAACTTAGTTTTCATATCGTCAGTTATTTTGTGACTTTTTTGTAAACATTCGAAATTTTGCACCAAAAGTGAAGAGTTTTGATTGGTTGTTGAGACTGTCGTCAAGCTGCATTGACAAGTTTATGCCATCACTCACACGTCCATATTGTCTCTCCTCATAGACACAATGCTGCCACCAACGCAAGTCCAACAGTGTTAGTGTGAAATCTTTTGTTTATGATGTGCTAAGGAGGCTAAGGAAATGTTTTAGCGAGGCCCACGAACACGTTGAAAGTAGTCCGGTCTCAGGGACTTGAGATTTATGTATCTTGTGTGTGCCATAGAGCCTCCCATTCCACTTATCTGAGGCGGTTGCAGGAAGGAAAACTGCAGCTCTTGACTAGCAAATCATGGAATCATAATTATGTTTTATGAAAATGTTACACAACAATTGTTTAGAATACAATTGCTTTTAGAAGAATTTGAAAAATATCAAAAATAATAGAAGTACACAAAATATAATAACTGCTGTCATCCTCGTCTTTTTCGCTGGTCTAATTAGTTTTTTACTGGAAAAGTTTTGCGGTGCTGGAAAATGAATATGTCTCGTCGAAGATAGGCTAAAACTTATCTTATTTGAGAAATATTTTACGTTCACATTTGATGGACTGGATCTTCAAAAACTGCGTAAATGTGATTTTTAAAATATATTATTTTGTTTATAAAAATACGAACTTACATATTCGTATACCGACACAAGCTACAGCTGCTTCTCAGTGAGGCTTAAGTATTACTTGAAACATAGCAAATCATAAAGTATGTAACTATAAGATATCAACACAACTAGGGATTGTCTCTACAATATAGATACCCGATAGATACCCTCCATAAACAACAGACAGGGGTGCGTGCAGACGTTTTTGGGTTTTTCGACACTTTGAAATCAATTTTGAGACGTTATGAGGTGTATTTTGTTGAAATATTAAATATTTTAAAAATTTAACACTTTGGGGGAGGGGGGGGGGGGATGGCCCTGCCCCGCAGCGCAGGGCATTTTTTGTTTTTTTGACACTTGGAAATTAGTTTTTTTTTTAGTTTTTAGTTTACAAAATGAAACTATACGTAAATCACCACAAAAAATGTATGTTTCCTGACATCCAGGGGAGAGGGGGGCAAGCGCCCCATCCCCCCTCTTGACCCCCCCCCCCCCCCCCCCCGTGGACGGCCATGCATCCAAGGAATATGAGAGCTCATTGTTACACAATAGAAATACTATTTTCAATCTCTTAACGTTGATGAAAACGGAGAAAGAAATGGGATATGATTCGCCATATCACGTGAACTTCTGATAGGCACACCTTATGTGGTGCCTTACAGGACGGACTCTCCCTTTTCAAGATATTCCTTGCGGTGCAACACCATATTAATTATTTTTAATCCATTTTAATATTGTCGTCCGGAACTGTATGATAAGATAAAAAAAATGTTGGTTTCTTACAAGGTGTAACAGTGATGAAGTGTTGGTAATAATATGTGAGATCTATACGAATTATTGAACGTATTTTCATAAGAGGATGGGACAATCCTCATCACGGAACGGGTTGGCTGAGTGGTTAACGCTCTGAGCTTGTATTCCGGAGACCCGGGTTCGATTACCGCGGCCATCCTTCCTGACTGGGGTTTTTTCGTGGTTTTCCCTCAGTCGACAGGCAAATGCTGGGAAGGTACCCTACTAATAGGCCACGACCGCCTCCTTCCCACCTTCCATCCTTACCTACTCTTCACCATCATCTCCCAATCATCATCATAATCATTCATCCGTCGCCATTAGCCTCGCTGCAGAACAGTGCGACGTTAAGCCCCAGACAAAAAAAAAATACAATCCTCATATGACACCATGTTTAACTTTAGTCAAGCGTACCTGATTTCTGATTGGACCAACATGCTTTTGTAAGGATGTTGATAGATTCCACATGTATGTATTATTAATAAATACATTTAATTGTATTGTATTTTATGGTATTTTTTATATTTTGGAGGCATGATACCTGTTCCATATTTTACACCTCATAAATGGTTCAGCTTAAATTTAATTGTAAAATGTTTCTTTAAATGGCATTGTCTTATTTGTGCAGGTTTTGGTATTTGTATTGGTTTTTTTTTATTGAATATTAATTGTAAAAGCCTTTTAATATTAAAAGCTCGATAAAATGATACTGTTTGTTTATGATTAACAGAATATACATACCTATATAGCAACCAAAATAAAAATGCATGTACACAAAAGATTTTAATATGTCTTTGAACGGTTAAGGTTAATAATTCAGTATATCATCCAATCATTTCAGTCCAGTCCTATACCATGGTCCTACTGAAGAGATGTTCGAAAAATTGTATTTAAGTGATTTAATATTCAAACAAGCAAATGAAATCATAATGAACACTAGCCGATTATGATGCACTTGCAGCTTTCACTGAAAATAACATCAGATTCATTGAATAATACACGTTTTCTTGGTACTCTTATTGACAACATCATTTCCTTCTATTATCCACCCTTCCAGGCAAATAAAATACACAAACCGTGCTAAATATCTTCTCATTCATTTCCACTCGATTACCTCTAATAACACCTCGACTCAGATTACGCCACACAATAGTGGGAAGATTGCGATACTAAGTGGTCACCACAATGCCCCAGGCAAAGATGAAGGAGTAGATGGATCAATATTGCCAACACTATATTTACGAGGAGCCATAAAAAGACGGTGATTCGTTCTACATCAGTGACATCAATGTATTTATAATACACTATAGAGTAGCTCTGCATGTAATATGGCACACTAACCATTGATCAAGATTATAGAGAAGAAAAGCAAATGCTTACGGCACATTGCGTCAAGGTACTGAGATTTGATTAATTTTAGCGTGTGTAAGACCGCACATGGTGTGTGGTGTTATGGTTTCTTGCATGAAATTCATGAGCTATTGATGAGCTAAGATCAATGCTAAAGAAGATGGATGTTATTGTCGGATGATGAGAGCTAATTTCATGGTTAATGATAGTGGAGAATATTCGATTTACACTTCCTCAACAATTATTTCAATTATAACCTTAGATGATCTTTGAGTAAAGAGTCGAGGTATTTACAGAAGATATTGTAATTTTATTTTAGATGTGCTCATTCTCCACGTAAATGCAAATAATAGAATTAATTAATTGTTGTTGGTATCTGTTGTTAATTAATATTTATGATATTCATAAATACTGTTCATAAACTTGTGAATGACCACATGCATGTAAGTATATTTTTTATGATATCAGCGAACTTCATTCTTATGAACTTTTTGATAAAAATAATTACAAAATGATGAAGGGTTTTTTCCTGACTTCCCTTTCTTCCTAGTTTCCTGAAACCCTCTTTATGTTAACAACATTAATGTTAACAATGTTACGACATACAAAAATCATGTTTTTTCGGCAAGTTTTGGAGAGATGCAAAATAATATCATACAATCCTTTTCATTCACCTTTCATCAACATGACGTGAATACTTTGAATTAATAACTTACTTATTGAGCGAGCGTAGCGAGCGTCTCCATTCTGCACTTTTGGACACTTTCTCTGTTTTTTTTGTGTGTTTTTTTGTGTGTTTTTTTGTGTGTTTGGACCGACGGCACAGGCCACAATTTTCATTCGATCGAGCTGAAATTTTGCACACATACTAATATCATTCTAACTTAATCGTGTATAGTTTTTGAGAGCTGTCATTTGATTGGTTCAAAAATAAAATTATCTCCCGATTGGTCGAAAATCAAAATGTTCCGATTAAGTTCATATTTTGCACGAACATTAAGTCTATTATTTTCTCATATTTTACAAGTTTTTAGCCCAATCATTAGATAACTTATGCACTTATTGACATTTTCAATGTTTGGAACTGTCAGATATGATGGTATTGTAGCGGGAAATTCCACCGCTTTCTGGATTGTTTTATTTATGTACCAAAGTGTATCTAGCTATTCTGAGTTTCAATTATCGGTAAGTTGCTAACGCAGCTTATATTGGAACACAGCCGCTGCACTGTGAACTGCCTCGATAGCTCAGCTGGTAGAGCATCTGACTGGATATCGGAAGGTCGTGGGTTCGAGTCCCACTCGAGGAAAATCTTTTCACATTGCAGTTGGTATTTATTAAAAACATACTTGTTGACTGTGTGGAATATAATACAATTCATAAGGGATGTATATTATATTATGTATAAGTATGACTTCATTTTTTTTCTTTAATATTGATCGTGTTTCACAGTTATGTTAGAACCAACGTTTTGACTTGATAGTAAATGTATAATCTCATATTTTACACATTATTCCAGCCCAATCGGTAAAAAATGTACATACTTATTTCTACTTTAAGTGTTTTGAATAGGTATCTGTTCACAGAGATTGATGGAGAAGTACCTATCAAATTTATGGCACATTGTCCTGTTATTAAATGTTTCCAGAACGTTTATGGAAAGTTGCTATAAAAATCATGTAACGATGTATAGTTAGTTATCTTTGATTGAAAGGATGGATCGTGCTCGATTGGCGATGTTGCGCGGGTCGGTGCTCGCTCATCAACGCGTTACACAGATCGTTTTCCTAGTATACGTTAACATCAACAATTGTACTGTACAGCTTAAAAAGCTATCTACGCACGTTCTATAGACAACCTATAAAATGCTTTGTAGGTATGTATTATTTCAAATAAACACAACATCTTGGATCATGGTCATTCAATCTAGATTCAATATTGATTATTATCTAAAAACGGCAATGCGCGTAACAAATACACATGCGTCATGTTTGATTTAGAATTTCTTAACTTCACATCAAATTTGTAATAAAGTAAACCGCCGTTGACCTATTGTCTGTGTATTTGTGTTTTCACTGAGTAAACTATTCTATTGTTTTAACCAATCAGAGTATTGGTGTTTGTGAAGACCCAACACTGCATCTTCGGATCATTCGCAAGGAAGATTATGATTGAAGATAAAATGGCTGCCGGCAAATGTGTGTTTGTTGTTTGCTAATCATTGAGACAAAGAAGACCGTGTTTCATCGTCAAACTCAAAGAGTTGAAGGAGAGAAGATATGACGCGTTATGACCTCAAGCATCTTTGACTGTCAGAAACTCTGGAGCAAAACAAGATTACCAAGAGCTGTGTTAGATTGGATTAGTAAATCACAAAAAAAATCTTAGGTATGTTAGAATTGTAGGTAATTAGAAAAAGATAATATGAAAAAACAAATGTTGAAATAAATATTATTTACCTAATACATTATATTTAAATTACAATTACTTTAAATTGTAATAACAAGTCTCGTAATTTGTATTTTTATATAACGATCGGGAAATTAAATAAAAAGGTACTCTAGAACCCAATATTATTCATTGTCTATATAAAATACGAACTTCCATTTACCTTCCTCCACACATAATGATGAAGTATCTTTGACATTCATTGCACCTTCATAAAAGTTCATGTCGTAACCAATTAATGTAAAAGATGAGCATCGAACAAATAAGCGATACGTGATGGAGCCACTTCTGGCAGGAAAATTTTTATATGCACTTTTTTGTTTTGATGTTCGTGTTTCCACAAGGCAGTGAAAAAGTAGAAACAAATGAACTGTAGATTTAGTTACAAGTTTACTTTTTCAGCCATAACAAACAACTAAAGCAAATTTTATATATTTTATTTACATAAATAAACCCTTTACAACCGCCATTATCGTAGTACCAAAGAATCCACCAGAGGTCAGTCGTGTTCCTTATTTTCTCGAATAGAAAAGAGGACACAACTTGCATGACACAGGATGTAGGTAGGTGTGTTCACATTGTGTCTAGATCGAGAGATAAACATTGATGCAACAACGTATAACTTGGAGTGAATTCAGTTATTTTCATTCAAAAGACAAACTATTTTCTCTCACTGTACATCTGTGAATAGAAATACATACAACCCGGTGTAGAGAACTTGGTTTTACTCTAATTCTGTCCCAATATTACGAGGGTGTATGCAAGTGACGTCATATTGCTTCTTAGCCGTCATGACAGTCATCTCTAGCTCTTGGCTAAAGGCTCTATAGAGCTTTAATTTGTCTATTTCAAAAATGTTTCTTTAGAGCAGCTGTCAGCGATATGTCTATTGTACTTGTAAAAGTTTTCTGCAGTTATTCTGTTCTTACATACATAAGGTAGTGGCCAGAGCCGCCAGAGAAATTCGACACTTATTAAAAAAATACCTTTTATAAAATAAAGTATTGGAATCAGTCAAAATCAATTAATTATTGTATTGTCTAACCAACACATGTGCACTGAAGATACGAGGGCTGATCAAAAAGTTCCAGGACTGTTTTAAATGCGCGGCAATGGAGCGTAGGAGAGCACTGCGGTTGGCAACATTGTTTAGCATGACTCTTCTTGAGCACAACTGTTCTTTCAGATTTTCGATAACCTTCTTTATTGTGAAGTTGCAGCTGTTATGGTGAAACAAGATTTTTGTGTTTGGCGAATTTTTAATAATTTGCGAAATTGATCAAAAAGAAGGTCTCTTCAGAGGGTCTCTTTAGTTTTGGGGGATTTTGGTGACGTCTCTTCTCCGGTAATGACACTTTTCAAAAAGTTTTCATCGTCATTTGCCATTGAAGAAGTTCCTGATAACCATGTCAACATTTTTTTTACTGAAAATTTGCAGAAGAGGTGATTGGCTGAAAGAGTGTTCCGAGACTTTTGACCGAAGAAAAAAATCTGAGCTTTGGTTTGTCAGCAACTTCTTGAAATGGCAAAATGACGATGATTTTTTTTTAAACGTCATTACCGGAGACGAGACGTCCCCAAAACCCCCAAAACTCTAAAGAGACCCTCTAAAGAGACCTTCTTTTTGATCAATTTCGTAAATTATCAAAAATTCGCCAAACACAAAAATCTTGTTTCACCATAACAGCTGTAACTTCACAATAAAGAAGGTTATCAAAAATCTGAAAAAAAAACAGTTGTGCTCAGGAAGAGTCATGCTAAACAATGCTGCCAACCGCACTGCTCTCCTACGCTACGCTCCATTGCCGCGCATTTAAAACAGTCCTGGAACTTTTTGATCAGCCCTCGTATCAATACAAGGAAAACGCTCACGTTGATGAGCGAGCCTTTGATTTGATATGCGTTTGCAACCAGCTGCTTTACGCCTTGGAACTGAAGCATCAAGAAGGCAGGGATGAAAATTTATAGTTACATTTTTCAAATATTTCAAGATTATAGGGTAAAATGTCCTTTAAATGACAAAAATTTTGAAACTAAAGACAGATTAGTCTTCAATTTGGCAAAAAATACCTAAAAGGTTGGTCCCAATTACCATGCAAAGTTTTAAGTTAATCGGTCAAACGGTTTTAGTGTAATTTTCTAAAATCACGAGATAGATGGTTTTAAATTTTAACCAATGGAAGGATTTGAAGTTGTAAGATTGGGGACAATGTTGGTTGCAATGACTTTGTAAAATTTCAAACTGATCGGACCAACCAATCGAGAGTTTTTTTTTAAAAATTTGAACCAATCACATGATCCCATTCAAAAACGACCGCTTAGATGACGTTTGTATGTGTGAAAAATTTCAGATCGATTGGTTGTGCTGTTTGACCTGGGTAATGCAGGCAAAAAAAACAAGCAGATGGGCACCAATAGCTACTCTATAAGGTAAAAATGTATATACCTAAACAAAAATAGACAGTTTAAAAACCGGCAATCCGTTGGACTTTTTTGGGTACTGTCATGGCGACATTTAGGTGCCTACGAAGGCCATGACCTTTCATACACCCTATAGGGAAGAAATTACAATGCATAATTTATTCGTTATTGCAAAGTTTATATTGCTATATTAAACCTACAATAGTATATGTTTAATTACCTCCATTAAGTAGCTGAATAATTACGCCCATGAGTAAACAAAGAAAATATTGGATTTCAGAATATAGCATAACCACACCCAATCAATGGCGGAATAAAAATTGTTTGGTATCTTCATTGTGTTGTGTAATCATTTGAATATGCAATATCACATCTCAAAATGTATATAATAACAACCAGTTTTTTAAATCAAGGATACGTATTATTTTTTTGTACGAAATTCTTAATGGAGTACAATATTAATAATAATTTATTTCTGAGCTAGTTAGAAAATTTTGCAAAGAGACAACATAAATTACTTACGCAAGATGAAGCGATCAGAACTCAAACTACAATGAACTACAATGCATGAACTACCAGGCGCGTAGGAACTAAATTTGCAAGGGGGGGGGGGGGAATAATATTGTAAAATAACTTTAGCTATATATACTAGTGTCTACGAAAAAAATGGGGGCCTGGGGGGAGGGCCCCCCAGCAATATGCGGGTCCGGGGCGCATAGCCCCGGATTTTGTTTGAATTTCAGACATCAATTTGGTGCATTTCTACGCGATTTCAACACTTTTTAACCAATTTTTTTTCTTGACATATAAATGTATAAGAACATAGGGAGGGGAAATGAATCAGAGGGGGGGGGGGGGGTCCCCCCATCTCCCCCCCCCCTTCCTACGCGCCTGTGAACTACACTGAATTCTCGTGGATTTCCGTGACGGTTGTGTAGTTATTATTGTATTTTGAATTCTGATCGCTTCGCTTCATGAATTAGTAATTTGTGTTGCCTCGTTGCAAAATTCTATAACGAGCTCACAAACTTTCAGATAAGCTCTGTAATACTTTAACGTAAAGGATCGAATAACTTAACAGTTGGTTAATCTAGCACATTTGATAATCAGCAGCTAAATAATTGATTTAAAGAGACTTGAAACAATAGGCTACCAGCTGCTTTTACCACGAACATTTTCATGACATTTCTGCTAACTGTATCTCAACGATGGAAAATCTCACACCAGGGCCCTGATTCTATAACTCCATTGCGACCGCTTAGCAATTATTTCAATGTTAATCCTTATGGAAGAAATTGCTAAGCGGTCGCAATGGAGTTATAGAATCCCTGCACAGATCTTCTTACCAAATTTTGGAACAACTTTGTACCCGTTTTAGTGTTTACGAGCTATAGTAAGCCGGCAATAACGTGAAATTATTACACGCCTTCATATCAATCATACTCGTCTTATTTTAGTTCCATTACCATTCGTGACGGAGCGCTACTGTCCCCGACAAAAAACGGCGGCAAACTTTTATAGCTAAAGAAAGTCCTCTTTCACGTGTCGATATAGTAGGTTACTGCACCTCAAGCATAAGTAAAGAGAACAATCGAGGTGTTTTGAACAATCAGATTTAAAAATGACCACACTTCTTGGTTGCATCTGGTGGTTGGCCACCTTGACCTGACATAGCAAGGGTCAAATATTTGGAATTATGGTCTCTCCTCTAACAGATATTCCATCCGCCATTGATAATTTAGTCACTGAGTAAATTTAGCCTCTGACTTCATCTGCTGAACTCATCAAGGTGTTCTGTTGATTAATTATTATTAATTATCAACACATGTGTTCATTCAGCTTCATCTACGAGTGATGAAAAAAGTAATTTGATTCACCTTGGTAGGCACTATGTTAATAAAAGTTAAATTATTTCCTTGGAAATTGGAAAATGAAAACAAATTAGAATTTTAATATTTTATTTTTTATACAATTTATTTTAGAAGTAATTAACGTGTACTGTCCCATGGGCTAATGGCGACGGTTCATTAAATCATCAATCTGTATAAAATATGATGACGAAGAGTTGAAGGATGGAAGATGTAAGGAGGCGGTCGTGGACTATTAGAGGACCATCATTTCCCTCTCAACTAAAGGAAACAAAGAACGCCCGTTTTGAAGTACTGCTGCAGAATCGACGCCGGGACCTCCTGAACGCAAGTCCGAGTTTTTATAAAAACTCTGTATTTGTTTATATTGTAATTTTTCTGTGGAAAATAATATTTTGGAAACAATTAATTTAAGTCTTGTTCAATGGAGTGCACATGTTTAACTTTAGAGACCCTGATTATACTATTCCCTATTGGAATTTTAAAAATCATTGAAATTCTTAAAAATTAGTATAATCTCATTTTTAACTTGATAAATTATGTGTAGGTTTATAAATTATGAAAACTCATAATTGGAAAGTGCCAAAAATGGCACGTCAAGAAGCCACTCGACATCTGAGATGATCATGAACTCAAAGCAAAGCAAAGCAACACATGCCACCTGGAAAGTTGTTTGCGCACACTTACAACATTCTTTTCCACATTTGCAGATGTTTTTTTCATACCAACATCAAGATGTAGACGTTTAGAACTCAACACAAGTTTCAAAATTATTCAAGTATAAACATGATATGACACAAAAGATTGGAAATGCTGAAAAAGGTCGCGAACTCTTCATCGAACTGTGTGAGAAATGTCACTCTCTGGATCCTTCAAAACTACAGGTCTATGGACCACATCTGTCAAATCTATATGGGAGAAAGGTAGGCTCAATTGAGGGCCACCATTTTTCAAACGCTATGAGAAATGTAGGGTTAAAAGGACTCGTATGGAGTAAACCTTTGCTGGTTGAGTATTTGAAAAATCCAAAGGACTTTGCTCCAGACTCCAAAGTGCCCAACGCTCATACGAAGAGATCGCCAGTGAGAGAAGACATAGCAGAATACTTAGAAAACCCTCAGAATGCAGAGTAATTTATCAATCAAATCAAACACGTTTTGCCACTGGTGTAATGGGTGGCGTTTTCAAGACGAGAAAGCGTCCTTGCGTTGGCGGGAAATTCATTAAACAGAAGTTGATTTATTCCACTCGAATACTCGTTCTCAAACAGTAAGTAATATTCCTAGTTAATTACCAAGCACCTATTAAAGTAAGAAGTTCAAGAAGAAGAGACAAAGGTTGCGACAAGATCTGGACCCGCCGTGGAAAATGTCAAGGATGGTCTTCAATAGATCAAGATTGAAGACGGCGTGCAGCGAGAAGATTTCATCTTGCCATGGTCTCAACGCCCACACTTTCCGGTCCAGTCCTCTGCAGCCTCCTCTTCGGCTGGTTCTTCGTACGATGACTTTCTCTCAATGAAATACACGCGTGCGCTCTTAATTGTCTTCATGACACACCACATCTGATTGTTTGGATATAGAGTTCTCAAAACCTGTTACATAAAAGGCGAAAGACCAAGGGTGTACGAACTTATCAAGTTTTTTATACGTCTAGCTAATTATAACATTCTGATACAGCCAAAAACATTGTGGACTTAGCACAGTTTTATGAATGGACGTCAGAATTCTGGTTTCACGAAATGTCATTCAGTTTACACTTGCATTTGTATTATGTTAATCCAACAAAAGTTAATTATTTCTGTAAAAGAAATAAAGTTCATGTTCTGGAAGGTTATCACGATCACAAATGGTCATCTAGTCGTGCTCATTCATGTAATTAATCTTATTTGGCTCATGCCCCCAGTCAATTGCACACGTTTAAGAAATGAATTATGGCGGCTCGCTGCATTGCTGCACATTTCAAGTTAATTGCATCCTGTGTAAAGCATTAATATTGCATGCACTTTGAGCAAAATGTAGGCGTGGTTTGGGCGTTTATTCAGAAAAATAGTAAGGTAGATACAATATAATGCATCATTATGTGAAGCAAAGCTATTATTGGATGGTTTGTGCTTTTTCTTATTCTCTCTTCTCCACTAACTGGACAGATTCATTTTTATTTTAAACAATCACAACAGTGGCGGACTGGTTATCCGTGGAGGGATATTCTAATTTCCCTGTCATCTAGTTTCACTCCTCAGTCCTCATGTATTCCAATTTACTCTAATTTACTCTAATTTACTCTTTTATCATTTACTGATAATCATGCCATCCACTATACCTATAGGTAGAATTGAACACTTCTAGTGCCTATATATAGTATCTGAGATATATTGAGTTGTCGCCAATGGATTTGGGCAGAAAAAACTTTTTTTATGGTAGACAAGGACATACTATCAGGGAAAAGGTTAGAAACAATTACCAACAAAAGTTTTTTTTTAAAGTTATAAACTAAATTCGAAATTACTTCCCATGTTAAAGTTTTGCTCATTATATAGGTAGTTGACATTTTGGGAAACGTTATTTGAAATTGTAAATTCAAGAAAATATTTTTGTTTATATCGATCGATCGATATCAGCGATGCGAAACGACAAGGAAATTTCCTTTTCAAATTTTATGATCCTGTTCCTTCAATTGAACTATGTTTTACAGGTCCTGAACATATTCATACGAACCTTTTAAAAACAACGGGGGACGATTGCCCAGATTACCCAACAGCAAGGATACACTTCACAACTTACATTATGATTATATATTCTTTGTGAATTTATCTTACAAGTAAGTACAGTTGAAGAGTGTAGTTTCAAAACGCAATATTATGCCAATTCGACTTGGAACCTATTGATACCTATGTGCAGTTTTATTATAAATGGAAAAGAGGACAAAGTGACAAGACCAGGGTAAAAAAATCAGTTGTTAAAAAAGATATTTCTATAAGATACTTCAATACTAACAAAATGGTATTGTATTACATTTGTCGCAGTTGCAAAATGTCCACTAACTCCTCCAAACGTTCTGTCAATAACTCTTTGAACGCAGGATTTGCTTCGAACCAACGCAGTGTCACTCCAGTTCTGTCCTCAAACATGAACTTCTTCCACACCTCCTGTGACCTTGACATTGCACCAATCACCTCTGGATCGATGTTGGTGAAGGGACAGTACAAGTTCGCCGTCAGCACCGCCTTCTCTCTGTACTGCGCCAAGCTGGTCTGGAACTGGTCCCAAGGGAGGATGTCGTCGACGTCGAGATGATGACGCGTCAGTTCTGCGCGCAGAGTGTCGTGGTAGGCGACGGCGAAGTCCTGGAGGTGTTGGTCACGCATCTGGCGCCGCGTGTTGAGGTGAAGGAATGTGAGGAAGTCATGGGCTGGAGTTGTGTAACGAAGCAGTTGGAAATCCACGAATTTCACTTCAACAGGCGTCACTCCGTTGTCGTTCTCGTCATATCTGTCAACAATATTATCATCAATGTTACGCTATGTCAACACTCTTTCGATGATCAAGATTTTTTTTATTTTTGAGCTATAGTCACAAAATTATTGAAAGAAATTTCTGAATGAATGTCATCTGAAATTTAGCAACAACTTTTCAAAGAAATACGAATTTCCAGGTTGCAGAGTACAAATACCTATTCGTATGCAAATGAATACCAACTGCAAAGTGAAAAGCTAAGGAGGTATCCTTGACTTGGTATTACACTGGACCCTCATTCAGGGCTGGCTTCGAAATCCAGACAATCTTTTGACTTTGCAGTTGCCAGTTGGTATGTATTCGTTTACATCAACCTATCTGAAGGCAACAGAAAAAAAAACATATCTCACAAATATTCATATATCGAGTTTGATTGATTTCTCATAAAATGAGTTTCGATCTCTATTCCCTCCTTACATATTTACTAAGGCTATCTGTTTGAAAGCGCACTGTCTGATTTTTCAAGTGATGACATTAATAGGTAGGTTAGTAAGTTTCTAATTATATAAGTCTATGGAAATATGCTCAAAACGTCCTTATGATTCATTCGAAAGAGCAGGCAGTGTAAATGAAATAAATACACGAAAACTATTACCTGATTAGTATATTGTTGGACCACAAGTCTCCGTGGGACATCACATTTCTAATCTTCTTTGACGGCGTCGCCATAGCAGTGCACACATCTGCGTGGCTAGCCCACGTCCTCTTGACGAGATCCTCGTGTCGCTCCTCATCCCCGTCCCAGCCAGGCAAGTACTTGAGCATGGCGCTGATGCATTCGATTCCAACGGCATACAACTTGTAGCAAGAATGTTCTTCCTCACTGACCCATAATATCTCAGTGAACTGTTCAGGGTAGACCTCGTTCAGGCGACAAACTTTTCCAGTGCGTTGAGTTTCCTTCTCCTCGAAGATCAAGGAAGATGCGTGGAAGCTGGCAAGTGCCTTCAGGACAACTACGCAATGATCGTAGTCCATGCAAGATACGCCGAGAGATTGATTTCTGAACCCTCTTGCTGATAGATCCTCTAGCACGATCTTCTCCGGCGTTGTTAAATAACATTCGCAAGACCAATCCAGATGTCCATCGCCTTCCTTCAGATCTCCTTCGTACTTCAACAAGTCAGGCAGCAACACGGAGAAGAAGTTCGTCTCTTTTCTGTAAGATCCAATACTAATAGCAAAATCTGCATGCAAGGGATCTGTAGGAACAGTTTTCACAAATATCTTGATTTCGGAAGTTTGATTTTTGTTGGTTGATACGGTGATGGTGACGATATAATGTTCGCCGAGGAAACCAGCTGGTGTCTCGCTTAGAGGTGCTGTCTTCACTTCCATTACCTCATTTCCCTCAGCTTTGAGCTTGCGTTCGATGATTTGTCGACATTCGGCAGCTGATAAAACCAACGCCCCGCGATAAGTTTCTTTTCTCACACACTCGGACATTGCTAATTAGCCAATGATGATACTCAAAGAAGCTGGATTGAATCAATGATATAACTGTAACCTTCTTTGTTACTTTTGCGATAATGAAGAGAGCAGGAATAGGTATTGAGACCAGATGAATCTTATATATATGAGTATGACACAGATAGTTGAAAAGAATGTTGCTCAAATACTTAATGGCTTTGCTTCCCATTGTGTTGAAGCTTATTGTGACGGAAACGTAACGACGACAATGCATGGGATATATTGCTGTGGTGTTTTGTAATGCAGTTTGGTATTAACTTCATCCTCACAAGGTTATGCACGCTTGCAACTTGACCAGGGTATAGCGATTCTGTAACTGCAAAGCGGTAGCAATTTCGTTAGCAATGAGATTTTGCCATAAGCTGTATACAGATTGCTATTCCGCCAGCAATCGAAAATAGTTGTAGAATCGCAACCCTGGACTTGTCATATTTGGTTTAAACTTTGGGCCTTAGATTTTTTTAATCAAATTATGTGTTGTTAAATTTCATTTGCTATATAAATGTAGGTAGGTACTTTTGGTTCATCTTTTTCTGCATGAATTAAGCTGGGTCGACATAGACCGTTTTTGCGTTTTGCGTTTTCCGTTTTTTTCTATCCAATCACAAGTCTGCCGTGAGTGGTTTCTGGACTTGGTATTGGCACTTGCACCACTTATTCCTCTAAGGTATTGGCTAAGAATAAAAACGGAAAACGGAAAATGCAAAAACGGTCTATGTGGACCCGGCTTTAGACTATTATTTTAGGTATAGAGTGGTGATATTTGGACCATTGTAATTTTAAGTTTTAGAGTAGGATGTCGTCGACATCCTACTCTGTCGTAGCCTATAGATTACGACCTTGCCTATAGATTTGACATTGCCAGTGGTGTGGTTTGTTAATGGTGTGATATTTTCATATCACAGGTAAAAACATGAATAATAATTGTGTATAGATCCGATACGATATATATAAAAATGATTAAGTAGTACCTAAAAAAAATTACCTAAAAATGATTTCATGAAAGAATAATGATGCAATAGGGAAGTCTCAATAATTTGTTGTCAAAATAGTGTAAATATCAACACAAATAATAATGACATTTAACACACTTCTAGGTATAACAAGAAAAATTAAAATATAACTTTCATAAAAGTTTAATTGAAATATCGTACATGGAACATTTTGTCGGGAAAAATGGCGTGTGACATAATTGAGCGAGCGTAGCGAGCGTCACCACGGTACTCTTATGGCACTTTCTCTGTGTGTGTTTTTTTTTTTTTTTTTTTTTTTTTTTTGTTTATTTTTTTGTGGTCACAGCCCAGGTCAAACCGCTCAAGCAATCGATCTGAAATTTTGTACACACTAACGTAATCTATGAGGTCCCTGGGATCGTTTTTGAACGGGATCCCGTGATTGGTTCAAATTTTAAAAAAATTATCTTTCGATTGGTTTGTTTTATCAATTTGAAATTTTGACAAGTCATTACCACTAACATTTTACCCAATCATACAAAGTTTCAGCTAAATCCTCCCATCTTTCATATGATTTTTGAAATTTAAACTAGAACAGTATGACCGATCAACTTAAAACTTAGCATGGTCATTGGGACCAACATTATCTGTATTTTTGACAATTTTCAGACTAATCTGTGTTTAAATCCAAAAGTTATTGTCGTTTTACGGACATTTTGCGTGTTGGCTGTCAAATTTCTCGAAAATGTTGATCACGGCTACTTCGACTCTTTATAGTTCCAAGGTAGTTAGAGTAGAAACTTTCAAACGTATGAAACTGATATGACCATTCAACAGATCGTCTAATATTGTGTATGAACACACACTTATAACACATGAGTGGTCCCAGGTATATTTTTGTAACTATGATTTTTGAATATTGACTAGGAACATTTTAATTATAAAGGTTCAATCGATCAACTTAAAACTTTGCATGGTCATTGGGACTAAAGCCCCATTTACACGGTGCAATTTCTTGTACAACTTCTGTACCACACTTTTGTGTCACACTTCTTGAATGAAATTAGAACATGTTTTAAGTTCTGTGACAGAAAGTTGCGTCGTGTAAACACAAAATTGTATGAAAAATGGGAATGTGACAGAAGTTGTTCAAGAAATTGCACAGTGTAAATGTTGCTTAATACTTTAGGAATATTTGGAGATTTTTATACCTACAAGTCTGACGAATTTCAAGAATTATTGGCTTTTAATGATTTTTTCGATAGACATAATTTCGGTTCGAGGTGTTGCGCGTGTCCGTGCTCGCTCATCAACGCGGTACACAGAGCGTTTTCCTAGTATTATTATGACAGGTCTGTGGTGTAATTAAAAAGTCACCAACAATGTGTACCATGAAAACTGAAGACTTTGTTGCTGTGGCATGCACTTCTATGATGTCATAGAACAGGACGAAGAACCTTACACAAGGTTAATCAAATATGATAAAATTTGAAATATTGAAAATTTCTGTCACTTTTGTAAATCGATTCCTTGAAGACTATTCATCCCACAACAAAATTATTACGATAGGTACCATATATGAGTTCTGGAACAATATCTCAATTTCCGTAATACAATCATTATTTTGAAATCTAATTTAGAGGAGCTTCCCAATTGTCATTGATCCATCATTGTGAAACTTTCAACTAATGCCATAGCATGAGTTCAATAATCTTCATAGCTGGTAACAATATGACGAAGGAAGTTTGCATGCATTATAGTAACGTAACGTCTAATGATGAACGAGCTCCTCCCTCCCCTCCCCCTGCCCACACAAATCCACGAATACCATTATAACCTACTGTAATGATAGGACGAAGACGATTAAGAGGAGCCCCAAGCTTGGAGACACCCTGTCCATATTGGATAGGCATGATCATGATTCATGAGCTAATCGCTTGAAATCTTGTTGCCAATAATGATGGAGTTTGTAATTTATTAGCTGTAATAGAGAATGGGAAATGGGAATAGGTACCTACTTGAAAAATATCTTCTTACCTTTCTTGGGTGATCTAGGTATTCTTACACTTTTACAGTTTCTCGTCCACATAATCAGAGTCCACTATGTCTTGCGTGCAGATTCTATATTATCCTTTTCTTACGCTTGGTTTTCACTAAACATTATTTTTTGAACCCAATTTTCTGTTTTTCCCTTCGATAAATGGTCGCATGATCTAAAAAATGGTTATTTTAAGCACTCGTTGATGGTGATATTTAGTAATATTTCTAGTTATTATAAAAATATTTTTTAAATTTCTCTGTCAGAAAGACACTTCTTCCTCCACCTAGGAGATCCTATTCCTGAATTAAGTGAAAAGTAAACTTACCTATGACAAAAAGAAACAGTGAGCAAATCTGTAGATATCACAATAGTCAAAAGAGTACCAAAATTTTAATATCTGCTAAAGAATTAAGAGATCAACACGTTTCTTAAACTCTCGCATTTTATATTGGAAAGAGTGCGCAAAGCAAATGTGCGAGAGCAAAATTTAAATTCGTTTCTTCTGGATGTGTGTAAATAATAAAATGTACTTAGTTTTTAAATGAGTTTCTGTTTTCACCAGCCCTAACTGGAACTATGAACTTAAAGATGCTTATAAATTCATGCTTATAGCCTTATAACTTATAGATTGGCAAGAAAATAATGCATTATTTTGTTCACATTGTAGTCATGGTGTAATGTAAATTTCTTGACAGAAGTTGGGAATTGGCAAGTAGGGTGACAAGATTTCACTTAGTGGCCTGCTCCAAATAAGCAATCAGATCGTGTCTCTCCGTTTCTTTCTTCAATCCTGGAAACACCATCTTCGTCCCGGGGATGTATTTCTTCGGGTTCTCGAGGTACTCGAAGAGTGTGTCTTTATTCCAGGTGACAGCTTTGTTCTTGTTGGCGTCTGTAAAAGCAAATCCAGCCGTCGTGCCGGATTGACGCCCAAAAAGGCCACCAAGGTTGGGACCATTCTTGTGCTTGCCACCCTTCTCGGCAGAGTGACACTGAGAACACTTTTGGACGAAGATTTTCTTGCCGTTTTCGGCGTCACCCATCACTTATAATTTTCTCAGTAATTTCAAAAAATGTTTTTGTTTTGTGTTCTCATTCAGTTTTGAGAATGTTTTCTCGATAACTTTCAAGTAATGCCGAGTGATGATTAAACAAGTTATCAGTGAATTTTATTTTTTAATGGTTCTCAAGACAGCTCTGGATTCCTGGAATCTGGATATGAAATTTATTTTATGTTGTTGTTACTTCTTTACCGACCGACATGGTCAAACCACGGTCTTCTGTATCCCGAGAGTGCTTGGTTGGTGGGCGTCAACACATTTTGAAGGTCATCACAAAATTAAAAAGGAAGATGGCTGAAATAAGCGTGTGCCTAGTGTGGCAGTGAAATTGTCATTAATTTTAAAGCAAATCTATATTCACATTAAATGAAATCACAAGCGGAGTATCCATAATCCATTCTCCATGAAGTACCAGTAAATTCTAAAGTGTTCCGTATTACATGTGTGACATCTTCTCTACCAATAGATTTTTGATCTTTGCCCTGACAAAACATTGTCATTGCAGCCGGCTCCGTTTACACCATGTTCAGCAAATATAAACTGATTTTTAAAGCAAGTTCAATAGCTTTTAGACCCACCACATTCCGTAGACCAGAATGTAATCAAGGTATGTTGGCTTACGAGCTAATCTTCGTAAGAAGTAGCATTACTGCTCTTGACATGATGCACAAGTGCTAGGTTATGGGAGGGTCTAATTTGGGAACATGAGCTCCACTGATATGGGCCTACAGTTAGACGTAATATTAGTATCTACCTGTATCTAGCCTACCTACTAAAGCCTGTCTTCCATGGTCGCAATTATTTCGCCATGATGTTGCTTTGCGGCACGATTTTTCAGTCACTGTAGGTATTCCATGGTCGCGATGTTTTCGCCGCCGCGTCATGGTATTTCCGACTCCCCGATTGGTCCAGCGGTGGTTCAGCGGTAACCGCGCATGCGCACAACGCAGCGTCTAAAAATCGTCGCGTTGGTTATTGAAGTTGGTTCTACTTTCAGCGGCGATTTGCGTGACGTCACGCGATGCTGCGATTCGAACTCTGATTGGCTGAGAGACTCGCTCGAAGGCAAAAGATCCCGTTGCGGCGAAAAAAGGCCACCATGGAAGACGGGCTTTAGACATTTATAAATATTATACGTCGTGATTGCCAGTACCTAATTGTGAAGTCTCGAAAGATGGCAGTAGGACCTACTCAAGTCAAGTCAAGTCTGAAGTAAAGTCACGCTGCAAGCATTGACCTACTGTAGGCACGATCTTAGACCTCTACGTCTATCGAATACACTCTGAACGTTATAGGTACTACTACATAGCGACCAAAAGTTAAAGCTATTAGTTTCTCAATAAAAGCAACTAAGTTTAACTAGTTGGTAGTAGGTACTAGGTCAAACAAAATAACTTGTAGATAATATATGCAGGTTACATAATACCCCACATTTTGTTGCAGTATACCAGTTTGCCCGATTATTTGCAAGTAATCAGAGCAAAGGTGGCGGTCGAGGCACTGGGAAGCCTCCGGGCGCCATGTCAACAGGGGACGAATGTAAAACGGCTCGTATAATGAAACCAAGCTCTCAATGCAGACCTGACAAGACCTCTTCATCAGATCTTAAAGATGACACAAATAAAGACTGTTATCCCTTCAATAAGTCCAGTATTGAAAAGGTTATTCCATCGGAACAAGAATTTGCAAAACCAAACTTGATGAAGGATTCCGCTGACCCTGACTGCCCATGGGATGATGAGAAAAAGGGGAAGAAAGGCGGTCAAAGCAATCCACCCTGGTTTCTTCTTGGGCTGGCGGCACTTGCTGCAGCTCTGTATGCGGTTGGTATTTTCATGAGCCACTGTTTGACAATTTATTGAGGATCTATGGAATATTTTTGATTTCATTGATTTTGTCATTTTGTGCACTTTCAGCTTTATGCAATGGGTCTTTTTGACGGCAATGAAGGGCAAGGTGGATCTGGATCGGGGACTGGATCTGGCGCTGGTGCTGGTGCTGGCGCTGGAGCTGGATCAGGTGCTGGATCTGATAAAAGTGGATCTAGTAAAAGTGGATCTGATAACAAAGACAGTTCTTTTTGGAGGAAGAAGTCAAAGAAGAAGAAATCATGTATGTTGGATGAAACTAAAACCTTAAACGAACCAATTAGTACTAGCTAGTTACCTACTTTAGTCTTTAAAGCTAAAAAAAACTCGACAACTCAGCACTTCGGTAGTGGGATACTACCTAACATAATAAGGACCAGTCTATCAATACTCTGCCTACTTTTAAACTGTTAATTAGGACTGTATTGTCATGGCAACAGCCAATGACATTCATAAAATGACTCTGTTAAGTTAATAAGATAACTACTTGTTTTAACAAAGTTCTAAAAAACTGGACCTAAACTGATCATTTTAATTCTCAGGGGAACCAAAAACAATTATCAAGAATCCAGCCACATCAGCTGACATCCCAAGTGAGATTCCATACTTGCTGATAGGAGGTGGCACAGCATCCTTCTCAGCTTTTCGCTCAATCAAGTCTTTAGATCCCTCGGCAAAGGTATTGGTCATCTCGGCAGAGAGCGATTACCCGTACATGAGGCCTCCATTGTCAAAAGAAATATGGTATAACGATGACAAAGAAGCTACCAAAAATCTTAGGTTCAAGCAATGGAATGGTACGGAAAGAAGTGTCTTCTACGAGCCTGATGACTTTTATTCGGACTGTAAAACTTTGAAGGATCGAGCCAATGGGGGAGTTGCAGTGGCTCGGGGCTGGACTGTTTGTAAACTGGATGTTAATGAGAAGAAGGCAATCTTGGACGACGGTCATGTTATCAGTTACGAGAAATGCTTGATTGCAACTGGTAAGTCCTGTTCATCATTGTTTATTTATTTCTAGGCATACACATGGACAAATCAATTGGTTTTTGATTTTTGGTGGTTAGAAAAAAGATCTTGTGGGTTCTTGTTCAGTGTCTACATCATAATTTCATTCTACCCTCAATAGAAGTATGGTAATGAATGATGACAACTGGAATAGCTACCAATTATCCAAGAGAAAAAGACCAAAGCATATTATTTTTTATTTTATTAATATTTTTTAAACAGGTCCTACCTACATACCTAGTACAGTACATTTGCTGGCAGCAGAGGGTAAACCCCATAACACTATGTGCCCCTCTGCCAACTACAAACTTAATAAATATTTACACAAAACAAAGGTAGGCTACATCACTTAGGCTGCATTTCACCAAGATTCTAAACCCGGGTTAAAGGCGGTAAACCTGGTTTAGAGGCCCCTAAACCAGGTTTACCGCCTCTAAACCGGGTTAAGAATCTTGGTGAAACGCAGCCTTAGTAATACAAGTAAAGCTTAGTAATTGAAATAGAGAGAAAAATACTATGCAGAAGTGAAGGCATGAAATATAATTTCTACAATGCACAATCAGGATTAAAATAATCTAAAGAAACCAGTTAGGTAGGTATGTAAATTACCTAGTGAAAAGCACTTGCATTCTGAATTAACATTCTCTAATGTGTTTATAAATTTCCCAAAGTTATTATCATTTGTTCTAAATTTTCACAAAATTATGTGTAAATTTTCTCAATTATGTGAAAATTATGTGAAGTTTTCACAATTATTTAATGCTTATTTATTAAAATTCGTCAAGAAAGATTGTTGTCATTGATTTAAATTTAGTGAATTCAGGTCTTATAATGCCTCAAATTCTAACACAGTGGCTATCGCAATTGCCAACACTCTAAAAATAAGCTATAGAAGTGTCAAGTAAAACAAACACTTGTAACTGTAACTACCCAAGAAATTCATTTAACACTCTTAGAAGCAACAACCAAAATGGTCCGTTAGCCCCCTCATAGAAGCAAAGGTTTCATAGAAGGTACGGACTTGTAGGGTTCCTCAAATTATTTTTTGTGTTTTGTATTTCACAATAGGTAGGTCTAATTTTCACAATCGACCTGACTAATCTACCTTACCTCTAGTAACCCAATTTAAGCAATTCACCTACTACATAGGTGATTTCAATACCCAATGATTTATGTTGTATATTTAACGTGTATTGTGCGAGAACGAAATATACCTAATTATTTTCTACTACATAATGTGCAAAATGCTAATTTGTATTTAATTAATTTAATTTCCACTCCTTCACAAGGACGATAGTAATAAACCCATTGTTAATTCATCTATAATAGAGTGTCCCATTTCATCTAGCAAGAAATTATGTATTACTATTAATAAATTGTTAATTGTTTCAGGCTCCAACCCTAATAATTTGCCTGTTTTTGAAACAGCCGATGAGGAAGTCCAAGACAAAATTAGTTTGTATAGAGAAATATATGATTTTCAAGGATTAGATCACGTAATCAATGGAGGTGCAAAAGACATTGCAATTGTTGGTGGAGGCTTTTTGGGCAGTGAATTAGCCTGCTCTTTGGCGCGTAAAGGTAAGATTTACAGACATGCACATGTTGCTAAGTCAGTGAGGGAAAGAATATCATGTGTTATGGTATTTAATTACAGGAAAAAAAGGTGGCTTTACGGTACACCAAGTTTTCCGTGAGTCTGGCAATATGGGCAAAGTCTTGCCAGAATATCTAAGTGATTGGACATCAAAGAAAGTAATAGAAGAGGGTGTACATGTAATTGCAAAGACGAATGTGGACAAAGTTGATCTTGAAGATGATCTGGTGGTGCTGAAGCTGAGTAACGGAGAGAAGATCAAAGCCGCGCATGTCGTCATCGCGGTGGGGGCGTCACCGAATACGAACCTTGCCAAGTCATCGGGGCTCGAGGTGGACGCTGAACTTGGTGGATATCTGGTCAACGCCGAGCTCATGGCGAGATCGCGACTCTGGGTTGTGAGTATCTTGTTTGCAATGTGATAATGCATACCTACTTTACATATAATAAGTCATGCAAGCTAGATCACTTTAAGTAATGGAAGAAGGAATAGTAACTTATTGACACTACACTTTCTTCTCCACTCTATTGCCATAGAGTCATAATTTGTGCAAGATTTATTGTTTGCTGATAGAGCCCCATTTTACCATTTCTTGTTTACGCATGGATTTGCATACATTCACCAATCAGCATTGAGTGTGTCCTGCAAGTGCTTGTTCAGGGCCAAACTTTGAATGCTCCTTCAACTTCCTTATTACCTAATTAATTAGTTTCATTTATCTCAATCCCCTTGTTATGCACAATTAATTTTCTGTCTACATTTATGCTGAACCTAATTGCCACTTTCATCTAAGTGTCTACATGATTGTTTTCTCTTCCTAATACGTCGTCAATGCTTTGCCAGGCTGGCGACTGTGCCACATTCTTCGACCCAAGATTCGGGCGGCGGCGCGTGGAGCACCACGATCACGCGGTCGTGTCGGGCCGTCTGGCCGGAGAGAACATGACGGGCGCTGGAAAAGCGTATTCCCACCAGTCCATGTTCTGGTCTGACCTCGGACCCAACGTCGGCTACGAGGCTATCGGCATCGTCGACTCTACGCTGCCCACGGTCGGCGTGTTCGCCAAGGCCACGGAAAACGACACGCCGAAAGCAGTCGTTACAGCCACTGACCAGAGCGATCGAGCCGAATCGGAGGCTGTAAGTTTTATAGTGATTCTGACCTTTTTCTATTTGAAGTAATTTTATTTTATATAAAAGGAACTTAATAAATAATTTTAAAAATCTTAAAAACACGTAGAAGAAACATTGTTTTGAAATATTTATGAGCATGTGCTAAAATAATTTGTTCTTTTCTGTTCAATTCAAGTATAATTGATTTTAATATTTCTCTGTGTTCTGCAGAGTGCTCAACCCGTAGTTCCGTCGAAATCTTCTCAATCAGCTCAGGAAGGAGATGAATTTGGCAAAGGTGTGATCTTCTACCTACGTGATGACATCGTTGTCGGCATCGTGCTGTGGAATGTGTTCAATCGGATGTCTGTGGCGAGGCAAGTACTGCAAGACGAGTGCGTTTATGAAGATCTTAACGAAGTTGCAAAACTTTTCAACATACACGAGGATTAGCTCCATGCTAGTGAATAGGTTAAGAATTGATACTGGGGCTACAGTTGACTTCCATATGACTTCAATTGTGATAGAGTTAACAATGGTTGATTTGTTTGTCACGGAACACCGGTTATACTTTGTATGGATCTACCAACAATTGAATATTGTATAATTTATGTTTTCATTAAATGATTTTCTCAGTTATTTTAAGATTACGGTTTAGTTCAGATCCAGAGAGCATAAAATATTTACAGTAGTTGAATTAGAAAATATCATTTATTTAGTCAGTTAAGTTTCTGCACTGCTTAATGTAGGTCAATAATAGCAATAAATATATTAAAAATAGATGTACCTAATTAGTTACATTTATAATTTAATATTTCCATACCGTTTAGCCAACTTATCCATGTAATGTAACTGGTCAGTAACCTGAAAGCCGCTAATCTGACGAAGATGCCAACATTGGTCTAGACTTCCGCTTTCAACAGCCTGCAATAAGTCCGCTTGCAAGTGGCGGAGCAGCGCAATACAGAAGTAAACACAATGATCTGGTTGACTGATGAAACAGTAAATCAACCATTGACATATCTGGTCCCAGCTCAGTACATTCAGGAAACACTGAGTCATCCAATGTCGACAGATTTGCCAAGGTATAAGATCAACCATCTGCAGATAAATAATACAATATAGTTAGTTCCTTTCCAGGTTTTCGACTTGAGAGTAAAACGTAATTTATAAATGTGATCACCTTGAGGACTTTAGCAATGACAGGAAGTTCCTCCTCCACCAACAGTTCTATTAAATGCCCGAACTTGAAACCAAAGTTCTGTAGATGGACGGAAGATTTGTGTGGCCAGAAGAAAGATGCCGATGGAAGTGAAGATACCTTATTAAGAAAGCTGTAGCTCCTGCAACATGACATGGATAAAAATCAACATCTTCAAACTGTAAGTGTGGATTCTATGTTACGATTGAGTCGTTTTGCATTTTGCGGACATGAGTTTTCTGGTGGAAAGTCATGACTTTGGTCACATTGTGCAAAAATTTTATAAGTTCAAGTAGGTACGTACCTAAACTACTTTCAGATACGTTTTTAAAATAATATTTTTATACTTTTGTACCTTCTTTCACATCACAATAATCACTCAAAAATAATTTACTAAACTAACCGATATGTTACAAATCATATTTCTGAAAAATTGTATGCACTGATGACTGGTTTTTATACTGGATAGAATCAATCCACTGGAAGATAAATCAACAGAAACTGTCGATGATGATAATTATAAAAACTGAGCTCTGTTTCCTGTTTGGTATCGCTCGTTAGCTGATGATTACAGTTGAGACGAGCTGTGATGGTTAAGTTTTCAATCTGAGACATTTCTAGTACCTACCTAAATAATATCTGTCACTCACTTGTCTATATGACCACCACACATTAGGAACGCAATACCCAGGAAATAGTTAAATCCATCTGAATCGCTTCTTCGATAGGAACTGAAAAGTTCCAACAGGTTCTCAAGGTGTTTCGGTTGACTGCGTGGTAAGAGGTGGTTGGAATCACCGTATCTGAAAGTTTAAAAAGTTGTAGATTGAGAAGACCAAAAATAATAGGTACCATTGCCTTGAGGTCATGGATGTTTTCGGAACCGTTTTGTTTCAAGGCAGTTATGCAGACGGTTTGTTCCGTTATCAACGGAACAAACCACAACTGCACAACTGCTCTCCTATTTCATTCTTTCTATTATAATATTGAAGGCAATAATATTTCCACAATTATTATCGACAAACTATTTTCAAAATTCGTAACTTTATTGGTTTTACAAAATGGTGAAAACTCAAAAATACTATGAAGTAGGACAACATTTATTTTTTGATTGATTACATACTCATTTAATTTTTAGCATCACAATAATACATAGACCATAACAGAAAGCTGCCAGCGCTCCTACATGAACTAAGACGTGTCTGCGCATTTCTGCTACCTTAAGGTCGTGTGTGTGAAATCTCAACGCGCGGCAGCTATCTCTTGTTAAATTACGAGGTTCTGTTATTATTATTATTAATCCTTTATTTGTAACGGGCAAGCCCACAAGTACAAATATAATAAAAACACATATTACATACAAACATTTCATACATTTCTGTTGTGAAATTACATCAGATATGGTTAGTTATTGGAAATACAAGCTGAGCTGATAGTAGCCATTTGTCATGCAAAAGTTTCAGAGTATTTGAGTGTAAACGTAACACCAAAACAATACTCCTATGTATTGTAAATATATTTACAAAATGCCTAAATTAAATCTGCTACTGAGAACACGGACGAGGGGCGGCTATCACACGGATTCGTGAACACAAATGTCTTACCAAATGAGAGCGCTAGTCACTTCTGTTTTGGTCTATTGTCCGATTTTTTGTATTTTTGGCCTGACATAAGAGTCGTAATGTGTGCTCTTGTCTTGTGATATTTTTTATGTATACAGTCTTAAATTATGATTACAATTTTAACTTTTCGATAATATCGATCATATAAATTTCATCAATAATCATTTTCCAAATACTTTAGTCTATTATTAGGTATTTCGATAATTCATCCATCAATAGACTTTGTCTGTACGCAGATATCTCACCCAATAAACCACTTAGCCGCCTGAGCTGTTACTTTATCCGGGAGAGCTGATGTTGTGTCCGAATGTATGCGTGAAGTCGATGGAACAATGTCCCTCGTTAAGTGGTCTAACAATTCCAGGACGATGTAAGTCTGAAGAAAATATTATCATTGTCAAACGCTTTTACGGGATAAAAAAATTTAAACTTTGCTGGTCCCGTTCTGTCAAACATATAGGTAGTGCACGCTGTCTAGGGCAGAAGGCTCTTTAATGAAAGTGTTTTTTTTTCAAAAAGTATTACATTTAAAACCTCTGTTGTGGATAATTGAGTGCCACATTTACTTGTTAGGCTGGAGTCAATGCGTTTCTACTACCACTGCAGTGAAACCAGTACAGTTTGAAAATTACACTTGTTAAAATGAGATTATCACACTGCACTGCACAATATGACATCTCTCTTGAAACAGTGTGTTGTTCAAGCTGAGCCGGTTTCGCCGGAGAAATGCATGATACACTGGCCTTACTTCTGGGCGTTAACGGAGATACCTCACACAAAAGAGCAAAGTGGTTACGGTACTAACTACTAGGCATTTACTAGAAATTTTTAGGTTTGAAACCTTGTCACTAAGCATTGTTCAATGAAATTTGAGAATATTGTAAAATAGTAGAAAATAATATGATTTTTTTTATACCTTTGTTTGTTGTGGGCTCGATGCTTTGAATGCTCTTCGTAAATGTAAGTGCCAATGGCAATCGTGAAGGTATCCTTTTGAGTTTTTCAAGAACTTATACAATTCTGAATTTACATGATTAGTTTTGTCCTTAGGAATTGTAACATGTGCAATGCTTGTAATGAACGCTGTAATTTGCTCAATATTTTCATCTTTCTCTAAGATGTTTGCTAGACTAAGGCATCTTTTAGAAACATCTGATTGATCTTCAACCCACATTTCCTG